>OV725079.1:3056238-3583738 GCA_928085145.1 Nezara viridula
CCAAAACGAAGATGGGAGGATTATGTTAAGAATGATCTAGCAAGGTTGGGTTTGGACGGAGATCAGTGGATAGAAGTAGAAAGCAATTGATGTTATAACCATTGAACCTCTGGGTTTGCTGAATCTTTATTATTATTATTATTATGTACGTGTTTTATATAATGTACAAATTAATCTTCTGGTCAGTCAATTTTCTGGCTTAGTTTTCCAAAGAGATGGTAACTTTTGTGAAAGCAAAAATATCATGTCATTCTACCTGGTTCTTTCTATAAATTAATTTATCCTATCATCAATAGTTGAGATTCCTCTGTTCGTTCTCAAGAACCTCTTCTCCATTAATTTCTTTTAACAATTTTTTTCCCTTAACATTGTTATTTTTTAAGCAATTAGCATTTATTTTAAATGCATGAATTTAATTGTTTACTTGCCCTAGTATTATTCATAATTCATAGTATTATATCCCTTACTATAAAATTGGTATCAACCTTTATTCTATCTTGAAAACTTTTTAATTCAGTGCCCTTTGTTAAATTGATAACAAACACTCGAGCTTAAACTTGTCGGTAATAAAAATTATGTTATAATTATTACAATTTTATTATTATTGCTGAGAAAACATTAATCCATAATAAAATATTTAATTATTTTTTGACTTAATTTATATATTGATCTATTTCAATAAAATTGTTTGTTTCTTTCATGGTGTTTGCTAGTAAGTTTTTAACAAAAGATTTTAAATGGTGATAAGTATATTAAATTAATAAAGGAAATATCATTGATTAAAATTTATCATTAGCCTAATTAATCATTAAAATAATAATTATTTCAAATGTTTTTTTAACGTTTAATGATAAGCATACTTCATTAATATATGGAAAATACTAAAAAAAAAAAATGTCATAATAAAATAATTTAAAATAGGTTCTATTTTAATTTTATTTTTTTTTAATGACTACCACCCAGGCCGATCTCTTTCCTTAATATTATACTATGGTCAACTATTGAGTATTCAAGAAACTATCATTAAAACTTATCATTACCACAATTCATTGTTACAATTAAAATTATTCTGAATGGTTTAAACATAATAATAACATCAATAAAAAAAACTTCATTCATAAAAAATATTTTAAGCAATTTGACAATTAAAGTTTTTATGAATGTTAGTAAAATTACAGAGAAATATGCTGTGTTTATTTATAAAAGACATTTCTTTTGATTTGAACACTAAAATCTGAAACAATAACAAACACTTAATACAATAATCACAGATATTTATCCCCATAACTACACTTTTCACATTTTTAATATCTTAATACTGTGCGGGTAAATTTAAATAGTCAAGATATAGCTTTGTATAAAATATATAAGAAATATTAATAGAAATTGTTAATTAAAAATAGGATATACATCAATTTTATCTAATCGGATTTTTTTTCAATCTGGTCATTATACAACTATTTCATGTCAACATTATAAAATAAAAATTCATATGTCATATGCTTGATTAAATGCACACAATTCATCATTAGTAAGATATTTAGCTATCTTTAAGGAACAG
The DNA here is from genome assembly GCA_928085145.1 of Nezara viridula. NCBI lineage: Eukaryota > Metazoa > Arthropoda > Insecta > Hemiptera > Pentatomidae > Nezara > Nezara viridula. The sequence goes on from OV725079.1 coordinate 3,057,800, forward strand.
TCTTCATTGAGATAAACCTTACCTGTAGAATTGTTAACAGTCTTATTGTTGTTATAAACAGCATATATTCGAAGAACTCTTAATTTATTCAAAAGCCGACCTCTTAATAAACATGGTTGTAAATTTGTTGAAATTGTATCTTGATAAATACAAAAACAATTAAGAATTTCTCTAAGAATATTCTCATCACAATACAAAGGCTTAAAACATTTCCGACTATTAATAACATATTCAAATATCGAACATTTATTATTAAAAAGATAAGATTTCATTTGATGGACTTCCCAGGTACATTCTTCCAGGAAAGATGTCAGTCTCTTAAAATGCCTAGCGTCACTAAAACGATTTAAATTAATAATTTGATTGTAATTATTGTCAAAATGTTTTAAAACAGTCATTTTAATGAGAATTTTGGCGCAACCCAAATCATTACGAACTGCTTCCGTCATAGGGGTGAGAAACATGAGGAAACAACGAATGGGTGGTTTGTTTAGCAAATTAATATCTGCACCAAATTCCATCATCTCTTGTATCACTTTCAAATTTTTTTTATAAAGAGCCAGCGTGAGGGCTGAATAACCTTGGAAATCGTGAACATTAGGATTCGCTCCGTATTTTAAAAGTTCTTTCACTGTATCCAACAAGTCACTGTCCAAGAACTTTAAAGCAAATATTAGAGGGGTACATTTGTAAGCATCCCAAGCATTAGCAGATTCGCCACTTTTCAACAGCTCCCTCACGACTTCTACGCCTCTTCTGTTGCTTATTGCCAGATGCAAAGGTGTCCGCCCCTCTTGGTCATCCAACCGCTGATGTACAATGCGAACTACGTTAACCTGCATTGCGATAAGTCCACGAAAACTCTTTACTGACTCTCGAACAGATTACATGCCACTTATGGAGGAAAAACTTCTGTCAGCTGTTGTCACACTTCCTCTATTTCCCGCACATTTAAAAAAAAACCCGCGAATTAGTCAGTTGTCCATAGAGATAGAAATACTTCGATTCATTTCTTAGTGAAATTTCGATAACAGGTTACATGTTAACAGTCACCAAATGATAAAGTTCCATTAACACGTTATTTTAATAACCTATGAGGTTATATTTAAAGGTTATATTAAGACATTTAATAAACTAAGCATGAGCCTTTCAGTTGACAGAATGACTAATACCAATTTCAACATTTTTGATTAAGGTAATTTTAGTGATATTTTTAACTGAAAATTTCATAATATCTGTACAGACAGTGAGTAAATTGATTCAAGAATAGGTAGTCCGTGGTATAGACCCATTTTTATCAAATTATTAATATCCGCCTGAAACTTCGTGAATAGCTTCATATCATCCTAACCTACAACTATTTTATTTACAAACATTCTCGGAATTGGCACTTTTTCAATCTGGAGATCGGCAAACTTTCGCTATTTAATTTTTTTTTATTTTTTTATTTCTTGATTGAGTATTATAACAATCTGTCTCTTGGACATGGGTTATAGTGAGGTAGGATAACATTCACATTATATGTACAAAAACATAAAATAAATAGAAACAAAATAATAATCAAAAGTATATACAATGGATGATAAAATAAAATAACCTAAAACATAAGAAAATTAAAACTAAGGAAAAAAAAAAAAAACACATGCATACCTATATACAATCAGGCGAGGGAATTCCAGGAGAACCCTGCGCTACTCTCTCAACCGCGTCACTGGTACTAAAGCCAGCAGAGATTGGTCGAGAGCACTAAATTAGTTACTAAAAACTCGTAAATACCAATTACCTTTCCGCTTGCATCGTAAATAATTTGGTCACAAAATCGAGAAAAAAGGAGGCCTAAAAACTATTGGGCTGTTTGGCCTACAGTGACTTAATAATACAGTGCGGTCATATGGATTCGATTTCTGATTGGTTGGCCATCTTGGATCGTCCCTTGCTATCTGCTTGCTCTTTAGGCACCTCAAAACTGTTAAAATTTCATATTTTATTAGCGGTATTTTAGTTCAGAAGCTTAATTTTGTTGTTTAAGTGATAGGTTTAGTTTATTAATAGGTAGTTTTTATTGAATAGTTATACGTTTTAATGTTTTCAGTGATTGTTTTGGTTTCTTGTTCAGTGATAGGTTTCATCTTTACAGACTTATTTTATTGGTGATATTTTATTTAAAAGTTTAATTGTGTTGTTTGAGTAATAAATTTAGTTTACTAATAGGTAGTTTTTATTGAATAGTTGTACGTTTTAGTGTTTAAAGTGATAGTTAACCTATTCATGTTCAGTGATAGATTTCATCTTCACAGACTCATATTTTATTAGTGATATTTTGTTTGAAAGTTTAATTGTTTTGTTTTAGTAATAGATTTAGTTTATTAATAGGTATTTTTTATTTAATATCTATATATATCAGTGTTTAAAGTTAAAGTGACAAGTTTGGTTTGTTCTTCGTAGACTTAAAATTGTGTGTATACTTTAATTTTTTACTTTATTTTATTGATTTCCTTTTTAATTCAGTGGTAATGAAAGAAAAAGATGGAAATCAAGTTTGAAACTTGGTTATATGAAGACAGTGTCTATAGTTCGAGGCTATTAGCTAACACAATTTTTATCTTGAAGTTATTAGTTTCCAGTATAAAATTGAAAGTTTTCCTTTATAGTTATTGTTACTTTCATCATTAAAATATGAGTATCATTTAAGGTCAAGATTTTAAGGATCATCAACTATACTCAATTAAACTATGATTTAAGGATCATCAATTACACTCATATTTTTAATATTGAAAGTAACAATAACTATAAATGAAAACCAAATTTCAATTTTATACTTGAAACCACTGATTTCAAAATACTAATTGTATCAGCTAATAGCCCCAAACTATAAAAATATCTTCTATAATCAAGTTTCAAACTTAATTTCAATCTTTTTCTCTCATAACCACTGAATTACAAAGGAAAATTAATAAAATAAAGTAACAAATTAAAGGATTAAGTCAATTTCGAAACCTATATGAGCCAAATCAACTCAGAGGTGATTTAAGAGGATTTTTCATAGAGAAAAATGAGTTCTGTTGATGAAGAACACGTATTTAATTGTAACAATATTAAATATAGTATTCTTAAGAGGTTTATTGTATTTAGACTTAGGATAAATTCAATAAGTAAAAAGAATTTCCCTCATATGTCTGTTTTTAGCAGTAAATATGTAAATGTATATGTGCAGCATTTATAAATTTAAATTTCTTTGTAAATAAATATTCTGTTTCATCTTTTTTTTTTTTATATATATATTCCTTTGTTGATTAAAAATGTTTTCTTTTTCAAGTTAAATTGGATAGTTCTTCAATCAATTGATAATTTATTGTATTTTATCCTTACAGTTTTATGTTTCACTATTAGTTATTTTTACTTGGTATATCCTGTGTGATAAAATTGAAAATATATTATAGCCAACAATCTCTAATTTCCCAAAAAACTAATGAAAAATAAATAAAATAAGAGATGCAATATAAAATATCTACATTATGGTAAGAGGCAAACCATTTCATAAAAAAATATTTTATATCAATGATCAGAAATGAATCTATACATCGAGGATCAAATTTTGAACTATTTAAAATTTTAATTATAGTGGATTTATAATAGTTAGTGTTGTCCAAAATCAGTCTTGGTGATATACTTTGCAAAATCAAGACTAAGGCCTGCCTAACTTGTAAAACCAAGACCAAGATTGATAAAAAAATCCTTTTTATGAATAAAAATTAAGTTAAAATAGTCAACCTTGAAATAGTTGTAATAGTAAAACTTGAAAAATTTAGTTACCATATGTAAAGAATTGGTGTAACCAATATCCTTTGGAATTTAACTCTCAATTTTTCATTTGGGCTTAGGTTTCCCATGTCTGACAAATTACAGTAATATATCTATAATAAGAAGCTGATAGGTAACTGGAAGACTGTTGCGAGACTTGCACAAGACCAAGACACCTCATGGTCTCGCATTTGGGCAACACTAGTTGTGGTATTCAGTCATAAGCAATATAAATAAATTATATTTATTAAATTTACATTAAATAATTTATTTTTATTAAATATACATTAAATAATTTATATTTATTAAATTTGCATTAAATAATTTATATTTACTAAATTTACATTAAATAATTTGTATTTATTAAATTTAGATTAAATAATTTACATTTATTTAAAGTTTTTTTTTTCTAAAGGTGAATATTAAGAAGAAAAATAAAAATAGTTTCATGATTGCTGACTTAGAATTGAGTTTCTGGTTTTCCAATGAAAGTTAATTTTCACTCAGTTTTTGTTTAATGTTTTAATAATTAATTAATTTGTTTGTGAAATTTGCCAATGAGAGAGTAAGATGAACACAATGGAAATCTTAATATGCCGAAGTTTATTGGAATATATTTTAAAAGAAATTAAACAGAAAAAAAAAACAAATATTGTTCTTTGATTTTATTATTTATTTTCGCGTGATATAAGTGATTCATATGCTTCATACAGATTGTTCAACTTCAATTCTATCTCCCAAACCATTCTAGTAAATAGTTTGTTGCAATAATTACTTTTTAAATTGAAATAACAAAGACAGACTATTCAAATATTAGTTTCCCGCCGATCCAATATGGCCGTCCCCTCCGTATGACCGCACTGTATTATTAAGCCACTGTAGTTTGGCCTGGATAATCTCGTTATTTTGCAATATTGAGAGTGTAGGTCACGGCAAACGGCCCAATATTTTTTAAGGCCACCTATTTCTCGATTTTTTTTTTTAAGTGCAAAGCAAATGGGTGTATTTACGAATTATTAGTGCCTAATTAATTAGCCAAAGTTTGCCGAACTACAATTTGAAAAAGCTCCTATTCCGAGAGTTTTCGTAAATAAAATAGTTGTAGGTTACGATGAGATGTAGCTATTTAAGAAGTTTCAGGCGGAGTTTAATAATTTGACAAAAAGGGGTATGTACCATGGACCAAGGGGATTGCAGCGTTGAAATATTGAACTGTGATATAAATTTTCGCACTAAAATTAATAATAAAAAATGTTAACATTGGAGGTCATTCAGTCAACAGAAAAGCTCATATATACATATTTATTTCATTAAGATAGATATTTTGTTTTTGATATTTTTTATCTGTTGTCGATATCAAGAGAAATAAAATTAATTGTTTGGTTTAGAAATAATGTCGCTGTCAGTTAAGTTAGATAATTGTGTTTGCCATGATTTGTGAAATATTCAAATCGATAGTTGCGGTAATATCGATATTTTCATTACGATATCAACCAATATATCAAAACAAAGGATTCAAGATTGGGTCTGTTCCAAAAACCAATCCTGAACTGTTTACGCATGCGCAGTACCAGTTAGGTGTTCCAACAATGCCGAAACTAGGTTCTAGATAGTTAGTTCGCTGTAGCAACAACCCTTGAACCGGGACAAATAGTCAAATGCTTGGGTCAAAGCGGTTTATATTTCAGGTCATGTACTAATAATTCCAGACATGCGCAAACGTTATTTAACGTTAATATACAAAGTAAAGGGGTGGAGGTCAGAAAACAAGACCAAGTGTCAACTGTCAAAAATTATTAGTGTGGAGTGAGATCGAAATCTGGTAAATACTAAAATGAAGGTATGTAATTCTTAATTTTTTCTCTTCATAATAAAATTTTCATTTAAATTAAGAATTGTTGAAATTTGTTTTTCAAATTTATTATGAAGTTGGTAGAGATTATGAATTTTTGAGAAAAAAAAAATTCTCTTTTCATTCTTTTATTATCTCCATTTAACAGTAATGTTGGCGTAAAATGTTTAAATATGTCAGATTTTAAGAGATGATCCAGGTATTTAATAACCAGACTAGAAAAGTTGTGTCAAGGGTTGGTAATGGCTGTTTTGAATAAAATATTATATATAACTGTTCACAACAGCAGTAATAGTGAAGTAATTAGTTATATCTTTAATAAATTGTAAACTATTTTTAAAAAAAAAATTATCATTTCATGTGTGGTTTTTCACTAAACTCTTTCTGTTAGAGATTCATAATCGAAACTTCATAATTTTTAAATAAAGACAATCGAGGAATGAAAAAGAAAGATCTTTTTGCTCAATGATTAAAGCTATTAATCTTTAATTGAGATAAGAAAAATAATTTTAATTTGACTTTAGTTTAACATCTGACCTTTGTATCTGATTTGTTCTTAGATATATCGGTCTTATATGCCTGCCAACATAAATAGACCAAAAATGAAGAAACAGGAAAATATAGAAACCTAAGAAGAATGTATAACTAAAAATGAGTCCTACTGAAAAGATCAGACTGAAGAAAAATGAAATTTTACTATATTATAAAAGAAAACAACTTCCGTTATTGCAAATAGTTAAATTTTTGATGGAGCTGAACATTTGAGTACGTTTTTGTGAATTTCAACCTAATTATGGTGAAAAATAATGTAAGCTCACTAAAATCACTATATCTTTATATATCAATTACCCAAACATATCATATATGTCAATAGTCCAAACTTATCATATATTTCAATTATCCAAACACATCATACATACGAATTATCCAAACATATCATATATATATCAGTTATCCAAACATATCATATATATCAATTTTCCAAACATATCATATATATCAATAATCCAAACATACCATATATATCAATAATCCAAACATACCATATATATCAATAATCCAAACATACCATATATATCAATTATCCAAACATATAATATATATCAATTATCCAAACGCTTCATATATATATATATATATATATATATATATATATATATATATATATATATATATATATATATATATATATATATATAAATCAGCTTTATTAATTATATTTTAACTGTCAATTCTTAATTTAGACAGTTAATTAATAAAACTAGTTTATAGTAAAAACTCTGGTGCGGTGCGCTCATTACACAACTTTCACGTACCACCCTCTTGTTGCAGAAATAAGTATTTTCAGACAAAGGGGAAGTGAAAGTAAAAATTATAGAAACTATATTTATTTATATTTAATTGTTGGTATTTTTATTTGTATAAGTACCCTCACATATACAAATTTTAATATTTATTTCGCTGTAATCTATTCAATTAGATATTAAATAATACCAACAATAGCATTTATGAAAACCTCATATATATTTTTACATAATATTGTCAGAATCCATATTATATTAAGCTCATGTTTTGTAAGGAAGCCTGTTTGAGGTGAGCTAGGGCGAGCTCGCAATTGCTTTAGTTTTGCAGTTGCTCAATTCTCTGTTACAATCTTTTATTTCTCATTTAGTTAATTATCAAATTCTTTCACATTTTATATTTAATATATCTTTTATATTAGAGATCAATGTAAAATAGTCAATTGTTTCAAATAAAAAAAATTAAAGATGCTTTAGCGGAAGCCCTGTTAGAGAAAATCAATTAAAATAAAATCGATATATTATTTAAAACTTCTTAAGTTTACAGTGATATGATTGTAAAAATGTGCTAAGTCAATGATATAAAGTGCCACTACCGGTAAGCCGATTTTGACGAAAAAGTTGCTGTAACATTTTTATTATGTAACATAAAAACCTCAAATTTGCAATTTTACTTTCCTACGACTTTTCGTTTTTGAGCTGGAATGTTAACACACACACACACACACACACACACAGGCTATTTCGCGGGACTTGGTTATTTGGACTCAGGAGACCTAAAAACATGTATTTCCGTTGAAAAAGCCGAAATCTTCATTGCGAGGACGTACCCCAGGGATGATCCGTCTCAAGACAGCGATGAGGAAAACTTCGTGAGACGCACCACGGCATACCCACCTGATACGGACTTGTGCCCACGATGGGACATATATGATCTCCGTATTGCTGTGGATAAGCAGAAAATCGGTCGTGCTCCAGGATTCGATGCTATAGATGCGGCGATCCTAAAGTGTAGTATTCCCTACATTGATGAGAGACTTTTGGGAATATACAATGATTGTCTGGAGAGGGGATACTTTCCCAAAACCTGAAAGATCACCGATTTGAGACTCCTCTACAAGGGAGGGAATAGGGATAAACAGCTCCCCAAGTCCTATAGACCCATATTTCTCCTCCCTGTGATGAGCAAGGTCCTGGAGAACCTTATCATGACCAGTCTAGCACCAGTTCTTGCCAGAGCAAGTCATCCACGGCAATACGGCTCCACTAAGGGGGAGGGAACCGCTGATGCCCTGCTGAGAGTACGTGAAGACGTTGAACTGAGGATGGAGCGGTATGTCATGTTGATGCTATTTGACATATCCTCCGCCTTCGACAGCGTCTGGTGACCTCTTGTGCTCCAGCAGCTGCAGAAATATGATGCTCCCAGTAACTTATATGCCTTGATAAGAAACTACTTACAGGATAGACGTGTTAAGGTTCGTGGCAGTTCTTATGAGACTGAAGCTTTCATAGAGAGGGGATGTCCTCAAGGATCGGTACTTGGTCCAGCTTTATGGAAGCTCGTTTTTGATGAGTTATTGGGAGTGTTAGAAGAACAGCGGTTCCCTGCCACTGGATAAATTGACAATTTGGCAGTAGTGGTGGCCTCCAATAGCATAGCCGGCTTAAGACAAGAAGCGGAACGATGCGCCAACTTGGTCGGAGAATGATGCAAGAGGAAAAAGTTATCAATGGCCGCTTCAAAGACTCATACAATTGTCATGAAAGGGAAAACTGACAGGGCACACCCTATTAACATAACGGTTCAAGGTTCGGGAATACGTCCAAGAGAGGTGGTCACTTATCTAGGCGTAAAATTTGGGAAAAAATTCAGCGTTACCCCTCACTTGGACTATCTTAAAAACAGGGTGGCCCTATCTTTGAACGGTCTCAGTCGGGTTGGGGGCGCTTTCTGGGGCCTCAGATACCCAGCAACCTTAACAATTTATAAGGGAGTGATTCTGGGTATCATAAGGTATGCGTCTCCCGCCTGGAACCAGAACCTCTCGCACCGACAGAAGAGTGAGTTGGCGACAATACAGCGAACGGCATTGTTGCGGGTCACCAGGTCGTATCGAAGTGTATCCCATGAGGCGGTGCAGGTATTAGCAGGAGGGGTACCTCTCGACCTTCTCCTGCGAGAAGATATTATGAGGCACATGTTTAAGAAAAACGGCTCAGCAGGTCTACCGGAACATCTTAAAGTGAGAATTGACGAGAATCCTTGCAAATGGAACCGGCGGTGGGTGATAACCCCCAAAGGATCTACCTTGAGGAAGTACTTCCCCACCGTCCGGTCACGTTTAGAAGCAAGGTGGATCGTCCCAGACTATTGGATCTCGCAATTTCTCACAGGCCATGGGGGCTTTCGAGCAAAGCTTCATTGCCATGGGATGGACATCAACCCTGCGGATGCGAGACTGCTGAGCACATCATAGTGGACTGCACCGCCTTTGAAGAACTAAGGGCTAAGTTACTGAGGGAAACCGGTCTCTACATTCTCACAGAGAACGATTTTCCTCAGTTAGTCACTGCGGAAAACTACCCGTACTACAAAGATTTTGTGTACGGGTGGAAAGTCGCGGTGGGGCCAGCCCATTTTAATTTAAGAAGAGGAGGAAGATGTACGATACCATTGGCGGGAAATGCATGAGGAAAGCACCCATGAAGAAAGAGGAAAAAAATGAAGAAGGAGCAGAAGAACGAGATTCATTTGCAGCAGTGAGATGTTGAGCTGACCTGCCTAACATCTTACTATTGCAGACACCCGTATTGCCTACTAGTCACGGCAGAGTTGATAAATAAATAAATAAATAAATAATTTCCGTTGAAAACTGAGATTCGAAAATTATTACGATCGCAGTACTTTTCGTTATTATATATTTCATATATAGGTAAGTGAAAGTAAAAATATTCCTTTTAATACTCAATTTAATTATTTAATCTTTGGTAATATCAGTGATGTAGTCAAGAGGGTGACGCTGGTATCTCTTAGAATTCTGCTTTTTTTACCCGACTAAACGAAGCGATACGAGGGTTTTGTGTTTGGTTTGTCTTCTAAAAGCCATATAACGATTTTTTGAGCAGAGAACGGCTAGATCGATTTTTAAGTTTGACCGCGCAATATTTTCGGGAAGATCAGCTAAGTGTTTCGGTTTGAGCTGTGTTGTTGTAATAACAATTATTTATATTTAGATCATTGTTTTATTTGTATTTAAGATATTGCAGGCAACACTGAGTGATCTAGCGGGTTGTGACAGAGGGAATACGCCTATGCTATGAATTGCGAGACATCAGCTGAGATCATACCTAACCCGAAGGTCTTAACCAGTCCCAGCTTAGCCCCACAGCCCGGATAGGTCACAAGATGTAGGCACACAACCGGTGCTCTCGGAAAGGACAATACTCCTACTCTCATAGCTTTCATCCGCCAAGGCTTCGGCGAAGCCAATTTGGTCAGGAAGCTCCTCTTCCCGTTTTTACTAAACGTTACAAGATATAGAATATCACTTTCGTTTAAGTTTAAACTATCTATCTTAACTTAAAACTTAAAAACTTAAGATGCCTGAAGTTAAGAAACGTCGAGAATATTTCAATAAGTAGAAGAATGAAAATACCAACACTAAGAAGAACGAAGCGGCTCAAAACACCGAGACACAGGATGAAACTAAATCGACAAAGCAAGGAAAGAATAAAACTCAAGGTGAATCCAAGACAGTCGTTGCCCAACCATTACCACCAGTCCAAGACACAGAAAAACCACCATAGCACTTGGCTACTAAACAAACACCTTTCAAAAATGATCCTATGTATATGAATTCATTGGTCGTTGAGGAAGACAGATGTTTCATCCTATACCCACGAATTGAGAGTTTCTCTCCAAGTTTCGGTTCCTTCCTCCCGCTTATACATGATGATTATTGTAATATCATCGCAGCAAACCGACCTTTTGGGAAGGTGGTCTCTTTTTCAGTGTACGCCTATTATAACATCATGCATTTGTGGGCAAGGACCTTTGCAATCATAAGACATAGGAGGCAATCGAGTGACAGAGGTATTTTCGTTGTATTAATTATTATGCGATGTAACCCAATTATTAATACTAGTGTTCGCCCAATGGTCGAAATTCGACCAAAGCCATTAAGAATTTGAGAAAAAGATATAATTAAATAAAAAATACACTAAATGAATAAAGAGTAATTCACGATTTATATTCAGAACTTCTCAGTAAAAAATGTTCTTTTTTAATGTTCTGTTATTAGTTAGCGTATAGCCTTGCTCATTGCCATTGAAAATATAAATTTCAACATTTTAAATGAACGTGCTTTACTAGCTGCCGCATATAATCCATGCGAAATTACTGCAAGTCGCAATAATACACACATTTTTTTCCGAAACTATGACCCTGCGATTTGATTATGTTCATAGCAAATGTAGCTACTAATAAGCTATTAACGTTGTTCTTTGAAAATCGAATGTAAGTATTTTGTCAGAAAATATTAAATTAATTCTTGGAATTAAAATACTTTTATTTGAAACAGTCCCTGTTAGTACTTCACTCTCACTCGTGTTCCATTAACTAATGCTTGTGCAGTATTTAAGTTAAGAATGAGCACAACTATAGAATTTAATTTATGAGTTAACATTCCAATAATATTTAATGATAACACCTCTTAAAATAATAGTCCCGATTACTTCATTAAATAATTTTTTTTTCGATTTATCAATGTTATCTATCATATGTCATCTATGTCATATAAATAAATTATAAATGTTTCAAGGGGAAGACTTTAGCCAAGTTTCATTGAAATCGTTGAATTGGCGATACCGCGAATCTCGTTTTTCGGCCGCAGGAAAGACCTGATGATAATGAAACGTATACAAAAACACTTCTAAATATTATTGCGACGTTGTGTCAAAATTTAGAAAAAATCGGTGAAGAACTTTCGGAGATTAGCAATTTTGAGCAAACTACCATTTATATTTTTATTTACATACTATTTCATATTTGTATTTATTGATAACACTAAAGCTCGTCAATATCTATTAAACAAAAATATAAGGAAGAAAATCGTTTGAATCATAGAGGAGTAAAAGGGGCTGAACCGTTTTGTGTTTGCCTATTGCTATAATGATGTACGATGTGCCACGTTTTGAGTAGTAATAAAGACTTTGTATTTTATCTGGAGTTATCCTCTTAATCCTTAACAGGGTTATGGGCCCAGAGTCAGAAATGTAATTCTGATATAATTACAAGAAGAATTTTCGACCAATATCCGACTGTCCCTTTTGCGGGAGATAATTTTAGTGCCTCGTAATTTCGACTCAAGAGTATCCTGCGGGATAATGGAGTTCTAGGAGCAATCGAGAATGATGGATTCGCAAATCTTCAAAATCAAAAAGAAAAAACAATTGGAGGCCAAGTCCCAGGCAATTATTATGGCGGCAACCGCCGACAGTCATCTTGAGTATATAAAGGACAAATCCGGTTATGTAATGATAAAAAACATGGAGGATAACTTCATGAAAAATTGTTTTGCAAGATACTAGATCAAAATTATTTTTGAGAAAGGAATTAAGTTAAATTAAATATACCGAACATAATTCTTTTTGACGAGGTGCCAAGGAGGATAACTCAAAAAAGGAGGAAGGAGGGGCCACCAAAGGAGGTCAAAGAGGAAGAGGAAGTCTCACCTTACTGGTACATCAGATGATACAGATGGTAATGAGTAAATTAATTGTGTCATATGATCAAAATTTAAAAGAGCAGGATAAATTTAGACTCTGGAAGTCCTTATCATTTAGTAAATAGTGTAAATTCATTTTATAATCATTCTAAATTGAGCAATACTGTAAAATTATCAGCTGACAAGAATAGCATAGAGTTAGCGACTGAGGGCATAGCAACAATTAAGGGATATATTAGTCATTCTAAAATTGAAGTTACATTAAATTATGTGTATTATGTACCTCAGTTGAGAAAGTTATTGTTAATTTCACGGATGGAAAAAAACGGTTTAAGGGTTCTTTTCTGCAAAGGGGGTGTTAAAGTTTTCTCCCATATTGATGAATTGCTTATGGTTTGTTATCGATTGGGGTCTCTTTATTTTAATATTGTTTTTAATAATTGCAATTACAAAGCGGAATCTGATGATAACGAAAATTCTGTTGAAGTCTGCCATAAACGTTTTACGCATTTTAGTTACACTGCTATGAAAGCATAAATAATAAGAAATATGATGGTTTAGGTAATTTAAAAAGTTAAAGATTTGGAAAATAGACATTGCGAACCATATATTAATGGTAAGATAGCACGCCTTTCTTTTAATGGTAAAATGTATAAATCCAGAACAATCTTAGAACTGATACATACAGATGTTTGTTCTGTCAGCCCTTCTGCTTGGGATGGGTATAAATATTTTGTGATTTTTATAGATGATTTTTCACACTTTACCGCGGTTCATTGATTAAGAAAAAGTCAGAAGTTTTTGATTATTTTAAATTTTGTTATAATTACGTTTGTAATCGTTCCGGACATGAGATATTAAAGATAAAGTTAGTAACGGAGAAGGATATTAGGATATCAAGGAATTTCAAATCGTTTTGTGATGATCAGGGCATCCTATTGCAGTATACAGCTGCATATAATCCTGAGATGAATAGAGTAGCAGAAATGATGAACCGTACTCTCACAAAGAAAGTCCGAATCTTGTCGTTAGATTTACAACTTCCAAAAGAGCTCTGGGATGAAGCCCTTCGTTACGCTGTTTATGTAACCGAACAACAATCGAAGTCTCACGACATCCATTGATGTCACCCAATTCGAAATGTGGGAGAGAAAACGCCCAAACGTATCCAATTTTAGAATATTTGGGTCATCTGCATATGCCCATATTCCCTAGAAACTCCGAATGAAGTTAGACCCTCGTGGAATAAAGTTAAAATTGGTTGGATATGCCCCATGGGGACATAGTTTGTGGGAAAGTGAAGGAGAATAATTATAAAAAAAAAACGTATTGTTTAGCGAGGAAGCATCGCACACTTTTGGTTCCCATAGGATAGTTGATATTAAACCAGTCCTATACCAGAATGAAAAGGATAATAGTGATGATTCTGAGAACGCACCTTTAATTTCTGATAATAATTTGGAATCTATTCCAGAAGAAAATGAAAGGAATAGTAAAGTGGATACTAATTTAAAAATATCGAGGAAGAAAAGTAAAATCAAATATCAACAGGATTACATTACTGAAGACCTAGATTTAGACGAAATATTGATGGCACCTTTCTTCTCATGTTCAAATAATAATGTCCCAGAAAATTGATATAGAAGCTTACGATGATAAAAATTTATGGTATGAAGCTATTAGTGAGGAAATTAAATCTTTAGAGGATAACAAAACTCGGGATGTTGTCGAAACACCAGAAAGTGTAGAATTAATTGATTGTAAGTGGAGTTTTACAAAGAAATCAGAAGATGTGTATAAAACTAGACTGGTTACTAGGGGATTTCAACAAGAAGGTAGCTTTTCAAATATATATTCATCTGTTTTAAAACCAAAAATTCTCCGTATTCGTTATCAGTTGTGGTTCAAAGGAATTATTTAATCCACCAAACAGAAGTTAAAGGAGCTTTTCTTCATGGTGAAATTGAGGAGACTGTATAATTATAACCCTAACCGGGAATAAACATAAATAAAAATTGTGTCTTAAAATCATTCTTCAATTTATTTATTTTAAGCCAATTTTACACAAAATTTTAATTTGGTCAACCTAATGACTACAATATCTTAATTCCGACGTCACGGCCCATCGAGCCATTTTCAAGTCTGTCCATTTCAATTATGCAAATTACATGCGTCTTCTCGTAATAAAATGTTTCACTCTTGAAATGTCCATCTTTAACTTATTATTCCTCAATGCTCCTTACTTTGTCACTAATAAAATAATTCATAAAGACCTCAATGTTCCATATGTTTCCGATTTGGCCAAATCCAGATACCTATCCTTTCATAATAAACTTCATAACCATCCAAATCCTCTTGTTTCTAACCTTGCTTCCTCTTCGATTCCTGATAACCCTCCGAGGCGTCTGAAAAGAAAATGGCCTCGTGATCTCATGTAGACAAATTATTAGAGTGCTACCAGTGGGTAGTTTCTCAACAAGCGTGTTTCATGTAATAATATTTCTCTGTACAAATTTACTTGATGTATTCATACTAATACAGTTGTAAATATCATAATAAAAGTTTAAAAAAAAAAAAAAATAAATTATTATGTGTCACCCACATGTTGTCGGTCTCGTTTCTATTCGGTGAATCAGTCACTGAATTAGTAAAATTAAAAATATATTATAGCCAACAATCTCTAATTTCCCAAAAAAGTATTGAAAAATAAATGAAACAAGGGAAACCTTAGATTCTGGAATAATGGAAAATTCAGGTGTGACAATTTATGACATTATGATTATTAATCCACTTCATTGATAACAGGTATGTTGATATTGAATGGTAAATAGAAATTTTCAAATTATACAAAAACTAAGTTATACCACTCCGAAACAAATACTCTCTTACCACCTTCAACAGGCTTAAAAGTAAATTTGTTTTTCTACTTCAGATGCAATATACAATATCTACATTATGGTATGAGGTAAACCATTTTATAAAAAATATTTTATTATCAATGATCAGAAATGATTCTATTAATCGAGGATCAAATTTCGTACTATTTAAATTTGTAATAATAATGGATTTGTAATAGTTAGTGTTACCCAAAATCGGTCTTGGTCATGCACTTTGCAGATTTGGTATTCATATCTGTGAATACCCCTAAAAAAACTTGTGGGAATGGAAAAGTAAGTAAATTTCTCATCTTTCATCCCCTTCCCAACATATGCTTACTTAGCTATAATTTATTTTGTGGAAAAATGAGCTATTACAATTGTTCTAGAGAAGGGCTGCTCATTTAAAGTATGTTGAATCAGTTGCTAGATTGATAGCAGATGTTGCTAAGGGAGATAAAATAGTAGTTGAGAAATCTACAGTTCCCGTAAAAGCTGCTGAGAGCATTATGAATATTCTTAGAACGAACCAGAAGCCTGGAGTTCCTTATCAGGTTTAACTTTATTGATTAAATTGGGTACTACTTTACAAGTGTTACCCATTTAAAGAATCTTAGGCCATTAACTTGAGGATCGAAACGGGAAATCCATTGCGCAAAATGTGAGAACAGTTTTAATTTTTTAACTTGTATATTTGGATTTAGACATAGACAAAACAAAATTGCTAACGCGGTCCACTACTCGTGGGCCGGTGGCATCCTGATCTATGAGACATTGAATTTAAAATAGTCGCGAGTCCGCATCACGGTGCCATCTTTTAAATCTCCGCCCACACCCCTGACCCGGAAAAACCCCGTATAGCCTTAAAGGCGAGGAAGGGGAATAGTTTTTATTTAAAACAAGATTGATAACGCGGGCCACCTAGGGATAAGGCAAAAAATATCAGATTATTTCGATATTTTGTTTTCACCTAAAACTCCTAAACGATGTATCGAAAAATGCACTCGTTAAGAAATTAAAGAATGTTAAATTGTGCGTCGAACGAGTACATAAACTTAATAATTTGGTTACGAGGTAAAATATAAAACCATGATCAATCAATGCTGATTTTTACCAAAAACTGAGACAAATTACTATAAATGGCCCTTTAACTTGTAAATGAGTTCCATATGAGAAAAATCCATTGAATCAAAGTTTTAGAACATCAAATTTCGCGTCCACTGAGTACTAACTATTTTAACGTAGGTCACTTACTCCGAACAATATTGGTAACCTACCGATTATTAGAAATTGGTTATTGAAGTATACATACTTTTCAATACTTCAACAGTATTCTACTGAGTTATTTTTGTTTAGAGTGTTACATGCAGTATAAACCTCTTTTCTACCTCTCAGCAGCGAAGTTTTTTCATAAACGATGCGTCGAAAGATAACGAATTTCGTAAAAACATAACGATTCTAGATTCGAGATATATTATAAGCCTACAATAAAATTGTCAGTACTCAGGGGACGCAAAATTTGATGCTCTACAACTTTGATTCTATGCGTTTTCCTCTTAAGGAACTCATTTGCAAGTTAAAGGGCCATTTATAGTAATTTGTCTCAGTTTTTGACAAATTTGGTAAAAATCAGCGTTAGTTTTCCATGGTTTTATATCTTGCCTCCTAACCAAATCATTAAGTTTATGTATTCGTTCAACGCATAATTTAACGTTCTGTAATTTCTTAAAGAGTAAATTTTTCGTTTTGATGTATCGTTTAGGAATTATAGATGAAAAAACAAAAATATCTGACATCTTTTCAAACCTTGGCCTTCGATAAGGTCGTTTTTTGGGCCCTGGCTTTATGTTTGATAGTTATAGGGTAGCTCTTAGTACAGCCGAGATCGATATTATAAGTTTGGCTAGGACGCTTTGTTAGTGTTTCTAACTGTGTTTAGAATACGGTGCAGTAAACTGTAACTTCAGTATAATAGTTTTATTTACTTTTGTTTGTTTTAATAACTATTAAAGTGAACTCTAAGTGTAATAGTTAGATTTTGTGAGTACATATTATGAAACAGGCTGTTTATTAAGTACCTATCGGCATTTATTTCTCATAATATACATATTCTTGATATCAAGTAGAATGTCTGATTATCAAGAAGTGATTGAGAAAGCAGTAGTTTATGGGGATATGAAAAAAGTCAAAGCTATGCTATCTCAAGGAGCTGATATCAATAAACGCAGGGGTTTTAAAGAAATAACCCTTCTCCACATGGCACCCAGTTTAGAAATAACTAAAGAACTCATAAGTCTGGGTGCTAAAGTTTGTGTGAAAAACATACAATTACAAACAGCTCTACACTATGCCACTATGTACCAGAAAGAAATAGATATAGTTAAAGAGCTGATAGAAAATGGTGCAGATGTAATTGCTGAGGATAATGAATTTAAGACTCCTCTTCATTACACAGTCAGTAACAACAAGGATTCAGCTGTGGCCCTTCTGCTTTTGTCAAAAGGTGCTGAAGCAAATCTTGTCGATATTCAATATCGAAGTCCCCTGCATTATGCTGCTATGAATGACAGAGAATGCAAATTAATCAAAGCACTTTTGAGCTATGGTGCGAAAGTAGATGGGACAGATATCCAAGGAAGAACACCATTGCATCATGCTGCCATCCATAGCACAGATCATTTAGGTATTCATGAAATGCTGAAGTATGGAGCTGATCCCAATGCAAAAGACTTAATGGGAAGAACTGCTTTACATTATGTGATCGTATGCAATAAAAAATATAGTTTAGCTGAGGAACTTTTGAATTTTGGAGCAAATGTCAATGCATGTGATGATAGCGGCTATACTCCTTTGTACCTAGCAGTAGAATCGGAATATAGAAATTTAAAAGTTATCCAGAAACTGTTAGAGTGTGGTGCAAATATTAACATTGGCGGTAAGGAGTTTTGGCCTTTCTATAGTTACTGTATAGCATTAGAAAGAGCATTGTTCAAAGGAGATTTAGATTGTGCCATGTTACTAATTAAGATAACATTATTGAAGAACTTTGACATCAATAATCAAAAATGTTTACGTTTGGATCGTTTTATAGAATATCCAGATCATAATAAATTGTTGAGTTATGAACGTGAATGTTTTTGTGAACTCAGTAAAATGGCTGTAGAGCAGATTAATAATAAGTTTACGTTGTATGAATTTGTTACAATGAAAAATAAATATAAAAAACCATTATATATTAATAATTTAATTCAACAACAAATTTTATCAAAATATTCTATTTATAAGGATATTATTATGTCTCTGTTCCAGCATTGTCTTACAAGAGGTAGTTTGCTCCAGAAAATCAAACGTATAAAAATAAGTGGCTGGTCAAACAGAGTTCAACATAATTTAGTAACAAGAGAAATCGTTTTGAACTTAGATTGTATTTTCAAAATATCTGAATATTTATCTAATCAAGACCTGATAAATGTTTTAGCAGCTTCCTTGGAATATAATGTTACTGACTGATATTAAAACAAAATTTGACAATTGGGTCAAAAACACATGAAATATCAATGACCCCTTGGGGTAGAGGTATTACAACGAGAAATCAATATTAATATTTTATGAACATAATTGCGTTGAATACTTGTTACACAATCTTAATAAATTATAATTGTGGTTTTATGGTATTATTAAACCTTCTACAAACATCACCATCAACATGTGCCTAGATTGCAGTTTTAATGCATCATCAATTGCCAGACTTGAGAATACAGATGATAATTATATGTTACTGTATTAGACACTACAGTTTTAGAGGATAAATATAGGGTTATTTCAGGTAATAAAAACTTAATATTAATATTAAATAAATAATAATTTCTTTCCTAAATAAATAATGAATTGTGTAATGGGTTTTAGGTGTTACTATAGATAGCCACAGAATTAGATGTAATTTAGTGCGATCTATAAAGTCAGGAACTTGGCTGAGTGATGTGCATCTCACCTTCAAACAGGTGATCAAATTTATCACTCATTGGCTGACAGTGCCTTATCCTCGGCATTCTTATATCATGTCAGTGATGGGATTGGCGGATAATGATAGTGATATCACCTAGGATAGTGGTGGATTGGTGCAGTTTTTGCAGGGAGATTTATAATGACTCCAATTAATGATGGAAGTTCAGACCATCGGAGATACAGGGATTGGAGTAGAAGTAGAAGTGGAATTCGGAGGTCGACTATATGGGAGGGGGAGAGTAGTCGAAGGAATATGGAATGGAATTTTGGTGCATATGAAAGAGGCACGAAAAAAAATTTCTTTCAATCTGGCCATATCTGTTCAGCTGCACTCTCCTAGCAATTATAGAGAACCGAATTCTCCACAGCACTACTATTATGTCAGATATGTGGAGAAGATACAATCTTCTTACAAATCATCATGACTATGTCCACTTAACTGTGAACCATAGTCGGAATTTTGTAGATTCAGTCACAGGGGTACACTCCCATAATGTTGAAAGAATTTGGAGGGAAACAAGGAGTAAAATTCCCAAACTAGGAAGAACCTATGAGCATTTGGGACGATATATTTCCGAATTTATTTTGAAAGCCCCGTCCAACTTAAACACGAGGCTCCATCATTTTTTATGTGAGACTGGAATCCAGTATGATCCCAACAATAATTGACAGGTAAGATTTTGTATCGTCTCCCTTGTAATAAATAATAAAGTACTTAAGAGGCTCCTATGAGTGGTGCCCAAACTTATAACAATTAGTTTCTTTAATTTTGGAAAAAAAAACTACACTATTATTTAATTTTTTTTTTTTTTTACTGACTTAAGTTCTCAATTCAGCTATGGATGATGATAATAAATTATTTTATATAATGTTATGTTTTATTTTATTTTATATTTATTTGTATTACTGGAGAAGAATGCAGTGGATCAGATGATTGGAAGGTTGTGCTCTCAATTGGTCTCTCAGTATTTGCCTGCGTGTACATCAGGGCAGTAGATATTGCTGTTTGATATATATATATATATATTTTATTTTTTTATTTATTTATTTTTTCTCTTATGGTATGCGGTATAGTCACCAAGTGATGTCCAGTAAGGTGCCCAAGAGGACTCGGTCAGACGAAGTTAGTTCACCAGCCAAACAAAGAACTCGTCGCTGCCTAAGATAAACATCTCCAATAACAAAAGTGAACACTTCAGAACCAGAACCTCAGCCTTAACCAGGAACTCCTTCGCAAGAAATGATTGAAGGATCCCCTTTCTTTACTCCAAATCTCTACCTAGTGCTTCAAAATGACTGAGAGATAATGGAGTCTGCAGCTATACCCACAGAACCAAGGCCTCCTCCGATATTTCGATGATTCCAACAATAATTAACAGGTAACATTTTGTATCATTTCCCTCCCTTGTAATAAATAATAAAGTACTCAGAAGGGCAATATGAGTGGTGCCCAAACTTATAATAAACAGTTTCTTTAATTTTTGAATAAAAATTACACTATTTTATTATTTTGTTACAGACTCCTAATGAGGTCCTCAATTCGGCTATGGGTGAAGATAATTATTTTATATTATATTATGTTTTATTTTATTTTATAATTATGTTTAATATTTGTATTACATTTATTGTATTTATAAAGATGTATATATCTTTGTATTAGTTTTAAATTTTTATTGTATTATGTTATACATCATATGTATTGTGTATATATATTATTATATTTGTATTATTTTTTATATATTGTATTATGATTTACCCAGCACCTAAGAAGTTGTAAGAACTCATACATCTAGAAACTAAGAGTATTTGTAAAATAATACCTTCTTAATCACTTGATACATCAAAAATCTGTTTGTTTGATAAAAAAATATATAAAACCGTTAACAAAATACTGTCTTATATATCTTTTAATAAGATATTACCATCAGATATATGTTGCAATCAATTCATTAATAATAAAATCACTTGCTATTGCAGGAGAGTTGATAACAAAATTATAAATGTTGAATTAAGGAATCATATTGCCTTTATAGCATAGTTTATTAAAAAATAAATTACTATTTTTAAGTTGACAACCACATATTCATATTGATAAACACATATTCAAAAATTACATTTAAATAAAACAAAGTTCACCATAAACCCAGCACTAAATGAACTAACATTTATGGATTTGTAAATGTTTTAAATTTGTTTATTCTTGATATTTACAACTATATACAAAAACTCACATCTAGTAAATTTGTACAAATGGATATATTGAATTGAAAACACTCATTGAGAAACTACCCACTGGTAGCACTATAATACTTTCCGAGTTAGATGTTTGTCCGTCAGTCCTAGGTAATAGATTTGTTTCACAGGAATAATTAGGGTATTGTTAAAGGAAGTCATTGGTTTTTGACAAAGGGTAAACATAATTTAAAAGATAAATGTAAAGGATTTATTTTAATTCTCCAGTTTTGACACCATTCTTCAAGGTTAGCGATGTGTGAGTGAAGAGTTAGGGATGCAATTGGTGGTTCATTATTAACAGATAAGATACATGTGTCATCAGCACATGTGGTGATGGTAATATGACGGGATGTCAATTGTATAAATGATAGAACCTAGGATACTACCTTGAGGAACACCAGCAGACTAAGAATAGAGTGATGAATAGATATTGGTTGTGATTTACTTTGAAGTATCTATCTCTTAGGAACGGATAATGAGGAAGTATGTAGGTAGTAGGAATTTTCGGAGTTCTTACAGCAGTTCTGGTTGCCAAACTATCAAATGCTTGTTCAACTTCGAAAAAGACCCGTACATTCCACGCTCCAATGCAGAGGAGATTATGTCTACCACGTGATGACATTGCTGTATAGTGGAACGGGAAGTGCAGAATTGATTTAGATTTAAACTAAACATTAATATAAGAAATAAGAAGAAAAATAAAAAGTTAGTAAAGTAATAAACTCCAATTTCCAAAAAATAAATGCAGTGAAAATTCATGCAGCACTCATGAAAATAACAAATAAATTATACATATATTGTGGAACACAAGGTCAGCTAGTCGGCGACGGGATTCTGAAATCATTGTTCTATTTTTTCTATTACCTCTAAAATAATTGTTTATATTCTAAAATTTTTGGGGCAGCAACACAACTGTTTTGTACTTTTTATATCAAGGGATACATTTATTTTCAGATTTTAAGGCCAGTAGATACACATATTTTTATATAACTTAATGCCAATCCAATTATGAATTCGGCTTCTGAACCGAAAAAAGAACAAAGAATCTTTATTAATTATTATTTAAACAATCAAATAAATAATTCTGCAAATATTCGGAGCCCCACCATATAATGATTGGAGGGTCCCGAATATCCTTATTTTGGGTTTATTTAGTACCGTGGTATATTTGGCTCCCGAAATGATTGATTTGTAAATTTGGGTAAATTTATTATATATTTGAATTCCTCGGAATCAATTATATATATAGTCATGGTAAGGGGACCCCACTTCAGACTCTAGTCGAGAGATCCAAACGGAGCCAGACTGGGCCTGATCATGGGTGCTTGGGAGAGTGTATAGCTGAGCTGTTAGGGGAGGGTGCGGGTCCTGTTGGGGATTATTGGAATCCCACCTGGATTAGTTTAATTTATTTCTCAGGGTTCTGTGAAATAAATCTTGACACTCCTACTCTGCTTGATAAGCAGAAGCGACCACTAGGTAACTAACAGGAGATGGCAACAAATACCATAATTCCCACTAGCTGGACTAGTTGTAGTTGCTGCAGTAGTATCAGTGCCAGTATGTGTACACTCGATCATTCTAGAAAATTGTAAGAGAAACAGAATTGCTAGGAAAGTCTCAGAACAGGTACCTTTGGCACCAGGTTCCATTAATGGAAAAATATAAATTAAGAATACACTAAATCGGGAATAAACTATGAAACAAATATATTACAAAGAGAACTGCAATTGAACAGAATTAATCTTGTGAATGTGATAGTGTTGATTGTTCATGTTCAGGGTACTATCAGCAATAGAAATACCTCTTCAATTTGGTGTTGATTGAGTGACCAATCTGTAGTAAAAAGGATTTGCCTATCACACAATATGTACTTATGATATGCAAACTAGAAAGCTATTAGAACCATTCCATACCAAATCGTCCAACAAAAGTTCAACTTGACTCCCACCTCCTCAGATCTTCATGGAAATTAGTAAATATTAAGTAAAAATGCCACGTTTTATCCAATTCTAATAATTTTGTTAGCTCATACAAGTTTGACCCATTTTGATAGATATTAGCAGAGCCTTGAACAAATTTAAAAGATAGTTATAAACAATAAATAAGTTTTAAATAGACAGTTTAAGTATTCTATTGTATAATAAGTTACTTTTAAATGTTATGTAAAACTAGTAAGTTAATGCCACTAATTATTTTTTTCATTTGGTAGAGAAAGTAATGCTGTTTTCAGTAATATATGGTTGTATTTGGAGAGAGATTTTAGCGACAGGTAGTTTTAAACAGTGGCTGATAGTGAAAATGATACATTAGGATATTGATAGAAATTATTGAATAATATTTATTGAAGGACTAAGAGTTTTGGATTATAGTGATATTTTCTTATGGAAGTAAATTTAATATTTTTGGGTACCCAGAAGAGCTTGCAAAAAACAATTTATGCTAAACTGTGAAACATGGAGGGTGGCAGTGTTATGGTGTGGGAATGTATGGCAGTCTCTGGTGTAGAAAATCTTCACTTTATAGATGGTATAGTGAATAAAATGTTTACATAGGCATTTTCAGAAGACACTTGAAAGAAAGTATGGAAAAGTTGAGACTCAAAAACAAATTTTGTTTTTATTCGGCTAATGACCCAAAACATTCTGTCATGTTAGTTAAGGAGTAGCTACTTTATAACTGCCCCAAAATTACAAAAAGTCACCACATGTTAATCTGATAGAACACCTGTGGGAAAAATTTAAAATACAAAATTTCAAGCAAAGAAGTCCTTGAAGAATGGAAAAGGCTAAGCATAGAACTCACCAAAAAATTGGTCAAGTCCATTACAAACAGACTGAAAGGAGTGGTAGAAAATAGTGGCTTGCCTACAAGGTATTAAACTATATTATGATATTTAAAAGTTAATAAGAAGTGAGTTGTATAATTTTGACTCAGGTAAAATTATCCAGTTGTTATTTATTTTTTTAAAATAATCAAAGTTGAATATTTTAATTTTATTGAGTTTGTATATATTTAAATTTATATCATAAATAAATCTGTTGAATAGTTTCTGGTTTTATTTGTTTACTGTAATCATTTAAATCTTTTTCTTTATTTTTCTACAGCGTGTATCAACTTCAGTGTGAACCACTGCAAGTTTCACTTTGAACTTGGAAAATTTATGTCTAAGAATTATTTCATTATTAATTAAAAGCGCTGAATTATTTCAGCTACACTATGGCACTAAGAACCAGAAGAAATAGATAAAATTAAAGAGCTTTTGGAAAATGGTGCAAATTTAATTGCTAAGGACAATGAATTCTTAAATTGATTCTTAAGAAGTCTTGAATTGAAAATTTGAAAAAAAAATAAATAAAGATCCTCTTCATCTTGAATTCAAGAACTCGGCTTTCAACATTTATCAAATTGTTCAGAAAGAAATCTCATCGAAATTCAAAATTGCCTGCATTGCTGCCATGAGTGATAAAGTTCTGACAACCATGAAAATGTTGCCCTAAGAAGGAAATGAGATTATAAGGACATCATCATACAAATAATCCATCTATTAGTGCTCTGAGATAGGTGGGTATGGTGATGAGAACTTCTGACAAGCAGGTCAGTAAATCAAGCAGAAGAAAATCCCTTACTATAATGATAAACATGGTGTACCCTAGGCATGAAGAACTATTATATCATTGATGTTAATAGAACAAAACTGTTTACCGAAAAGTATTGGTACAAACCAATAGAATTTTTACATAATGTTCAGTTAAGTGATTAAGCTAATTTAATACAAACTTATGGAAGGGATAGAAGTAAGTGTATATGATGACATGTAAACAAATAAAAGTAAGATACAAAGTAGAGCATGGAGAGGTAGTGATATTATTTGGGAAAGCCTATTTCACAGGGTAGGAAAACTCATTCTGATGAAGTTTTTTTTTTTTTTTTTTTTTTTTTTTTTAGCCGAGGTCGATATTATAAATGTGACTAGAACGCTTTGTTAGTGATTCTAATGGTTTTTATAATATGGTGCCCTAAACTGTTACTTATTTAAATAGTTACTGTTGTTTGTTTTAATAACTATTGAAGTGAGGTCCTAGTGTACTAGCAACATTTTGTGAGTACATGTTATGAAACAGGCTGTTTATTAAGTACCTATCAGCATTTATTTCTCATAATATACATATTCTTGATATCAAGTAGGATGTCTGATTATCAAGAAGCGATTGAGAAAGCAGTAGTTTATACGGATATAGAAAAAGTCAAAGCTATGCTATCTCAAGGAGCTGATATCAATAAACGTAGGGGTTTTAAAGGAATAACCCTTCTCCATATAGCACCCAGTTTAGAAATAACTAAAGAACTCATAAGTCTGGGTGCTAAAGTTTGTGTGAAAAACAAACAATTACAAACAGCTCTACACTATGCCACTATGTACCAGAAAGAAATAGGTATAATTAAAGAGCTCATAGAAAATGGTGCAAATGTAATTGCCGAGGATAATGAATTTAAGACTCGTCTTCATTACACAGTCAGAAATAATAAGGATTCAGCTGTGGCCCTTCTGCTTTTGTCAAAAGGTGCTGAAGCAAATCTTGTCGATATTCAATATCGAAGTCCCCAGCATTATGCTGCTGTGAATGACAGAGAATGTAAATTGATCAAAGCACTTTTGAGCTATGGTGAAAAAATAGATGGGACAGATATCCAAGGAAGAACACCATTGCATCATGCTGCCATCCATAGCACAGATCATTTAGGTATTCATGAAATGCTGAGGTATGGAGCTGATCCCAATGCAAAAGACTTAATGGGAAGAACTGCTTTACATTATGTGATCATGAAAAATAGAAAATATAGTTTAGCTGAGGAACATTTGAATTTTGGAGCAAATGTAAATGCATGTGATGATAGCGGCTATACTCCTTTGTACTTAGCAGTAGGATCGGAATGTAGAAATTTTAAAATTATCCAGAAATTGTTAGAGTGTTGTGCTAATAATAACATTGGGGGTAAAGTGTTTTGGCCTTTCTATAGTTACTGAATAGCATTAGAAAGAGCATTGTTCAAAGGAGATTTAGATTGTGCCATGTTACTAATTAAGATAACATTATTGAAGAACTTTGACATCAACAATCAAAAATGTTTACGTTTGGATCGTTTTATAGAAGATCCAGATCATAATAAATTGTTGAGTTATGAACGTGAATGTTTTGGTGAACTCAGTAAAATGGCTGTAGAGCAGATCAGTAATAAATTTACATTGTATGAATTTGTTACAATGAAAAATAAATATAAAAAACCATTATATATTAATAATTTAATTCAACAACAAATTTTATCAAAATATTCCATTTATAAGGATATTATTATGTCTCTGTTCCAGCATTGTCTTACAAGAGGTAGTTTACTCTAGAAAATCAAACGTATAAAAATAAGTGGCTGGTCTAACAGAGTTCAACGTAATTTAGTAACAAGAGAAATCTTTTTGAACTTAGATTGTATTTTCAAAATATCTGAATATTTATCTAATCAAGACCTGAAAAATTTTTTAGCAGCTTCCGTGGAATATAATGTTACTGACTGATATCAAAACAAAATTTGACAATTGGGTCAAAAAAACATGAAATATCAATGACCCCTCGGGGTAGAGGTATTACAACGAGAAATAAATATTAATATTTTGTTAACATAATTGCGTTGAATACTTGTTACACAATGAATTAATAAATTATAATTGTGGTTTTATGGTATTAATAAACCTTCTACCAACATCAACATGTGCCTAGATTGCAGTTTTAATGCAACATCAATTGCCAGACTTGGGAATACAGATGATAATTATATGTTACTGTATTAGACACTACAGTTTTAGAGTATAAAAATAGGGTTATTTCAGGTAATAAAAACTTAATATTAATAATAAATAAATAATAATTTCTTTCCTAAATAAATAATGAATTGTGTAATGGGTTTTAGGTGTTACTATAGATAGCCAAAGAATTAGATGTAATTTAGTGCGATCTATAAAATCAGGAACTTGGCTGAGTGATGTGCATCTCACCTTCAAACAGGTGATCAAATTCATCACTCACTGGCTGACAGTGCCTTATCCTCGGCATTCTTTATCATGTCAGTGATGGGATTGGCGGATAATGATAGTGATATCACCTAGGATAGTGGTAGATTGGTGCAACTTTTGCAGGCATTTTTGAAATGATACCCAAGTTATGATGGAAGTTCAGATTATCGGAGATAGAGGAATTGTTGTAGAAGTGGATGAGGTGGAATTCGTAGGTCGACTATATGGAAGTACTCTGGTAGCCCTGGAGGCAGTGCCAAAAATCGACCTGATAACTGGCGAAGGTTTAAATGTAATTTTTTTGTTTTTTCACCTATAATTCCTAAACGATACATCGAAACGAAAAACGTACTCTTTATGAAATTACAGAACGTTAAATTATGCTCTGATTTTTACCAAATTGGTCAACAACTGCGAAAAAAATATACTATAAATGGCTCTGTAACTTGCAAATGAGTACCTTAAGAGGAAAAC
This sequence comes from Nezara viridula, assembly GCA_928085145.1. Taxonomy (NCBI): domain Eukaryota; kingdom Metazoa; phylum Arthropoda; class Insecta; order Hemiptera; family Pentatomidae; genus Nezara; species Nezara viridula. Next base: position 3,086,140 of record OV725079.1, read on the forward strand.
CCATAGAATCAAAGTTGTAGAGCATCATATTTTTTCGTTTCCTGAGTACTGACATTTTTATTGTAGGCTAATAAGATATTACGAATCGAGAATCGTTGTGTTTTTACGAAATTCAGTATCTTTCAACACATCGTTTATCAAAATCCTTCGCTGCTGAGAGGTAAACAAGAGGTTAATACTGCATGTAACATACACTTAACAAAAATAACTCTGTAGAATAAACACTCATATCGCTGAAATATTGAAAATTACGTATACTTCAATAACGAATTTCTAATTATCGGGAAAATACCGATATTGTTCGGATTAAGTGACTTACATTAAAATAGTTAGTACTCAGTGGACGCAAAATTTGATGATCTACAACTTTGATCCTATGCGTTCTTCTTCTTGAGGAACTCACTTTCAAGTCACAGGACCATTTTTAGTAATTTCTCTCAGTTTTTGACAAATTTTGTAATGAGTGTTGGTTGACCGTGGGTTTATAACCAAATTATTAATTTTATGTACTCGTTCGACCCACAATTTAGCGTTCATTAATTTCTTAACGAGTAATTTTTTCGCTTTGATGCATCTTTTAGAAGTTTTACGTGAAAAAACAAAGAAAAGTCGAAAAAATCTGACTTTTTGGGCTGTAAAAAGTTTTCCCTAGGAGGCCGGCGTTATCAATCTTGTTTTTCTCATCTTTCTAAAACCATATATACAAGTTTAAAAAAATAGAAAACTTTTTTCACGTATTCCGCAATGAATTGTCCATTTTGATCCTCAAGTTAATGGCCTAATATTCTTTAAATCAGCAATAGTTTTTTTAAGCAGCAGCTCTGGAATGGCAGATAAGGTCTCTTTTACTTAAAATAACACACACTTTCGTAATTTGCTTACAAAACTTCGCCTGCGATAAGGTAGATTTTTGGGGCCTGGCTCCAGGGCTATGGAATTTAGGCCTGGAAGTTTATCATCAGTTTCAATGATAACGTTTGTTATGGGGTAGCTCTTAGTACAGACGAGATCGATATTATAAATGTGACTAGAACGCTTCGTTAGTGATTCTAAAGGTTTTTATAATAAGGTGCCCTAAACTGTTACTTATTTGAATAGTTACTGTTGTTTGTTTTAATAACTATTAAAGTGAGGTCCTAGTGTACTAGCAACATTTTGTGAGTACGTGTTATGAAACAGGCTGTTTATTAAGTACCTATCGGCATTTATTTCTCATAATATACATATTCTTGATATCAAGTAGGATGTCTGATTATCGAGAAGCGATTGATAAAGCAGTCGTTTATAGGGATATGGAAAAAGTCAAAGCTATGCTATCTCAAGGAGCTGATATCAATAAACGTAGGGGTTTTAAAGGAATAACCCTTCTCCACATGGCACCCAGTTTAGAAATAACTAAAGAACTCATAAATCTAGGTGCTAAAGTTTGTGTGAAAAACAAAGAATTAGAAACAGCTCTACACTATGCCACTATGTACCAAAAAGAAATAGGTATAGTTAAAGAGCTCATAGAAAATGGTGCAAATGTAATTGCCGAGGATAATGAATTTAAGACTCCTCTTCATTACACAGTCAGAAATAATAAGGATTCAGCTGTGGCCCTTCTGCTTTTGTCAAAAGGTGCTGAAGCAAATCTTGTCGATATTCAATATAGAAGTCCCCAGCATTATGCTGCTATGAATGACAGAGAATGTAAATTGATCAAAGCACTTTTGAGCTATGGTGAAAAAATAGATGGGACAGATATCCAAGGAAGAACACCATTGCATCATGCTGCCATCCATAGCACAGATCATTTAGGTATTCATGAAATGCTGAAGTATGGAGCTGATCCCAATGCAAAAGACTTAATGGGAAGAACTGCTTTACATTATGTGATCGTATGCAATAAAAAATATACTTTAGCAGAGGAACTTTTGAATTTTGGAAACATTTGGGGTAAGCATTAGAAAGAGCATTGTTCAAAGGAGATTTAGATTGTGCCAAGTTACTAATTATGATAACATTATTGAAGAACTTTGACATCAACAATGAAAAATGTTTACGTTTGGATCGTTTTATAGAATATCCAGATCATAATAAATTGTTGAGTTATGAACGTGAATGTTTTTGTGAACTCAGTAAAATGGCTGTAGAGCAGATTAATAATAAATTTACGTTGTATGAATTTGTTACAATGAAAAATAGAAAAAAAAAACCGTTATATATTAATAATTTAATTCAACAACAAATTTTATCAAATTATTCCATTTATAAGGATATTATTATGTCTATGTTCCAGCATTGTCTTACAAGAGGTAGTTTACTCTAGAAAATCAAACGTATAAAAATAAGTGGCTGGTCTAACAGAGTTCAACGTAATTTAGTAACAAGAGAAATCTTTTTGAACTTAGATTGTATTTTCAAAATATCTGAATATTTATCTAATCAAGACCTGATAAATTTTTTAGCAGCTTCCGTGGAATATAATGTTACTGACTGATATTAAAACAAAATTTGACAATTGGGTCAAAAAAACATGAAATATCAATGACCCCTCGGGGTAGAGGTATTACAACGAGAAATAAATATTAATATTTTGTTAACATAATTGCGTTGAATACTTGTTACACAATGAATTAATAAATTATAATTGTGGTTTTATGGTATTAATAAACCTTCTACCAACATCAACATGTGCCTAGATTGCAGTGTTAATGCAACATCAATTGCCAGACTTGGGAATACAGATGATAATTATATGTTACTGTATTAGACACTACAGTTTTAGAGTATAAAAATAGGGTTATTTCAGGTAATAAAAACTTAATATTAATAATAAATAAATAATAATTTCTTTCCTAAATAAATAATGAATTGTGTAATGGGTTTTAGGTGTTACTATAGATAGCCAAAGAATTAGATGTAATTTAGTGCGATCTATAAAATCAGGAACTTGGCTGAATGATGTGCATCTCACCTTCAAACAGGTGATCAAATTCATCACTCACTGGCTGACAGTGCCTTATCCTCGGCATTCTTTATCATGTCAGTGATGGGATTGGCTGATAATGATAGTGGTATCACCTAGGATAGTGGTGGATTGGTGCAACTTTTGCAGGCATTTTTGTAATGATATCCATGTTATGATGAAAGTTCAGATTATCGGAGATAGAGGAATTGTAGTAGAAGTGGATGAGGCAGAATTCGTAGGTCGACTATATGGAAGTGCTCTGGTAGCCCTGGAGCCAGTGCCAAAAATCGACCTGATAACTGGCGAAGGTTTGAATGTAATTTTTTTGTTTTTTCACCTATAATTCCTAAACGATACATCGAAACGAAAAATGTACTCTTTATGAAATTACAGAACGTTAAATTATGCGCAGATTTTTACCAAATTGGTCAACAACTGCGAAAAAAATATATTATAAATGGCCCTGTAACTTGCAAATGATCGTAATATCTTATTAGCCTACAATAAAAATGTCAGTACTCAGTGGACGCAAAATTTGATGATCTACAACTTTGATTCTATGCGTTTTTCCTCTTAAGGAACTCATTTACAAGTCACAGGGCCATTTATAGTAATTTCTCTCAGTTTTTGACAAATTTTGTAATGAGTGTTGGGTGACCATGGGTTTATAACCAAATTATTAATTTTATGTACTCGTTCGACGCACAATTTAGCGTTCATTAATTTCCAAACGAGTAATTTTTTCGCTTTGATGCATCTTTTAGAAGTTTTACGTGAAAAAACAAAGAAACGTGGAAAAAATCTGACTTTTGGCTGTAAGTTTTCCCTAGGTGGCCGGCGTTATCAATCTTGTTTTTCTCATCTTTCTAAAACCATATATACAAGTTTAAAAAAATAGAAAACTTTTTTCACACATTCTTCAATGAATTGTCCCTTTTGATCCTCAAGTTACTTTAAATCAGCAACCATTTTTTTAAGCAGGAGCTCTGGAATGGCATAAAACGTCTCTTTTACTTAGAATAACACACACTTTCGTAATTTGCTTACAAAACTTCGCCTGCGATAAGGTAGATTTTTGGGGCCTGGCTCCAGGGCTATGGAATTTAGGCCTGGAAGTTTATCATCAGTTTCAATGATAACGTTTGTTATGGGGTAGCTCTTAGTACAGACGAGATCGATATTATAAATGTGACTAGAACGCTTCGTTAGTGATTCTAAAGGTTTTTATAATAAGGTGCCCTAAACTGTTACTTATTTAAATAGTTACTGTTGTTTGTTTTAATAACTATTAAAGTGAGGTCCTAGTGTACTAGCAACATTTTGTGAGTACGTGTTATGAAACAGGCTGTTTATTAAGTACCTATCGGCATTTATTTCTCATAATATACATATTCTTGATATCGAGTAGGATGTCTGATTATCGAGAAGCGATTGATAAGGCAGTCGTTTATAGGGATATGGAAAAAGTCAAAGCTATGCTATCTGAAGGAGCTGATATCAATAAACGTAGGGGTTTTAAAGGAATAACCCTTCTCCACATGGCACCCAGTTTAGAAATAACTAAAGAACTCATAAATCTAGGTGCTAAAGTTTGTGTGAAAAACAAAGAATTACAAACAGCTCTACACTATGCCACTATGTACCAAAAAGAAATAGGTATAGTTAAAGAGCTCATAGAAAATGGTGCAAATGTAATTGCCGAGGATAATGAATTTAAGACTCCTCTTCATTACACAGTCAGAAATAATAAGGATTCAGCTGTGGCCCTTCTGCTGTTGTCAAAAGGTGCTGAAGCAAATCTTGTCGATATTCAATATCGAAGTCCCCAGCATTATGCTGCTATGAATGACAGAGAATGTAAATTGATCAAAGCACTTTTGAGCTATGGTGAAAAAATAGATGGGACAGATATCCAAGGAAGAACACCATTGCATCATGCTGCCATCAACAGCACAGATCATTTAGGTATTCATGAAATGCTGAAGTATGGAGCTGATCCCAATGCAAAAGACTTAATGGGAAGAACTGCTTTACATTATGTGATCGTATGCAATAAAAAATATAGTTTAGCTGAGGAACTTTTGAATTTTGGAAACATTGGGGATAAGCATTAGAAAGAGCATTGTTCAAAGGAGATTTAGATTGTGCCAAGTTACTAATTATGATAACATTATTCAAGTACTTTGACATCAATAATCAAAAATGTTTATGTTTGCATCGTTTCATAGATTATCCAGATCATAATAAATTGCTGAGTTATGAACCTGAATGTTTTTGTGAACTTAGTAAAATGGCTGTAGAGCAGAACAATAATAAATTTACGTTGTACGAATTTGTCACAACGAAAAATAGAAAAAAAAAACCGTTATATATTAATAATTTAATTCAACAACAAATTATATCAAATTATTCCATTTATAAGAATATTATTATGTCTCTGTTCCAGCATTGTCTTACAAGAGGTAGTTTACTACAGAAAATCAAACGTATAAAAATAAGTGGCTGGTCAAACAGAGTTCAACGTAATTTAGTAACAAGAGAAATCTTTTTGAACTTAGATTGTATTTTCAAAATATCTGAATATTTATCTAATCAAGACCTGATAAATTTTTTAGCAGCTTCCGTGGAATATAATGTTACTGACTGATATTAAAACAAAATTTGACAACTGGGTCTACAACACATGAAATATCAATGACCCCTCGGGGTAGAGGTATTACAACGAGAAATAAATATTAATATTTTGTTAACATAATTGGGTTGAATACTTGTTACACAATGAATTAATAAATTATAATTGTGGTTTTATGGTATTAATAAACCTTCTACCAACTACAACATGTGCCTAGATTGCAGTGTTAATGCAACATCAATTGCCAGACTTGGGAATACAGATGATAATTATATGTTACTGTATTGGACACTACAGATTTAGAGGATAAATATAGGTTTATTTCAGGTAATAAAAACTTAATATTAATAATAAATAAATAATAGTTTCTTACCTAAATAAATAATGAATTGTGTAATGGGTTTTAGGTGTTACTATAGATCGCCAAAGAATTAGATGTAATTTAGTGCGATCTATAAAGTCAGGAACTTGGCTGAATGATGTGCATCTCACCTTCAAACAGGTGATCAAATTCATCACTCACTGGCTGACAGTGCCTTATCCTCGGCATTCTTTATCATGTCAGTGATGGGATTGGCTGATAATGATAGTGGTATCACCTAGGATAGTGGTGGATTGGTGCAGTTTTTGCAGGGAGATTTGTAATGACTCCAATTAATGATGGAAGTTCAGATTATCGGAGATAGAGGGATTGGAGTAGATGTGGATGAGACGGAATTCGTAGGTCGACTATATGGAAGTTCTCTGGTAGCCCTGGAGGCAGTGCCAAAAATCGACCTGATAATTGGCGAAGGTTTGAATGTAATTTTTTTGTTTTTTCACCTATAATTCCTAAACGATACATCGAAACGAAAAATGTACTATTTAAGAAATTAAAGAATGTTAAATTATGCGTCCAACGAATATATAAACCTAATAATTTGGTTACGAGGCAAGATAAAAAACCATGGGCAACTAACGCTGATTTTTACCAAATTGGTCACAAACTGCGAAAAAAAATACTATAAATGGCCTTGTAACTTGCAAATGAGTACCTTAAGAGGAAAACCCATAGAATCAAAGTTGTAGAGCATCAAATTTTGCGTCCCCAGAGTACTGACATTTTTATTGTAGGCTAATAAGATATTACGAATCAAGAATCGTGATGTTTTTACGAAATTCAGTACCTTTCAACACATCGTTTATCAAAATCCTTCGCTGCTGAGAGGTAAACAAGAGGTTAATACTGCATGTAACATACACACTTAACAAAAATAACTCTGTAGAATAAACACTCATATCGCTGAAATATTGAAAATTACGTATACTTCAATAACGAATTTCTAATTATCGGGAAAATACCGATATTGTTCGGATTAAGTGACTTACATTAAAATAGTTAGTACTCAGTGGACGCAAAATTTGATGATCTACAACTTTGATCCTATGCGTTCTTCTTCTTGAGGAACTCACTTTCAAGTCACAGGACCATTTTTAGTAATTTCTCTCAGTTTTTGACAAATTTTGTAATGAGTGTTGGTTGACCGTGGGTTTATAACCAAATTATTAATTTTATGTACTCGTTCGACCCACAATTTAGCGTTCATTAATTTCTTAACGAGTAATTTTTTCGCTTTGATGCATCTTTTAGAAGTTTTACGTGAAAAAACAAATAAAAGTCGAAAAAATCTGACTTTTTGGGCTGTAAAAAGTTTTCCCTAGGAGACCGGCGTTATCAATCTTGTTTTTCTCATCTTTCTAAAACCATATATACAAGTTTAAAAAAATAGAAAACTTTTTTCACGTATTCCGCAATGAATTGTCCATTTTGATCCTCAAGTTAATGGCCTAATATTCTTTAAATCAGCAATAGTTTTTTTAAGCAGCAGCTCTGGAATGGCAGATAAGGTCTCTTTTACTTAAAATAACACACACTTTCATAATTTGCTTACAAAACTTCGCCTGCGATAAGGTAGATTTTTGGGGCCTGGCTCCAGGGCTATGGAATTTAGGCCTGGAAGTTTATCATCAGTTTCAATGATAACGTTTGTTATGGGGTAGCTCTTAGTACAGACGAGATCGATATTATAAATGTGACTAGAACGCTTCGTTAGTGATTCTAAAGGTTTTTATAATAAGGTGCCCTAAACTGTTACTTATTTAAATAGTTACTGTTGTTTGTTTTAATAACTATTAAAGTGAGGTCCTAGTGTACTAGCAACATTTTGTGAGTACGTGTTATGAAACAGGCTGTTTATTAAGTACCTATCGGCATTTATTTCTCATAATATACATATTCTTGATATCAAGTAGGATGTCTGATTATCGAGAAGCGATTGATAAGGCAGTCGTTTATAGGGATATGGAAAAAGTCAAAGCTATGCTATCTCAAGGAGCTGATATCAATAAACGTAGGGGTTTTAAAGGAATAACCCTTCTCCACATGGCACCCAGTTTAGAAATAACTAAAGAACTCATAAATCTAGGTGCTAAAGTTTGTGTGAAAAACAAAGAATTACAAACAGCTCTACACTATGCCACTATGTACCAAAAAGAAATAGGTATAGTTAAAGAGCTCATAGAAAATGGTGCAAATGTAATTGCCGAGGATAATGAATTTAAGACTCCTCTTCATTACACAGTCAGAAATAATAAGGATTCAGCTGTGGCCCTTCTGCTTTTGTCAAAAGGTGCTGAAGCAAATCTTGTCGATATTCAATATCGAAGTCCCCAGCATTATGCTGCTATGAATGACAGAGAATGTAAATTGATCAAAGCACTTTTGAGCTATGGTGAAAAAATAGATGGGACAGATATCCAAGGAAGAACACCATTGCATCATGCTGCCATCAACAGCACAGATCATTTAGGTATTCATGAAATGCTGAAGTATGGAGCTGATCCCAATGCAAAAGACTTAATGGGAAGAACTGCTTTACATTATGTGATCGTATGCAATAAAAAATATAGTTTAGCTGAGGAACTTTTGAATTTTGGAAACATTGGGGATAAGCATTAGAAAGAGCATTGTTCAAAGGAGATTTAGATTGTGCCAAGTTACTAATTATGATAACATTATTGAAGAACTTTGACATCAACAATCAAAAATGTTTACGTTTGGATCGTTTTATAGAATATCCAGATCATAATAAATTGTTGAGTTATGAACGTGAATGTTTTGGTGAACTCAGTAAAATGGCTGTAGAGCAGCTCAGTAATAAATTTACATTGTATGAATTTGTTACAATGAAAAATAAATATAAAAAACCATTATATATTAATAATTTAATTCAACAACAAATTTTATTAAAATATTCCATTTATAAGGATATTATTATGTCTCTGTTCCAGCATTGTCTTACAAGAAGTAGTTTACTCCAGAAAATCAAACGTATAAAAATAAGTGGCTGGTCTAACAGAGTTCAACGTAATTTAGTAACAAGAGAAATCTTTTTGAACTTAGATTGTATTTTCAAAATATCTGAATATTTATCTAATCAAGACCTGAAAAATTTTTTAGCAGCTTCCGTGGAATATAATGTTACTGACTGATATTAAAACAAAATTTGACAATTGGGTCAAAAACACATGAAATATCAATGACCCCTCGGGGTAGAGGTATTACAACGAGAAATAAATATTAATATTTTGTTAACATAATTGCGTTGAATACTTGTTACACAATGAATTAATAAATTATAATTGTGGTTTTATGGTATTAATAAACCTTCTACCAACATCAACATGTGCCTAGATTGCAGTTTTAATGCAACATCAATTGCCAGACTTGGGAATACAGATGATAATTATATGTTACTGTATTAGACACTACAGTTTTAAAGGATAAAAAGAGGTTATTTCAGGTAATAAAAACTTAATATTAATATTAAATAAATAATAATTTCTCTCCTAAATAAATAATGAATTGTGTAATGGGTTTTAGGTGTTACTATAGATAGCCAAAGAATTAGATGTAATTTAGTGCGATCTATAAAATCAGGAACTTGGCTGAATGATGTGCATCTCACCTTCAAACAGGTGATCAAATTCATCACTCACTGGCTGACAGTGCCTTATCCTCGGCATTCTTTATCATGTCAGTGATGGGATTGGCTGATAATGATAGTGGTATCACCTAGGATAGTGGTGGATTGGTGCAACTTTTGCAGGCATTTTTGAAATGATACCCAAGTTATGATGGAAGTTCAGATTATCGGAGATAGAGGGATTGTAGTAGAAGTGGATGAGGCGAAATTCGTAGGTCGACTATATGGAAGTACTCTGGTAGCCCTGGAGGCAGTGCCAAAAATCGACCTGATAATTGGCGAAGGTTTGAATGTAATTTTTTTGTTTTTTCACCTATAATTCCTAAACGATACATCGAAACGAAAAATGTACTATTTAAGAAATTACAGAACGTTAAATTATGCGTCCAACGAATATATAAACCTAATAATTTGGTTACGAGGCAAGATAAAAAACCATGGGCAACTAACGCTGATTTTTACCAAATTGGTCAACAACTGCGAAAAAAATATACTATAAATGGCCCTGTAACTTGCAAATGAGTACCTTAAGAGGAAAACCCATAGAATCAAAGTTGTAGAGCATCAAATTTTGCGTCCCCAGAGTACTGACATTTTTATTGTAGGCTAATAAGATATTACGAATCGAGAATCGTGATGTTTTTACGAAATTCAGTATCTTTCAACACATCGTTTATCAAAATCCTTCGCTGCTGAGAGGTAAACAAGAGGTTAATACTGCATGTAACATACACACTTAACAAAAATAACTCTGTAGAATAAACACTCATATCGCTGAAATATTGAAAATTACGTATACTTCAATAACGAATTTCTAATTATCGGGAAAATACCGATATTGTTCGGATTAAGTGACTTACATTAAAATAGTTAGTACTCAGTGGACGCAAAATTTGATGATCTACAACTTTGATTCTATGCGTTTTTCCTCTTAAGGAACTCATTTACAAGTCACAGGGCCATTTATAGTAATTTCTCTCAGTTTTTGACAAATTTTGTAATTAGTGTTGGGTGACCATGGGTTTATAACCAAATTATTAATTTTATGTACTCGTTCGACGCACAATTTAGCGTTCATTAATTTCCAAACGAGTAATTTTTTCGCTTTGATGCATCTTTTAGAAGTTTTACGTGAAAAAACAAAGAAACGTGGAAAATATCTGACTTTTGGCTGTAAGTTTTCCCTAGGTGGCCGGCGTTATCAATCTTGTTTTTCTCATCTTTCTAAAACCATATATACAAGTTTAAAAAAATAGAAAACTTTTTTCACGTATTCCGCAATGAATTGTCCATTTTGATCCTCAAGTTAATGGCCTAATATTCTTTAAATCAGCAATAGTTTTTTTAAGCAGGAGCTCTGGAATGGCATAAAAGGTCTCTTTTACTAAGAATAACACACACTTTCGTAATTTGAATACAAAACTTCGCCTGCAATAAGGTAGATCTTTGGGGCCTGGCTCCAGGGCTATGGAATTTAGGCCTGGAAGTTTATCATCAGTTTCAATGATAACGTTTGTTATGGGGTAGCTCTTAGTACAGACGAGATCGATATTATAAATGTGACTAGAACGCTTCGTTAGTGATTCTAAAGGTTTTTATAATAAGGTGCCCTAAACTGTTACTTATTTGAATAGTTACTGTTGTTTGTTTTAATAACTATTAAAGTGAGGTCCTAGTGTACTAGCAACATTTTGTGAGTACGTGTTATGAAACAGGCTGTTTATTAAGTACCTATCGGCATTTATTTCTCATAATATACATATTCTTGATATCAAGTAGGATGTCTGATTATCGAGAAGCGATTGATAAAGCAGTCGTTTATAGGGATATGGAAAAAGTCAAAGCTATGCTATCTCAAGGAGCTGATATCAATAAACGTAGGGGTTTTAAAGGAATAACCCTTCTCCACATGGCACCCAGTTTAGAAATAACTAAAGAACTCATAAATCTAGGTGCTAAAGTTTGTGTGAAAAACAAAGAATTACAAACAGCTCTACACTATGCCACTATGTACCAAAAAGAAATAGGTATAGTTAAAGAGCTCATAGAAAATGGTGCAAATGTAATTGCCGAGGATAATGAATTTAAGACTCCTCTTCATTACACAGTCAGAAATAATAAGGATTCAGCTGTGGCCCTTCTGCTTTTGTCAAAAGGTGCTGAAGCAAATCTTGTCGATATTCAATATCGAAGTCCCCTGCATTATGCTGCTATGAATGACAGAGAATGTAAATTGATCAAAGCACTTTTGAGCTATGGTGCAAAAATAGATGGGACAGATATCCAAGAGAGAACACCATTGCATCATGCTGACATCCATAGCACAGATCATTTAGGTATTCATGAAATGCTGAAGTATGGAGCTGATCCCAATGCAAAAGACTTAATGGGAAGAACTGCTTTACATTATGTGATCGTATGCAATAAAAAATATAGTTTAGCTGAGGAACTTTTGAATTTTGGAAACATTGGGGATAAGCATTAGAAAGAGCATTGTTCAAAGGAGATTTAGATTGTGCCAAGTTACTAATTATGATAACATTATTGAAGAACTTTGACATCAACAATAAAGAATGTTTACGTTTGGATCGTTTTATAGAATATCCAGATCATAATAAATTGCTGATTTATGAACGTGAATGTTTTTGTGAACTCAGTAAAATGGCTGTAGAGCAGATTAATAATAAATTTACGTTGTATGAATTTGTTACAATGAAAAATAGAAAAAAAAAACCGTTATATATTAATAATTTAATTCAACAACAAATTTTATCAAATTATTCCATTTATAAGGATATTATTATGTCTCTGTTCCAGCATTGTCTTACAAGAGGTAGTTTACTCCAGAAAATCAAACGTATAAAAATAAGTGGCTGGTCAAACAGAGTTCAACATAATTTAGTAACAAGAGAAATCTTTTTGAACTTAGATTGTATTTTCAAAATATCTGAATATTTATCTAATCAAGACCTGATAAATGTTTTAGCAGCTTCCTTGGAATATAATGTTACTGACTGATATTAAAACAAAATTTGACAATTGGGTCAAAAAAACATGAAATATCAATGACCCCTCGGGGTAGAGGTATTACAACGAGAAATAAATATTAATATTTTGTTAACATAATTGCGTTGAATACTTGTTACACAATGAATTAATAAATTATAATTGTGGTTTTATGGTATTAATAAACCTTCTACCAACATCAACATGTGCCTAGATTGCAGTGTTAATGCAACATCAATTGCCAGACTTGGGAATACAGATGATAATTATATGTTACTGTATTAGACACTACAGTTTTAGAGGATAAATATAGGTTTATTTCAGGTAATAAAAACTTAATATTAATAGTAAATAAATAATAATTTCTTTCCTAAATAAATAATGAATTGTGTAATGGGTTTTAGGTGTTACTATAGATCGTCAAAGAATTAGATGTAATTTAGTGCGATCTATAAAATCAGGAACTTGGCTGAATGATGTGCATCTCACCTTCAAACAGGTGATCAAATTCATCACTCACTGGCTGACAGTGCCTTATCCTCGGCATTCTGATATCATGTCAGTGATGGGATTGGCGGATAATGATAGTGATATCACCTAGGATAGTGGTAGATTGGTGCAACTTTTGCAGGCATTTTTGAAATGATACCCAAGTTATGATGGAAGTTCAGATTATCGGAGATAGAGGGATTGTAGTAGAAGTGGATGAGGCGAAATTCGTAGGTCGACTATATGGAAGTACTCTGGTAGCCCTGGAGGCAGTGCCAAAAATCGACCTGATAATTGGCGAAGGTTTGAATGTAATTTTTTTGTTTTTTCACCTATAATTCCTAAACGATACATCGAAACGAAAAATGTACTATTTAAGAAATTACAGAACGTTAAATTATGCTCTGATTTTTACCAAATTGGTCAACAACTGCGAAAACAATATATTATAAATGGCCCTGTAACTTGCAAATGAGTACCTTAAGAGGAAAACCCATAGAATCAAAGTTGTAGAGCATCAAATTTTGCGTTCCCTGAGTACTGACATTTTTATTGTAGGCTAATAAGATATTACGAATCGAGAATCGTTATGTTTTTACGAAATTCAGTATCTTTCAACACATCGTTTATCAAAATCCTTCGCTGCTGAGAGGTAAACAAGAGGTTAATACTGCATGTAACATACACTTAACAAAAATAACTCTGTAGAATAGATACTCATATTCCTGAAATATTGAAAATTACGTATACTTCAATAACGAATTTCTAATAATCGGGAAAATACCGATATTGTTTGGAATAATTTTATGTACTCGTTCGACGCACAATTTAGCGTTCATTAATTTCTAAACGAGTAATTTTTTCGCTTTGATGCATCTTTTAGAAGTTTTACGTGAAAAAACAAAGAAACGTGGAAAAAATCTGACTTTTGGCTGTAAGTTTTCCCTAGGTGGGCGGCGTTATCAATCTTGTTTTTCTTATCTTTCTAAAACCGTATATACAAATTTAAAAAAATAGAAAACTTTTTTCACATATTCCTCAATGAATTGTCCCTTTTGATCTTCAAGTTAATGGCCTAATATTCTTTAAATCAGCAACCATTTTTTTAAGCAGGAGCTCTGGAATGGCATGAAAGGTCTCTTTTACTTAGAATAACACACACTTTCGTAATTTGAATGCAAAACTCCGCCTGCAATAAGGTAGATTTTTGGTTCCTGGCTCCAGGGCTCTGGAATTTAGGCCTGGAAGTTTATCATCAGTTTCAATGATAACGTTTGTTATGGGGTAGCTCTTAGTACAGCCGAGATCGATATTATAAATGTGACTCGAACGCTTTGTTAGTGATTCTAACGGTTTTTATAATACGGGGCCCTAAACTGTTACTTATTTAAATAGTTACTGTTGTTTGTTTTAATAACTATTGAAGTGAGGTCCTAGTGTACTAGCAACATTTTGTGAGTACGTGTTATGAAACAGGCTGTTTATTAAGTACCTATCGGCATTTATTTCTCATAATATACATATTCTTGATATCGAGTAGGATGTCTGATTATCGAGAAGCGATTGAGAAAGCAGTCGTTTATAGGGATATGGAAAAAGTCAAAGCTATGCTATCTCAAGGAGCTGATATCAATAAACGTAGGGGTTTTAAAGGAATAACCCTTCTCCATATAGCACCCAGTTTAGAAATAACTAAAGAACTCATAAATCTAGGTGCTAAAGTTTGTGTGAAAAACAAAGAATTACAAACAGCTCTACACTATGCCACTATGTACCAGAAAGAAATAGGTATAATTAAAGAGCTCATAGAAAATGGTGCAGATGTAATTGCCGAGGATAATGAATTTAAGACTCCTCTTCATTACACAGTCAGAAATAATAAGGATTCAACTGTGGCCCTTCTGCTTTTGTCAAAAGGTGCTGAAGCAAATCTTATTGATATTCAATATCGAAGTCCCCTGCATTATGCTGCTATGAATGACAGAGAATGCAAATTGATCAAAGCACTTTTGAGCTATGGTGCGAAAGTAGATGGGACAGATATCCAAGGAAGAACACCATTGCATTATGCTGCCATCAATAGCACAGATCATTTAGGTATTCATGAAATGCTGAACTATGGAGCTGATCCCAATGCAAAAGACAAAAAAGGGAGGACTCCTTTACATTATGTGATCATGAACAATAGAAAATATAGTTTGGCAGAGCAACTTTTGAATTTTGGAGCAAATGTCAATGTATGTGATGATAGCGGCTATACTCCTTTGTACTTAGCAGTAGAATCGGAATGTAGAAATTTAAAAGTTATCCAAAAATTGTTAGAGTGTGGTGCTAATATTAACATTGGACGTGATGAGTTTTGGCCTTTCTACAGTTACTGTACAGCATTAGAAAAAGCATTGTTCAAAAGAGATTTAGATTGTGCCAAGTTACTAATTAAGATAACATTATTGAAGAACTTTGACATCAACAATAAAGAATGTTTACGTTTGGATCGTTTTATAGAATATCCAGATCATAATAAATTGCTCGGTTATGAACATGAATGTTTTTGTGAGCTTAGTAAAATGACTGTAGAGCAGATCAGTAATAAATTTACATTGTATGAATTTGTTACAATGAAAAATGAATATAAAAAACCATTATATATAAGTAGTTTAATTCAACATCAAATTTTATCGAATTATTCCATTTATAAGGATATTATTATGTCTCGGTTACAGCATTGTCTTAAAAGAGCTAGTTTACTCCAGAAAATGGAATGTATAAAAATAAGTGGCCGGTCATCTAGAATTGAACATAAAAGAGTTAGTTCACACCAGAAAATGGAACGGGTAAAAATAAGTGGCAGCAGGTCATACAGACTTCAACATCATTTAGTAACGAGAGAAATCTTTTTGAACTTTGATTGTATTTTAAAACTATCTGAATATTTATCTAACCAAGACCTAATGAATTGTTTAGCAGCTTCCATGGAATATCATGATACTGATTAATATTAAAATTAAATTTTACAATAGAGTCAAAATCACATGAAATATCAATGACTCCTAAGGGTAGATGTATTCCAATAAGAAGTAATTATTAATATTTTATTTATTATTATTTTTTTATTTATTTGAAAACTGTAATTAACAGACATAGGTAAAAATAAAAAAAATAGAGAGAAGCTAAATGAAATTGAAATATATAAAACACATTCACACCTATAAGCAATATTTACATTCGCCCAGAGGATTCTGAGTCATGCTTTGTCTCTCAAATGTGGAAGCCAAGGCAGGACCATAGGAGATCCCAGTTCTTCTCTCCAAGCTGCGTCACTGGTATTGCAAGCCAGTGAAAACTGATGGAGGGCACTAGAGCAACAGACACTCAGGACTTGAGTGGAGAATCTGGCCATTGCCAGTACTCCAATATATACCATATTTACAAGAGGTCGCGGGATCACTGCCGTTTTAACCTCCGGGGAGGATTGTAGGGATGGCTGAAGCTAGATAGGGATTGTGCTACAGGATTTGGATGATGAGTGAGTTTCTGGTGAAATTGGGAAAAATGGACTAATGGGATTATTTCATTAACAAATGGGATATGGTCATTATGGAGGGTTTTGTTGGATACATAGAAGGGAGCATCGACTATTGTTTGGAGGACTTTAGACTGAAAGGATTGAATGCACTTAATGTTAGGTTTTGTTGACCCTCTCAGCTCTAGTCCGTAGGTCCAGATAGATTTCAGGATTGTCTTGTAGATTAGTAGTTTGTTGTCGACTGAAAGTTGAGATTCTCTATTCATTAGTTTGTATAGCTGTCCGAATCTTCTGTTTAGTTGTTGTCTTTTAAGTCTGGTATGTGGGTTCCACGTTAGTCTTTTATCTAGAAGAAAGCCAAGATACCGGACTGTGTCTGAAAGAGGAAGTGATATGGATTTGAAGTAGACTGGTGGACAGGACTTGCGCCAAAGGGTAAAAGTGATATGTTTGGATTTGGATTCATTTACTTGGATGCTCCACTTATTACACCAATGAATATTTTATTAACATCATAATAGATGAATACTCATTACACAATGAATTAATTAATTATAATTGTTGTTTGATGGTTGACTGTAGTGAATAATTGAAGAGAATAATGATTGGGGTGATTAGTCAACAAGGAAAGTAAATATTTACTTTGTATTTTTGAATGAAGTTAGTCTATTGTTCTACATATCATGGGTGATAAATATTCAGGACGCAGTCATTATGAGGTTTTTATTAGTGGCTATGCTTCAACCCAAACATGTGGATCATCATGATGAGGGCGTGGTTCGAGCACTGAAGTTATTCAAGTACTGATGTACTGAGTACTTCAGTGCTCGAACCACGCCCTGATGATGACCCACATGTTAGGGTTGAAACGTCAGCACTAATAAAAACATCATAATGACTGCGTCCTGAATATTCGTCACCCATATTATTTTGTATTAATTTTTCAACTTATTTATTACTTTCCTACCTATACTAGGTGAGGAAAGTATTGCAATTGGGTCAAATTACTGACATGCGGTTTTCGATGGAACTATACGTTTCAGAGCCCTCTGAGTCCGAAAAAAACATTTTTAGCCATTGGTCTCTCTGTCGGTGCCAAGATTTTCTGGTAACTACTGAACCGATTTTGTTGCTTCTTTTTTTATTTTGTAGGATTTTGACTACTGATTTCTGTGACAGAAATATGGTGCTACATGCGCAATAGCTTCCGTGCAATAAATGAAAAACATATTTTTCTATAGACTTGCGCAAAAACCGCTCTAACGATTTCGATGATACTTTCCTATAATGTTCTAATCATTGTCCTTTCAATTTTCGTATATAGACTAAATTCCCGAAAAAATTCAGGAAAAATGTTATGGGGCCTTACTCCCTAAGTATATATTATATAGTAAAATTTATAATGTATAAATTATACAACTATTAACGAAGTTACAGCTATTCGATTTCCAATGTAAGATTAAGGTTTCATATCCTGTTGTCAGAAAGGGGTGAATGAGAGAATAAAGATGTCTAAGTGAAAGTAAGAAAATCTGTTGCCCGCATCATACAATCTTCACTATGTATCTAGTTCAATTGTTTTTTGTTTCGTCATGAACATATGTAAAGATATAAAATTAAAAACTGAAATAGGTAGGAAAGTCATGTGAGTGGACACACTAGATATTTTTTACTTTCCTTTTTGACTGATCACCCCAACCATTATTCTCTTGAATTAATTAATTGTAGAATGAAAATTTACTATTGAATAATGGCAGGAAGTGTATATTTTAAAGTGTTTAAATTAAATCAGAATAAATTATTTGTATTTTTTATTGTGACAGCAACCCCAAATTATAAGATTGTACAGGTCAAACATCTTAAGGCTTAAACTAGAATTCTTGAATCTAATGACGCCGGTTTGAAAACAGATTGAGCAGGTTAAATAGTGTGCTAAGGTTATTTATTTTAACTTTTTTTAAAATATAATTGTAAATAACTTTTTTTTTGGTTATATAATTGATTTGTTAAGTATAGCAACTTGATTGTATAAGCTACCCTGAAAGAATAATTATAATCAGTTTTAAAACTGAATGTGACTGATAATTAATATTGTAATTATGAAATATGTGGATAAACAAAATAAAAAGTTCAATTTATTAAATGTATATATTTTAAATATATCTTGTCCTTTAGAATGCTAGATATTTATAATGTATATATTTATTATAAAACATTCCAAATGACAGAAGATAAATCTAAAATATCAAATCCTAGTTTTTTTTACCAAGTTTGGTTTGTTGTGACATTAATAAATCACTAACTAATAAACAAAATTTCAAGTGCTGTATGCACATTTAACACAATTTTTAAAGTATTTATATTAATAAGAGAAATGAGTACCTCAGTGAGTAAGGTATTGTTCTCCTATAATCGAGATCCTGGGTTTAAGCCCCATTGTGGTAGGTAATTATTTATTCCGTTACATAAGCCATGTATAGAACCTAAGATAAGATCCTCGTGGAGCACATGCAGCCTTATAAAGTTGGTTCCGTTAATCGAACAGCTCATTAAGCAAAAAAAAAACCTGGTGGTTGATAATTGATAAGAAAAATCAATTTTAAATTTTTGATAGAGTGCTACCATTGGGTAGTTACTCAGCAAGTGTATTCATGTCATTATATCTATTATGCCCAAATTTACTTGATGTATTTATGTAATATAGTTGTAAATGTCATTAAGAAATAAAAAAAAAATTATAAAAAATTTTTGATACACCTATTACGACTGAAAACAAAATTCGGCAATGAAAAGAGTGGTAGAATTGGTCTAGAGAAATTTGTTTTGTATTAAATTTAAAGTAGAGAATACAATATTAAATTGTAATGCTGTTGAACTATGTTTATAGAAAGTAAAGGATTAGAAATAATGTTTAATACTCTGATACCTAAATAGTACTATCAGCATCTTATGATCAATTTTCATTCTAAAGTCTAAACAAATTATATTATAGTTATATAATTGTGATGTTTTACAAGTAATTACAAAGCATTAATTTAATTTGTACCTGTTGATTTTACAAAATTATGCTAAACATAATTCATAAAGTAATAAAATGTTGAAGTATGAAATTGATGAGCATGCTAATTGAAATTTTTAAATTACAGATATTTTAAAATCCTGTTACATTGGATCTATTAAGTTTAGACATTTTACAAACAAATATATAAATGGTTATTTCACTAGCTATTATTCTTGTTTTTGATATTTCCCATCTAATGTCATTATTAAGAGAAAGGAAAAAAATAGTTTGGTTCAGCAATAATGTGGGTGTTAGTTAAATAGGATAATTTGTGAAATGTCTAAGCGCATCTTTTATATTATACAAGTATGGAATCGGAAATTCAGATACTTCAAATAAAACTCAAAGCTCTCAAACACTGACTTATATGATTGGCCTAAGGCCACATGATCACACCACAGATGAATCCCAAGATTGACACAGCTATTCCTTAAGCAGATGAGATAACCAACTGATAAGGTCTCAATCAGGGTTTCCACTTAAGTAAAAATATTTTTTTAGGGAAATTCAAAGTTTGATAGGGTTCAAAGGTTATTTTCCACATAAAACCATAGCTGTGTATTTGTTTTTTACTTTCCTACCTATACTCGGTAAGGAAAGTATTGCAATCAGGTCAAATTTCCGACATGCGGTTTTCGAGAGAACTGTACGTTTCAGAGACCCCTGAGTCCCGAAAACGCATTTTTAGCCATTAGTCTGTCTGTCTGTGCCAAGATTTTCTCAGGAACTACTGAGGAGTGAATGAGAGAATAAAGATGACTAAGTGAAAGTAAGAAAATCTTTTGCCCGCATCACACAATCTTTACTATTTCTTCTACTTTTAACAGAAATTATTGTTTGATAATACTAAGCTATGGAAAAAAGTTTTTGATCAGCAATATTAGTGAGTATATAATTTTTTACACTGATCTACCTTAAGCCGGTTTACATTGCTTTAGTCTATCAAATAAATCGTACTCAAATCTTATGTTTGATCAATTTTCAGGAAAATGGATCTAGTTCAATTCTTTTTTGTTTCTCCATGAACATAAGTAAAGATATAGAAACTTTTCTGAAATAGTTAGGAAAGTTGCGAGAGTGGACACATTAGATATTTTTTAATTTTCTGGAAAACAAAATTAAACAAAAAAAACATTTTAGATTTTTATCGAGTATAGAATAAAATATAAGAAACTATATCCTTTATTTCCTTCATAAAATTTTTTTTTGTTAATATATATTTTTAAATTATGCAGTCAAAGAAAATTTTTTTATTTTATTGAACTCTACAACTATATTACATAGAAAATACAATAAGTAAATGTGACATTGGTAACACGACATGTACAGCATGAAGAGAAACTAACCATTGGTAGAACTCAAATTAAAGTTCTATATTAGAAGGTCCCGAGGCCATCTTCTTTTCAGACGCCTCGGAGGGTTATCAGGGATCGAGGAGGAAGCAAGGTTTGTAACGAGAGGATTCGGATGGTTCTGCAGTTTGTTATGGAAAGATAGGTATCTGGATTGAGTCAAATCGGAAACATATGGAACATTAAGGTCTTTATGGATGATTTTATTTGTGACAAAGTAAGGAGCGTTGAGGATTTTACGAAGGATTTTGGATTGGATACCAGAGGAATTCGATGGTTTAGTGGAGCCCCAAAGCTCAATTCCGTAAGTCCAAATAGGTCTTATTATTGTCATATATATGAGTCGTTTATAATTGATTGAAAGCTTGGGGCGTTTGTCTAGTAAGTTCCACTAGCGGATCCAGGATTTAATTTTGGGGGACTTGAGCCCGAAACCTTTTTTTTTTTTTAATAAAAATAACGATAATTACTTTGGAAAAACAGAAAGAAATAACTATTTATATGAAATGGTGTTTAAGTTATTCCTTAAGTACTATTAAATGTAATTACACGAAGTATAATACTTTAAGAGGTATTTTTTAAATTTTTTTCCCCATAAAACATGGTTATATTTTTCCATTTTGGGGGGCTTCAGCCCCTTCAGCTTCAGCCCCTCCCCCGTAGATCCGCCCGTGGTAAGTGCTGCAGTAGTCGAAAACGTCGAGCGGTTTCTGGTCGTTTCAGTCTGGTATGGGGGTTCCAAGTGAGTCGTTAATCAAGGAGTCCTAAGTATCGGACAAGGAAAATTAAAAAGAAATTTTTATCTAGCATAAAATAAAATACGAGAAAGTACATCCATTATTTACTTCTTAAAACTGCAATTGTAAATAAATTATAGATAAATTAAATTGAAAAAAAAAGTATATTTTCGATTTTTTGGTGTAGGAAAGTCATGCATGATATTGTATTTTTCCTTTATTTATGATAATTATAGGAATATTCTATTCTTTAAGAAGTTTGATTTGCTATTTTGATTTTTTGTAAAGTTCCCAGTAGTTTCTAAAAATATATAAACTTTTTTATATATTTTATTAATCTAATTTTACTTCTTGATCTAATTAACTTTAAAAAAAAAATAATGTAAACACGCTTCAAAATATAGAAATAGAGATGAAAATAAAAAGCTCTGATCTAATTTTAGATCTGACTGATCAAAAAAGAAATTAGAAAAATATGGTGAAAACGCTGGTCTTGACCTCAAATGAAAAATACCATGAGGTGTTTGTTTATCTGTTATAAAATGAGCGTAGCTAATGGGAGTCGTTAGCAGCGTGGAGCAGTAAGCAGTTCGCAAATCACATAAATCGCTATCTAAATAAAGGGGGGGGGGTTATATCGTGAACACGTTATCAATTTTCGGACTGTGGACGTGTGATCTTGGTCCACATCTAAAAGTGAAGTTTCACGTGTACTGTGCTATCTGAAAAAAAAAAATCAAGTGTCAAAGCTAGCCAATGCTAGATTTTAGAATTTTATTAAACTTTAGGACCATTAACGCGAATAGTTTTACCAAAATTAATGAAGATTAAATCGATCATTTACATATATTATAATTTGAGAAATTATCATTACTTTTCTTTACGTTAAACGTAAACAATGTCGTAATATACAGGCAAATGTTTAGACAGCACAATTGCCAATCTTTCCCCCTTTTAAATTTTGTATTGTTATACTTGATTTTAAATTCATACCTGTTTTCTGTATTCTGTATAGCAGCTATTTGATTCCGAGATTAAACATCATTTTAATAGGTATTTTAAATTTTCGTTGAACAATTCTCTCCTGCTTTCAATGTAAGTAAATTCAACACGGTACTTTCTCAGAAATTATTTATGCTAACAGATATAGGTTAAGATTTGGTTGCAATTGTTTTATCGGTAATTGTGGGCTAAAATGCCGTGGTTCATCTTTAAATATTTTGGTAGTCACTTACAAAGTTAACTTAAGTTTCTTGTAGGTTTAGGAGCAAGATCCTAAACAGCGCTAAATCCATCAAAGGAATCGATCATTGGTTGGATCCAACGCTGAGATGTCAGCCAGGCAGCAATTGACATTAGGAAATATTTATATATTTAATAACTTTTATATTTAATAATTTATATATTTAAAAATTTATATACTACAAACGTATAAATTATTAAATAAATTCAGTAGGAAAATACTGAACTGTTGAATTTAAAAACAAATTTCAAATTCACAACAATTCGAAGAATGAAGCTCCTGTAGTCAGAGAATGCAGATGGTGTGGATATCCGACTGCTGTAATTGGCGTAGAGTCCCACCAATGAGAAACGAGAAGGGCAGGCCCTACCGATTACCTTTTCTTCCTGAATGTAACCGAATTTGGAAAATTTTTTGTAACAAATCTGGACATGGGTGTTAGTTTAAACGGGTTAAATCATTTCAAATAATCGAATATTGGTCATGGTGGAGCTTGGTTTACGGACCCCTTTTTATCCGAATTATTAACATCCACCTGAAACTTCGTAAATAGTTTCATCTCATCGTAACCTACAACTATATTATTTACGAAAACTCTTGGAATTGGGGAGTTTTGAATCTAGAGGAGGGGGAAAACTTTGTCTATTTAATTAGGTACTAAAAACTTGTAAATACTCATTTGCTTTCTACTTGGATCATATGATAAATTGATAAAAAAGGCGACCTACAAAAATAATGGGCCGTTTGTCCTGTATAACCTCGTTATTTTGAAAATCTGGAATTTAGGTGACGCCAAATGGCTCAATATTTTTGAAGACCACCATTTTTCTCGACTTTGAGATCAAATTATCTTACGATCCAAGTAGAAAACAAATGGGTATTTACAAGTTTTTAGTACCTAATTAAATAGACAAAGTTCTCCCCCCCCCAGATTGAAAACGCCCCAATTCCAAGAGTTTTCGTAAATAAAATAGTTGTAGGTTACGATGAGATGAAACTATTTATGAAGTTTCAGAAGGATGTTAATAATTAGATAAAAGCAGAGAATATTTAAGTTTATTTAATTTCAAATTAATTTTTTATTTATATTGTAATAGTTAAATTAATTTTGGGATTTTATTTTATTGATAAGGCCGACGATATAGCCATTTATAATGCAAGCGTAAACCCTAAGAAAGCATTAGCTCAAACCGAGACTGTTGTACATAAGCTGGAACTCTTAAATATTAAAGTGAACAGCTCAAACACCGATTGTGTAGTATTCTCACTTCAAAAAGGAAAAAAAAAAGGCTACCAGAGACGTTTAAAATTGGAAAAACAACTCAGCCACCGTCTCGCTCCATCGTCTATCTTGGCATTAAGCTAGATCGGCATATGAAACTGTCGACTCACATTTATAATAAAATCAAATCTGTAAAACTGAAAACATATAGACTCCAACATCTTCCAACTTCCCCAACACTGTCACTTAGACTTAAATTGCTAATATATAAAAGTATTTTCGACCTACCTTGATGTACGACGCACCACTCTTCACACATCTTACTGACGGCACACTAAAACACATCCAACGATACCAAAACAATGTGTTGAGAAAAATGACTAGGTCCACTTCATTCAAAAAATAAAGGTAGATCAGTTGCACGAAATCTTTGAACTTACCACGATTGAACAGTTCATTCTAAAACGACATGTAAAATTTATGGACTCTTTGAAAGCACTTCCAAATCCTCTTTTCAATACGCTAACTCCAGTTCGGTGGCAAAGTTCAGTCTTCTTTCAATCTTAGATAGTAAGTTAGTAATTAAGTAGTAATAAGACACTTATAAACACAAAAATGGGTGAGCCCCATCACCTTTACTGATACATTTAATAATTATTATTACAACAAAACATAAACACAACTTCAGTAAGGCCTTAAAATGTAACACAGTTACAGTAAAAACCGTTCAACACAAAAATAAATAGTTCAAAGTATATTATTGGGGTTAAGAAAAAAAAATTGATTATAATTCGCTGGTTATTGGTGATTGGTTGGTTAGAGTATAGTGGGGATAATAGGAAGGTAAATAAACGATATTTCCACTATTCCTGTATTTTGAACTCCTTTCAGAACTGTAATTGTTTCGAAAATTTATTTTACGTTTTTAAAAAATAATTTAGTTACAAAATAAATGGTAATCAAGCAATAAATAAAAAAACTTTCTGTTAATTATTTTAGACATAACTCATTCAGAAATATTCGGCAATGAATGTCCAATTCATCCAAAGTTCATAAAGAATTTATAATAAAATTTGAAGAATAACTGTTGTTTTAGAAATAATAATTTCATGATTATTCCTTTGATTCATTTATTATACAATTGATTTCAACAATGCCCACATCGCTGGAGCCACAGGCCGATTTACGGGGGGAGGGAGGCTTTCGGGCTGAAGCCCCCCCAAAATGGTAAAATTTAACCATGTTTTATGGTAAAAAATTATGTCTTAAAGTATTATTGCTCGTTTAATTACATTTAGTAGGGCTTCAAGAATCACTTAACACCATTTCATATGGGTAGTTAGTATCTTTCTGTTTTTCCAACGTAATTATCGTTATATATATGAAAAAAAAACCTTCCTGGCTGAAGCCCCCCAAAATTAAATCCTGGATCCGCTAGGGGCTGGAGCGAATGGAGTGATAAAGCGGATTGATCAGAGCTGTGATTTCACAGCGACTGTAGTGATTGTCACTGTTGGATCACAGTGATTCTGAGCGCCTACAGTTACTGTCACTGTGATTTCGGTTCGCCTGTCACTGGTATAACCAGTTCCGGCCTAGTCACTGTGACAGAGTCACAGCTCCGCCTATATGGTCCCCTCTTTAGACCATAGTAGGTAAGGTACCAGTTCAGTGTCACTGTTAGAAGGAGACGTTTCTGCTACTTTTGAAAAACATAAATGAACTATTTGTTGACAAAAAACAACAGTTCTTAAGACCTGTTGGAAGAAAATAGTTCATAGAACAACGCAACGATTCATGGTGTAAGACCTATTCGTTTGATGACAAGTCTGGAAACGAATGAAACGTTTTATGTATAAAGTTTGGCATGTTCGAGCTTGAAATTGATAACCTTTTGTTTATTTTTAGTATTAGCCGATGCTTAATCTTAAAAATTACTTTTTAACTAATTAAAAATGAAAATTATTTTTTACGCATAGAACACTTTTTATTTTAATAATAGTTTAACTTTCTTGTATTAATCTGGTGGTTGTGATTTTGGACAAGTTCCTAAACTCTCAACGATGAGCTTATTGATGACATCCTTCCGCCCAGCGTAAAGATGGATCCGGTGCTATCGATGAGCTCAGCGCTGAGTTTAGGAATTTTTCCTTTTTCAAACAACTTTGTTATAAATGTTTTGCCATATTTCTTTTATCAAGTGTTGTTCTTAGTTTGAAATTGCTGGTCATTATAAGTCTTTTAATTTTAACAATGTTTTTTTTTTTTTTTTTTTACTGATCACTCCAACCATTCTTCCCTTCAATAATAGTATTTAATTTTATTTATGCACTTAAACTGATTTATGTGAATTTGTTCAATAATAAAAATTATATTCGGTTTGGAAGACACTAATATAGATAGATACATCTAATAACATAAATTTTGCCTACAAACATGCTTAAGTTAATTTAGTAATGTAGTAATTATAATGAATGTTTGTATTTATTAATACAAACTAGCCTTCATTAATAATAAGAGTTAAAACTTACATCCCTAAATAGTTGAAACATGTATTAAAAAAAAAATTGTTGGATTATTTTCATGATGAACTTATATTTTAGTTGGAAAACAGCAAGAGCTCCTGTTTCGTTTGGAAAAATCGAAACGAAAAACAGATGAAACAGCAACTCGACTAGTGTCAAACGGGTGAACTACAAAAAAAAAAAACTTTTGTTATCCATTTGGAAGAATAGTTCATTCGTTTGAGATCAAGAACTGTTCTTTTCAAACGATTGGCCTTTGGGATACCCATCTCCCCTCCCCAAGGGGATAACTCATGCCCTCCCCTCCAAAAAATAGATTTTTGCCCCTCTCACTTATATAATTATAATATAATAAGTGTCTATATGAGATGTAATATAATGTTAGTTTAAAAGATAGTAGATGTAATATTGGTATGGTTATCGAGAATATTAAAGGCACAATACATTAGGCAATTACGATTAACAAGTAACATCGGTAATATTTAGAGGAGCAAGGCCTTCTCTGCGTATACCAATGCCAGGAATTCATTATTATTTTAAAATATTGTTTCCTTTTAAATGAGAATTTCATCTGAAATAACTATGAGAGCGTTGTCAAAAGGAGGTACATTATTTTAAAATAGGGGGACAATCAATTTGAAGATGGAGAAATTAGTCTTTATTTCCTAGTTAGTTCCTTTTAGAATTTTTAAACGAACTGTCACTGATGATATTTCATAAGTTTTTTTTTTTCCTTAATTTTAAATTCTTGTCCTATAACCAAACACAAGGCATTAGTTGTATTTATTATAAACACATAATACAATAAAGGTACCGCATACTGACATTTCAAACAAGCGGCACCCTTTGAGTTAATGCTGAAACTGGATATACAGAAGACAATGCCCCGCTTGTGTTGAGTACTTAGGATAAAATCATATCTGCCGCTTTTCCAAGTATACGGTGCACTTAGATATTGTTTTATATACACGCAAACCTTAGTGTGACTTTTTTTCCCTTTATTTCCTGGTTTAAATGTTCTCTTAAAATTGAAAACTTAATGTGCCCCACAAAAAAATTTTGACGGCGCAACTTGCGCCATACAATCCCTCAGTGGACAGCCCTGTTGCAAGGTCTTCCATTTTCGGCTCAAGCCTCGAGGTCTTCTACGATGTAGCTGCTGTACACACTACGGCCAAATGAACAAAAATTGGAAAAAATTCAATATCTTTTCAATGATTGATCCCATCGATTAGTCGATGGTCTCATTCGATTCAGAATAAAAATATATATTGAGAAAAATATAGGGGAGAGGTTAGCTCAGTACTAATAACTTGCATTTTGGACCCGAAGATCCCTGGTCCAAATCCAACTAGGTACATTGATTTTTTTGTGGTTTTTCGAGTGTCGTAGTTGGACGTGAAGCCCACCTAAAAATAGCCTGTTATTATTCTTTACTTAATTTTTTTTTATTCTTTAGAAAATCACTCTAAAAACAAGAACTGAGCAATTTTATTATAATTTTCAAAGTGCATAGAGAAAATATTCCAGCGAATATTAGTGCTTAGGTTTCATCCATTTCAGATTATAAAACAATGAGATTTAGCGAAAACAAGTTATTCATTTAAAAATTAAAATGTGTACATAACGTAGTAAAATATTAAATTCGTTTAATACCAAATATAAAATTGTTGTTAATAATTATAAAACTATATAAAAAACAGTAATAAAGTCTAACTAACGATAAATAATAATAATGAAAATACATGTGCTTATTAAATCAATATAATTCTAAGGTTTCTGCACTTACTGTAAAATATTTCTTTTTTTGTTCAGGTCGCAAACTTGAAATAAATGGGTCAGATCATATCAAAATCATGTGGAACACATCTTCATTAATAGATAATACATGTACATTGCCCAAAATTTCAAAGGAGACTGAAGAGATAGAGTAATACCATTTGAGTAAACAAGAAAGTATTAATTCTTGTAAACATATAATAATACTCTCAATCGCTACTCAATGCTTTATCAAATCCTATGAGAATTGAGCTATACGTTTGAATACTTTCCATATGTATTAATATTATCGTATCATTAACTTCATTTACGAAAAAAAATGTTAATTCAAAGTAGAAACGCTAATTTTAACTATATGAATATGATAAGTATTCCGTTTAGCATAATTTGCGTTTGAACTTTTAGGCGAAAATTTTCACATAAATGACAATAACTACCTAATAAGAAATAAAAGGCAAATGAAATTATATGAATATATTCTCTGATCTTAAGGCGGAATAAGCCTTTTTCTACAATGTTGCTTTAAATTAGTTTTTCAATGTGAAAGGTTTTCCCTAATTTAATGGTGTTTATTAGGCAAACACTTTTATAAAGCGGTACGTCTATATATGCACTTAAAGGATGTAAAACTCCCATCAATCAAATGTATGAAAGCTAAAAATAATATTACAAAAATGTAGAGTAATCTTACAACAAAAATTGTAATTTCAGCTTGAAAAAAAAATGTATGGAACAAGCGAATCGGATTTTATTCTGTGACTATTCAAGGATAAAACGCAATAAAAATTAACTCCAGAAGTGCAAATTGGAGATTTTTTCCCTCATTTGCCTCAGTTTGCGATGTTGGAGTGCCAAGGAGAAGTTTGTCCTCGTGTTGTCGACTCTACCCATGGTTAGCTAAGTGCCGACACAGGTATCATGAAGATACTGTTCGTCGTTAACCTATATATTAGGCAACGTGGAAGAATGACGTTGGTACTCCTCTAGTCGGTCGAGGTGAGTAACCCAGGAAGTAGTCCTGGAGCCAGGGCCCAAAAATCGATCTGATCTGAGGTTTGATTGTAAATTACGAAAGTGTATATTATCCTGAGTAAAAAGAACCTTGTCTGCCGTTCCAGAGCCGCTGATTGAAAAAATGGCGGCTGATTTAAAGAATATTAGGCCAGTAATTTGAGTATCGACATGAGAAATCTATTGCGAAAAATGTGAGAAGTTCTTATTTTTTTAACTTGTATATATGGATTCAGACATGTAAAAAACAAAATTGCTGACGCGGGCCACCAAGGGAAAAGAGTCAGAATTTTTCGAATTTTTTTTGTTTTTTCACTTATAAGTTCTAAATGGTGCATCAAAGAGAAAAATGTACTTATTAATAAATTAAAGAACGTTAAATTGTGCGTCGAACGAGTACATAAACTTTATAATTTGGGTACGTGGTAAGGTATAAAACCACGGTCAACCAACAGTGATTTTTACCAAATTTGTCAAATACTGAAACAAATTACTATAAGAGGAAAACCCATAGAATAAAAGTTGTAGAGCATTAAATTTCGCGTCTGCTAAGTACTATCATTTTTATTGTAGGTCTATTATATATCTCGAATTGGGATTCGTTATTTCTTCATGAAATTCGATATCTTTCAACACATTATTTATCGAAATCCTTCGCTGCTGAGAGGTGGAAAAGAGGAAATGTAAAAAAAACAAGATTGATAGCGCGAGCCACCTAGGCGAAAGCCAAAAAAATCAGATTTTTTCGATATTTGTTTTAACCTAAAACTCCAAAACGATGTATCAAAGTTCAAAGAGAAAAACTTACTCCATAAGAAATCAAAGCACGTTAAATTGTGAGTCAAACGAGTACATAAAATTAATAATTTGGTTATGTGGTAAGGCAACCAACATTATTACCAAATTTGTCGAAAACTGAGACAAATTGCTGCAAACGGCCCTGTTACTTGGAAATGAGTTCCCTAAGAGGAAAATCCATAGAATCAAAGTTCTGGAGTATCAAATTTTGCGTCTAATGAGTACCAACTAATTTAATGTAGTTCACTTACTCCGAACAAGATCGGTAATTTCCGGAAGGTAGGAAATTGAAAATGAAGGTAAACGTGATTTTCAATATTTCAACAGTATGAGTGTCTATTCTACTGACTTATTTTTATTTAGAGTGTATGTTACAAGCTGTATAAGCCTCTTTTCCACCTCTCAGTAGCGAAGGATTTCGATAAACAATATGTCGAAAGATACCGAATTTCATAAAGGTATAACGAATCCCAATTCGAGATATATAATTGACCTACAATAAAAATGATAGTACTCAGCAGACGCGAAATTTGATGCTCTACAACTTTGATTCTATGGGTTTTTCCTCTTAGAGAACTCATTTCCATGTTACAGAGCCATTCATAGTAATTTGTCTCAGTTTTTGACAAATATGGTAAAATTCAACGTTGGTTGACCGTAGTTTTATACTTTACCACGCTATCAAATTATAAAGTTTATGTACTCGTTCGACCCAAAATTTAACGTTATTTAATTTATGAATGACTACATTTTTCTATTTGATGCATCGTTTAGGAGTTACATGTAAAAAAAAAATCCGACTTTTTTTACTGTAAAAAGTTTTCCCTTGGTGGCCCGCGTTAACAATTTTGTTTTTTACATGTCTGAACCCATATATCGAAGATAAAAAAAAATAAAAACTTCACAAATTTTTCGCAATGGATTTCCCATCTCGATCCTCAAATTACTGATCTTATATTCTTTAAATCAGCCGCCATTTTTTAAAGCAGCGGCTCTGAAATGGCAGATAAGGTCTCTTTTACTCAGAATAACGTACACTTTCGTAATTTACAATCAAAGCTTCGCCTGCGATGAGGTCGATTTTTGGGCCCTGGCTCCAGGACTAGGAGTCTATGAACTGTCTGGACTCGAGAACAATGGACGCCATAGATGCGATCTGAACCATCCAGTGACCTGATGAAGGTTCAAAGATTAGCTAAATGTTCACAAGAGAAGCCTGGACGATATAATAGTCCGTGGGCCAGACCCTCCCCCCTATCTTGCACCTCCCCTCCCCATCCCTATAAATTTCATATCGTTGTGTTCCTTGTAACTATTTATTAAAAAAAAAAGCCAATGTTCTCACAAAAAGGGGGAATGAACTGCCCCAAAATGGCGTCCAAACCTGGCCGACTGACGAGTTTGACTTCAGTTAGTTTTTTTGTCACAGAGAATCAGCATTTGGCTTAATTGCGTCATAGTTGGTCTTTTATTAAAGCTGGATAGTCAGAGAATAATAAAACAAAAAAAAAAAATTTAAATAGAATATTATTATTGATGTAACGCATAGTTTCACTGCGATAAGTGAAAATGAATTTTTTGAATCGTAAATTCAAATTTTCAACTTGAAATCAACCGGTAAGGGGTAATTGATTATTATTTCATGGCTTATAACAGTAAATAATATAAATTCAAAGGGTTGGTAGCTTTCTATATCTATAGGCCCTCTCTCTATATAAGTTTTCTACCTATCGTATATAGGGTCTCTATCTATCTTCATCTTGCCACCATTTTGTATTCCAGCGGCTATATGCTGGCAGACGTGCATTTTCTCATCAGGCCTATGGGGTATGGTCAATTTATAAGGACAAACCTTAATATGAAATTAGACATTTTTTTTTCCTTGGGCTCTCGGACTATAGTTGTGGTATATTCCAAAATGTACTAGAACTTACAGGCTGTCTATCTGTCTGTCTGTGCCAAGATTTTCTCGGAAACTACTGAACCGATTTTGTTGCTTTTTTTATTTTATTTTATAGGGTATTGACTACTGATGCCTGTGACAGAAATTGGGTGCACCAAGCGCAATAAATTAAAAACATGTTTTTCTATAGACTGTAGCGCCAAAACGGCTCTAACGATTTTGATGAAACTTTCTTATAATGTTCTAATCATTATCCTTTCAATTTTCGTATATACTTTAAATTCCTAAAAAAATCAAGAAAAAAGTTATAAAGAATAAAAAAATGTTATGGGGCCTAACTTCCTAAGTATATATTATACGGTAAAATTTATAATATAACTTTCAGAAGGTAATTAAATATCGAACAAAACAAAAAAAATTATCGGAATCAAATCAGCATTAGCGATGATACAGCGTATTCACATATTTTAATTTTTTACTACGATCTCTACGTTTCAGAGTCTCCCTGAAATTCTCTGCAAAACTATATAAAAATCGTACATTTCGATCAACTATTAACGAAGTTACAGCTATTCAATTTCCAATGTAACATTACGGGTACATATCCTGTTGTTAGAAAGGGATGAATGAGAAAAAATATATAACTTAGCGAAAAATCTGTTGCCTGCATCTTTTCTTTGATCTATTTTCAGGACGATAAATCTAATTCAATTTTTTTTTGTTTCTTGATGGACATATGTAAAGATATAAAAACTTTTCTTAAATAGGTAGAAAAGTCTAGTGAGTGGACACACCAGATTTTTTTTTTTTATTTACTCACCGGATATACGGCGTTTTATGCTTGTTTATATAAACAATGGCCCCATTTGCAACAGGAAAGTAAGAAACCAAATTTCGTGTTTTTTAAGCAAATCATCGTTTTTGTTAAATAGGAAGCAATAATTAAAGGAATATTTATTTTAAGTGATTAACAATTGCTTCACTGTAAACAAGATAAAATTTACTTCAAATGAAAATAGAGTTTGACATTGTTAAAACCATTTAATGAGGACTTTTTAGCGGCTAAACTAAGCTAGGTTTTTTTTTTTTTTAATTATAAAAAATCATAAATTTTTCACGCTCCGATTATATTACATATACTCCATTTTAAAAAAAAACATTCTCGTTTAATAAGCTTTAAGTCCATTTCAATTAAGTTGAGGTTTATTAGCCAAAAACTTAAATTCATATGTTAACTTATGCATTTTATGCAATACTTTATTTTCAAAAACATTAAGACGTTACTCATCCCTTGATGTAAGCTACCACGTTTCTCATCCATAAAGAACCGTAGATACGATATATATATATATATATATATATATATATATATATATATATATATATATATATATATATATATATATATATATATATAAATGCACATAAAATTATTTAATTATTTCAGTTGCATGTTACAAAGTTTCAAACTAAGATTAAGTCATATTTCTTCTCCTTCTTTAATTCTAATAATTATACAAACATTGAATTCTTTAAAAAGTCTATTTTGTATATTTGCAATATTTTTAGAAATTTATCTATTGATTTCTTAAAATATATGCACTATTAAACGTTCCTTACATCGTACCTTAAATTAAACTTATTTTCATTTTTGAGATATTAACTTTAAAAAAATTTAAATATCGTAAAATGCAAGACTTTAGTTAAATTAAATAGCACTGAATAAAACTAATTTAAAAAAACAAAACAAAAAAAAACATTAATGTTGAAGATACAATAGCTCTACTACTTTGACTAAGGAAGCTAGGATTTATTGAGGAAGTGCGGCAACACTGGAATAGTAGATGTGGCAACAATGGCAGACTTTAATTGCTTTTCAATTATTGAAAATAGAATATTTAAAATCAAGCTTGCAAGTCAATATATTTCTTTCAATGTTTGAATTAAATATTTATATTTTTCATAAACATTTATGATTTTCAAAAAGAATAAACTGAGATCGTATCATTATATTTTATTTCCAGTTATATATATAGTAAATTCAGTACTAATTTAATTTAAAAATCATATAACTTGATTGTCTTGCACTACGAACGAATCTAGGATTTAATTTTTGAAGGAGTGCGTTTGCTTGAAAGCTTTTTTTATATGTATGTATACATGTATTACATATATAATGTAATATATATAACGATAATTACTTTGGAATAAAAATAAAGAAACTAACTACCTATATGAAATGGTGTTTAAGTGATTCTTGAAGTCCTATTAAAAGTAATTATATGAACTTATACTTTTATTCATACTTTATAGATATAAATTTATACTTTTAGAGATATTTTTTAAATATTTTTTTCATAAGACATGACGATATTTTAAGATTTTTGGTGGGGGAGGGGAGGTTTTAGCCCGAAAGCCCCTCCCCTCATATATTCGCCTGTGCTAGGGAGTAAGCAAGTAACATTTAATTACTGTAATCTCTCGTATTATTTAAACTTATAAGAGATAATTACCATATGTTTTATCAACTTGTTAACACTTGAAATATTTTAAAAGCGACCACTTCTTTAAAAAAATCTGGTGCGAGCAACACACAACTTTCACTTACCGATCTACTTTGAATAGAAATTATTTTCTGGCAATGCTGGGCTATTATAATGTTTTTTGAAGTGCATTTTAAACGGAGCTAAAGCTTAAAGCTTACAGATAACAAGCCATTAAGACCATTAAAATTACAAAATGTCTATTTAATATATCGACGGTAGGCAATGAAAATCTAGTCACTCCATCTGCTTTTATAAACCACACAACTTTCTTTGCTTTTATAAACAACAGAATGACTAACTCCAATTTCAACATTATTTCTTATTAAAGATGTTCTTAGGAAAGATAGTTTATTAAATATCTGTAGAAAAAAAGTTTTTTTAGTCTCAACAGTTAAACAAGTATATTTTAAATTTATCCAAATTTTCGCCTCCTCAGTGAAAAAAAAACTAGAGACCATATCTTTCCTCCTAATTTTCCGATCTGAACGATTTTTTTTTAGGAAATTCCATAAACTTTAAAAAAATCATACACAATACCCACAAAAAAGTGTATACTTTTTGAGTTATTAGGAATTTTATTTTACCATCCCTCGTAACTTTTTTTCCAGCTTCTTTCCGTTGAAGTATGTTATATAGATAAATTTGAAGGGTGTCGAGTAAATGACTTTGGCGAAGTTTCATTGAAATCGGTACATTCGTTTAGGCGCTACAGTCTATAGCAACGCAGGTTTTTCTACTTTTTATTTTTTTTTCTCCTTTATTAACTTATCAAATTCTTTCAAAAGATTTTATAAAAGTGGTTTACCTGAAGGAAGACAAAAAATACATCACGAATAATCCATTATTTAATGAAAAACAGAACTTAGGCGTAGTTTGTGCTCAAAAGTCCCCTTTGAATGCTTTAAAACACGGGCGAATCTACGGGGAGGAGGGCTTTCGGGCTGAAGCCCCTCCCCCACAAAGTGGTAAAATATAACAATATTTTATGGGAAAATATATTAAAAAATTATTATTGTTCGTGTAATTACATTTAAAAGGACTTAAGGGATCACTTAAAGACCATTTCATATAGGTAGTTAGTTTCTTTCTTTTTTTTCCAAAGTAATTATCGTCATTTTTATTAAAAAAAAAAAAAATGATTTCGGGCTGAAGCCTGGAAAACCTGAAAATCCACTAGTACTTTAACAATAACAAAATCTACTTGTATTTGAGACAAATTGTTTTTAGTTTAATATAAAGCAATTTTTTAATACTTGAATTAAATTATTTTATGCTATCACTTCCTATGGGAGAGAAAACTTAAGAAAACAGAAAGTTGGCCCACAGATCAAATGAATTTTTTCCTTTGAAATTTAGTTTAGGATTATCTTCTAAAAATATTTTTAGAACTCAAACATTGTTTAACATGAAAAACATAAATGAGCATGGTAAAACTGAGTATTAATATTAAACCATAATGTTTACAAATTAAATTTTAAGAACTAACAATAACTAATAACAAAAAGAGTATGTTCTTAAAATCAGCGCTAATCCCATCGATGCCATCAATCGATTAAACCCAGCAGCGATGGACAGAGATTTATGCTCAGTTTAGGAATGACCTGATGAGCTTCAATAAAATAAAAAAAATAAAGAAATATCCACCAATGTATTGTTGAATTTCAAAGTAGATATCAATAGGGCAAGTTCCTAAACTCAGCGCTGAGCTTATCAGTGTGGCATCGTTTCACTCAGTTCAGAGACTGATTTGACGTCATCGATGAGATCGGTCTTTTCCCATATAGACAGAAAGTAAATATATAAATATGTGAAGTAAATGGAAATATAACAACAGGGAGTTTTCATGCTACCGATCTATGGATTCCGAAAACCGATGGGATCGCTGAGCCATTGGTGATTCAATCGATGAAAAAATTAAACAGCTGATTTCTATCGATTTATTTAAGATCTTTCTCTAATATTTATATGTTTGTGGGAATGATATTTCCTAAATATCTTTAAAATAATGTACTATCTCAGATTTTAGCCAAATTCTATTAAATCCTAATTATTTTTAAAGTCAATTGTTGTATTGTTCATTAATGTTAACCTTGTAAACTTCGTTAAAAATATAAATATTATGTGATTTTTTTATATTATATAGAATCTCTAACGAATAATTAAATTTTTAAATTTTAAAATACCATCTATTGAATTGTTGAATTTCAAAATAGATATAAATAAGGTGAGTTTCTAAACTCAGCACTGAGCTCATCGGTGGCGTCGTTTAATAACTTCATGCTATCACTTCCCATAGAAGAGAAAACGTGACCACCTTAAGAAAAGAAAAAAATGGACTTAACTCCTTTTCCGTTCAAAATCAATCATACAGCAAATAAAGTTTTTTGTTGTCAATTTAGTCTAGAATCACCCCCCCCCTCACCCTCTCCCTCCAGAGTTTGGTTATTAACAAACTGAGAAATCCTGTATACTATGATTAAAAAATGGTTCAAGATCTTTTTTAGATCTAAAAATTTATTTTTACGTTTACTTCTTGGTAAATTCAGATCTTCAGATCCGGGCCGTACTGATGAGCTTCGGAAATCCATCAAAACGTTCCTAAGCTAACGGATGTAACAATGGGCAACATTCTAGTATCGGAAATCCATCAAACAGTTCCTAAACTCATTGCTGAGATGACTGATGAGTATTGAAAATCCATCAAATAGTTCCTAAACTCAATGCTGAGATCATTGTTGAGCATCAGAAATTCATATATGTATTAACCCTGAAATTATGTAATCGCCCATTGCAACTAAATTATGTAACAAACATTGTAACTAATAAAAAACAATATATATTTAGCATTGATGTTGTTCTTAGAAAAAAATATAATAAATTGTGCTGAAAAAAAGTTAAAAATAGATTTATATTCACAAATTAAATAAATGTCAAACCAAATCATAAATAGGAAAAATCAACCAATCAACCTGCATAAAAAAAATATAGTACTAATAGTAATATAAATATAGAAATATAATAAGTACTAAAAATATATTTTATATATATATATATTGAATTTGAAATAACAAGACATTTAGATTTTTTTTGTAAATAAAAATTTTAACAAAAATGGCATATATTTAAATTACTTTAAATAACATAAATGAGACATATTAGGCCTTGAACTATGTTAACAGAATGATATAATATCGTGTATTGTTGTTAAAAAAAAATTGAAATAGAATTATATAAACAAATAGATAAAAAAAAAAATGAGAATATCCATGCATTATTTAAAATTACTCACAGTAGAAGTTTTCAATATTCTTTCTTGAAATATACTAAACTTCAAGAACAGCAAGAACACTTAATAAGCTTAAACGAACCGACATAAAGACAAATAAAACACTTGAAATATGAAATATAATAACACAGACCGAACACGACAGACTAACACTAATATAGGAATATAGAACTGAGAGGGAAAAGCAGTGGCCAGTGCTGACTTGATAACGCTAATGCTGCATTCTCATTGGCTCTTAATTAATGAGTTACCGCCAAATCTGACCCCAAACCTATCTCTTGGTAAATGTAGGCAAATATTCAGATTTACAACTTTTCTGTGTATTCCACATTCCATTAATATTAAAATATAGTTTATTATCAATATTATTATTTTATTAACAGCTACTCATCTTAAAGCTGGCTAAAGCTTAAATATGGTTTAAATTGATATTATGTAAAGATATATATATAGGGATATTTACTTAACAATATAATTATTTAATTTTTTTAATTATAGTCTAATAATTAAAGAAATTGATTATTGGATATTTGGTTTAACGAGTTATTCAATATTTATTTTTTCAACATTTACTATAAGAAACAGGTAATAAACTCAACTCTAAGCTTATAGCTGGATATTGGAAATCCATCAGCCCATCTCTAAACTCATCGAAACATCCATAAATGTAATTGAGTGCATTCCTTTATTGATCGATTGAATCGTCAATAGCTTAGCGGTCTCATCGGCTGTCGGTGTAAATGTAACTGCTAGACAGGATTTAATTTTTTTTGGAGGGGCTTCATCCGGAAAGTATTTTTTTTTCATATATATATATATATATATATATATAACGATAATTAATTTGAAAACAAAAAATGCTAACTGCCTATATAAAATGTTGTTAACTTGATTCTTGTAGTCCTATTAAATGTAATAATTAATTAAATGTAATAATTTTTAAATATTGTTTTCGATAAAACATGGTTAAAACATTTTACCATTTTGGGAGGGGGCTTCAGACCGAAAGCCTCCCCCCTGCAGATCTGTCTGGGCTACAGTGTAACCTTCTTATAACCTCAGTTTTATGGTTTGTTATGGTTAAGTTCCTAAACTCAGCGCTAATCCATTGGTGGATTTCCGATGCACATCAACTATCTCATTGCTGAATTAAGGAAATTGTCCTATGACTTCATTTACTTCACATATTTATAGTCAATTTACTATCTATATATCTGTACCCCAGAGGTATAGGTCACGTCACATTTTTCTATTTATTTATTCATGAGAGCCAATTTTCCATAACTTTGAACTAATAAAGTTTGTTTCTTAGTTATTAATTTATTTATAATGTTCAAAATGGACATGGTGTTCTTTAGCTTCAAGGCAAAGTTATATTTATTATTGTTTTGAAACTCAGTTTTGTAACCTTCCAGGACTGTTAACTTCAAGCTAGAATCCAGCAGGACGTTTCTAAATTCATTATAAATCTTTATCCATTGGTCATTCTTTCTATACATTAGCACTGAGTTTAGGAACTTATCCTATATCTAGTTTTTATATATTTATCTAATTAATAATAAATTTTGTGCATTTGTGAGCATCATATAGAATGCTTTATAACTTCACATCAGAATTCATAGATAATTTATTATCATAATGTGATTTGTTATTATTTATTATTAGTTACGCATATTAAAAAGGTATTTTTCCATTTCACCTATACCCAATTGTATATATGCAATAAGTAGGGTTAATTTGGTTTGTACCAAACGATTGTTTTAAATATATTTAATTATTCCTGCCTAAATATCTGGCCATGTTCACTAGCGGATCCAGGATTTAATTTTTAGTGGGGGGCTTCAGCCTGAAACCTTTTATTTCATAAAAATAACGATAATTACTGTGGAAAAACAGAAAGAAACTAACTACCTATGTAAAATGGCGTTTAAGTGATTCCTTAAGTCATTTTAAATGTAATTACACGAACACTAATACTTTAAGAGGTATTTTAAAAAAATTTTCCCCATAAAACATGGTTATATTTTACCATTTTAGGGGGGCTTCAACCCGAATCAATCTCCCCCACGTAGATCCGCCCGTGGCTATGTTATAAAATTGAAAGTAGGTAATTAACTATTTAACACTTGCTATAAAAAGAATAATTTTTAAAAATAAATCAATTTACATACAGTTATTAAATATTTGTATTGATGGTTTATTGAAAAAAAAATAATGTAAATAATATTAATTACTGAATTAAACGTTTTTCTATCTCTTGTCCTAAAATAACACAAATAAATTTGGCCTTTCCTGGTATTATTTTAAAAATAATTAATTAATGTAATTTAATTTAAAAAAGAAATTTGAATAAACTTTAAAAATAATTTCAATTTATGTAGAAATTCACTTTAAAATATTTTGATTGGTTAGTTCCGAAGCTAAATCTACATTTTAACTGAAGGAAAATATATAAAAATGCTAAAATAATCCCTGTAGTATATAATATATATTTTTATTATCAACCCAAGTATATTGAACAAGTCCCTAAACTCTGCACTATCTGAACCCGCTGAATTTAATACTGAATTAGGAACGGTCCAATAGATTTTCGATCCCATCGATGACCTCAGCGTTGGGTTCAGTAACTTACCTTATCTCGAACAACAATTTCGTAAATAATATCAAAAATATTTATTTTATTTTATGCTTGGTACCTAATTATTATTTGCATTATTTTTTTATTTTTCATTTATTTTTTTTAATCTGTTTATTTAGAAAATAATTATTTAATTTAGTTTTTAATATGATTATTCATAAACTGATTAATGACATCAAATTTAAATAAAAACTTGAAAAAAGGATTTGGAAAAATATTCTACATCTGCTGAATCCATAAACTGGTAAGTGAATGTTTTGATTTGAATTCAATAGTGCCTCAGATGCCGGACTCATAATTTCATCCCCTCCCGATCTCAATCATCTTCTGGCGCCTTGAAATATTTTAAAAAATATATATATTATTCGATAATGGATTATTATTTAAAATATATTATAAATATTATTACCTCTTCATATTAATATTTTTAATAATTATTGATAAGTTTATCGAATATCTTTTAAATAATAATTTTAATATTAGTTAGGCAAGAACAACACTGACACCTCCGTCACTATGCAGTTGGTGTTGCGTTTTTCAGTAGTTTGGGTCTGAATTTTAATATGTTTTTATTAATTCTGCATTATTTGGTTCCTATTCATTTATAATTATGAATAAATTCATAAGTTGTTTATTTATATTTAACTGTGATGTCTAGTAATATCGTTCACTTATTATGGTTTTTATTATTTTTGTGGATATGTTAGTGTGTTTTAAGTTCAGTGATGGTGTTCTAGATTGTTCTGTTAGTGCAGTGGATGGTTGGATTTGAATAACTGTAAGTACATTTTAAATATTGTATATGTCAAATACTGTTGATTCATAATATGAATTTTGTGCAAACATTTTTAAAAAATGAAAGTTTATGAGGTATTAATTTCCTAATCTCTTATCTTAAAGTTATGACAGCTGGTTTCAAGATCACATCGACCACACTATATAGGAATGCCGGTATTATTTACAATTATGGTCATATAGAAATGACAGATATACCCACACAACATGTTTTTGTCTTCAATTCATAGAAAACTATTTACTGATTTTTTTTTAAATTACCATTTTTATCATGAAGAAAAATTATGCACTCACTTATACACAATCAATAAAATTATTACATTTAGTTTTTAATGTTTTGAGAAATGCTTTCTAAATATATCTTTAAATTGGATCGAAGCAATGTTTTAATTTAATTTTTATGTTTTTTTTCTAATGTCCTGGCAAGAACCATCTTATCACAATATTCACAAAACATTTTATACTTTTAGAGTTATTTAGAATTTAATTTTACCATCCCTCGTAACTTTTTGTCCAGCTTCTTTTAGTTGAAGTATGTTATATAGACGAATTTAAAGGGGGTCGAGAAAATTACTTTGGCGAAGAAGTTTCATTGAAATCGTTTAGGCCCTACAGTCTATAGCAACGCAGGTTTCTTTGAATTTTGAAAGTAAAAGGCGGACAGTAATATCGATGAAGGAGGATTATTCTCGGGTGACCTCTGATTTTATGTCCAAATTTGAAAAAAAAAATTCGGTTAAGTAGTTTCGGAGAAAATGCGCGGAGGGCGTATAAAAATGAAAAAAAATTATTCGTTTTTCGAATTCTACGCATCCTGAAACGTGAAACCTCAAATTCTGAGAAGGGGTTAAGTTTTTAAATTTTTTGGTCGATCACAATGGGTCATTATTGAAAATAATAAATCTAAAGAAGAATTCGAATTATAATTTGCATACAGATGTAAAATGACTATGATCGACATGAGATTAATCTTGGAAGTTATCGATTGAGGCGAATGAGGATAAAACACAAAGTGGGTAAATATAACTTTAAGTGTCGACGTCGTAGGCGATGTTTTCCTTGTATGTTTTAATATTGATGTCACCTAGGTCAAAGATGAGAAATGTTATCAGATATAAATCCTAAACTCAATTAATTCTAATGATACTGACCCGTTTTTATCAAATTATTAACATCCACCTAAAATTTCTTAAGTGGCTTTATCTCGTTAGAAAAAGCTTGTATATTTAAGAAACTTATCGCGAAGAGAACCACTTTCAATCTGGAAATCGATAAAATTTTCCTATCTGATGAGGTACCAAAATTAATGAACATCTATTTGTTTCCTATTTGTTAAGATAATTTAACAGCAAATTCGAGAAAAAAAGAGTCCTACAATAATAATCGGCCTTCTGGCCATTTTTCTACCCCCAACTCATCTTTTTTTCTCGATTTTGAGATCAAATTATCTTTGAAGAAAAATTACAAAATAGAAGTCTAGTGCATCACACAATTTTCACTTACCACTTTGAGTAGAGATTAATTTATACTTAGATAATATGGATAATTATACAACTGAGATTGAAACTAATACAGAGAAAGATTCCAAATGAAGATATAATACAACATTTAGTAAAAAAAAAAACATTTATTTAACATATCGTAGGTTTACAGCGAAAATTCAATAAGTACATTTTTTTGCGGAGGGGAACTTTTAAGAACGTTTTTGTGAATTTCGATCTAATTAGTCTAAAAAAAAACGGTGTAATTTCAATAAAATGACGCAAATTCTTTTATCAATATAGAGTGTAGGGGGGGGGGAGTTAATTTGTATTATATTTTTTCTAAATTAAAGACCGCAAAAGTGATAGCAGACTTTATGAGCTACAAAAAAGTTTATATAAACATTGGTCCAATTTATTATAAAGAAATTAAAGTTTCGTGTTTTTGTATGTAAGTCACGTTTCTTGTTGAATAGGAAGTGATAAATAAGAAAAGTATTCAATTTAAATAATTAATAATTGCTTCACTGTAAAATAGAAAAAAAACTTCAAATTAATGAACAATTTGTCTTTAATCTTTGAGAAGTTTTGAACTGTTAAACTGAGCTATGTTCTGTTTTTTTTTAAAAAATTATAAATTGTTTGCTATCATTCTCCTGCAACTATACCACAGATACCTCACATTTAGTTTCTCCATGATCTGGGATGTATTATAAGAAATGTAATTGCTTAAATTATTTATTAAAAAAAAAATTATAATATTGATTTTCAATATTTTTTTTAATGAAAGTGGTTATAAAATGTGTTTTTGTCATAGAATTCCGTCATAGGAATAGAGAATTTGTAAATGAGCAACTCAATGTTTCTA
Organism: Nezara viridula; assembly: GCA_928085145.1. Lineage (NCBI taxonomy): Eukaryota > Metazoa > Arthropoda > Insecta > Hemiptera > Pentatomidae > Nezara > Nezara viridula. The sequence goes on from OV725079.1 coordinate 3,130,016, forward strand.
ATCCTGAAATTTACGTTAAAAAAAAAAACAGCTGATGCTTCTATTATTTTTATGGAAACGTAAATATTAGGATCAGAAGCGTTAAGTTAGTAACTTTTAAATAAAAATTGAGGCGAAATGGTTACTATATGTAAAGAATTGATAGAGCCAATGTACTTTTGCATTTCGTAAATGATGTACTTGCTCTGTAGCGTTTTTGTAAGATTGAAAGAAACATGTTTAATAAACAACAATAAACTAATAGCTAACTGCAAGAATCTTGCGCATATATATATATATATATATAACTAGCATTACCCGGCCACGCGCTGCTGTGGCTCAGTCTGGCAAAATGGTAAAGAAAGAAAATAGAAAGCACATATGAATGGATTAATATCAAAGGACATCTGTCATTTTTAAAAAGTTGGGAAACAAATTTCTCTGTAAAATGGCTTTGATTTAAACTAATTCTAATGATTTTTTTTTTCATGATTCAACTTGAACATTCTTGAATACGCCGTCATTCTGTCTGACAGTCTGAGTTGAACTTATAAAACCAAAATTGGCTTTATCTCCGCTTTCTGAAAATGACGGAGATCCGTCTTTGATATGTAGCCATTCATATATTTTCATGTTTAATTTTATTATTATTTTTTTTAAATATTAAATGTATTGTTCAATGTTCATCTTTGTGTTGATCATTTTATGGTAAATAAAGATATAAATGTTTGTTTGTTCAAACTCTCAAATCTCAGAAAGTTCTTCACCCATTGCCTTGTATTTTTGCTTTAACGTTACATTTTAGTATGGGTGAAATATAAGGTGAAACTGTACATATTTATTAAAAACGCACCATCAGTTGGATGTGAAAGCAACACATGCGGTTTAAAATATTTTACGATACTGTTTCAATGTTAAATATTTGCATATATCAATCGTGCATTAGAGCTGCCTTCCATCTTCCTCAAAAGATTTCACATACCCCTTCTAAGATAGTTGCTTGCTTGCTTCTTCTTAATAACAACTTGATTAAATATAGAGTTATTAAAATTGTAGTGAAAAAATAAACCATACTCATAAAAGAAACCCTACGCAAAGGTTTCAACCTTATTCCAATGTAATTTTAGAGAAAATAATTTATTATAAAATAAAATAAGCCGGATGGTAATAAAATGTTCAAAAGTATTCCTGAATTCGATTGCAAAGCTGTGTCAAATTTTCAAAACAATCGGTGAAGAACTTTGAAGAATAGCGGCTTTGAACAAAAAAAACGTTTACATTTTAATAATTTTTTTTGCATATATAAAATTATCGTAAGACAGAAGTACTATGCCAGAAACCTTCCCAGGAGTGTACGGAACAACTTCCCAAAGTTTCATGGCGATCGAATCAGTGGTTTAGTAATGCATAAAGGACAAACAGACAGACATACATTCATTTATATATATATATTTTGCAATGATGGTTGGCTGTAGTGAATAATTGAAGAGAAGGATGGTTGGGTGGCCAGTCAAAATTAAAAATAGTAAAAATAAATAATTATATTTATTTATTTTTATTTTTTGACTGATCACTCCAACTATCCTTCTCTTCTAATATATATATATATATATATATTTATATATATATATATATATATATATATATATATATATATATATATATATATATATATTACCCGGCAGACGAACATAAGTTCATTGTCGATAAATCGTTTAATTGTATGTAAAAAAATATATGATATTATGTACTTTATAAACAAATAAACACTTCTATCTATCTATCTATGTCTCTCTCTCTCTCTCTCTCTCTCTCTCTATATATATATATATATATATATATATATATATATATATATATATATATAGAGAGAGAGAGAGAGAGAATAGAATAGAATAGAAAAATAATTTTATTCTGGGACGAAGTCCCTTCAGAATAACAAAAAAGTACAGAAATTAAAATTTTATATCTGGCCAGATAAAAACAAACATAAAAAGTTAAGATAAAGATAGATCATTAAAAAAAAAAAAAGAAAAAAAAATATTGGTTATACATACCATATACAAAATAAAATAAAAAAATCTATATAAAAAACTCTTGAAACCATACTAAGATACTTAAAACTATGTACAATGTTAAAATATAAATGAACCCTTTTAGAAAAAATTAAAAATACAGAAAAAGTAAATGTAAATTCTTCTTAACAGTAAAATCTGTTTCTGTTAAAAAAAAAGAAAAACAGAAAGTCGAATCTATAATAGGTATTTAGGTTATGAGCTATATGTGAATATGTTATTATAAATAATATGTAATTTTACATATAAGGTTAGCTGGTACCTGACTGTTTTTGGGACAGAAATTGGAATAGGAGGGTTTTGAATGTAGATAAGGATGAAGAATGTCGAATTTTGATAGGAAGGGAATTCCAGAAACTAACAGAACGAGCTATAAAGGAGTTTTGGAACGAGGCAGATCTGTGAGAAGGAATGTAAAGGTCGGAAGGTCGAGATCTTGTGGAAAGGGAGTGGACTGAGGACTTGAATTGGAGAAGGTTGTAGGCGTAGGAAGGACGATGATTGTTGATGATATGATAGAGGAATGTACCTAGGAAATATTGTCTTCGAATGGAGGGGAAGAGCCACTCTAACTCAGTGTAGTGGTGAGAGACATGGTAGTATCTCGGGGCACCAATTACAAATCTCACGCAACTGTTCATTAATCTTTTCAGTCTGTCGCGGAGCTCCACCGAGAGTCCATCATACACCACACAGCAGTAGTCAAAGTGGGGGAAGATGAGAGAGGAAACGAGGAGTCTACGCGTATGTTGAGGTAGGAGATGGCGGAAGCGATGGAATAGTTTGAGGGTAGAAACTGTCCGTCGGGAGATATGAGAAATATGGTGACTCCAGGAGAGGGTTTGATCAATAAATAGTCCTAAATTTTTTACAGAGGAGTAGAAGGGGATTGGCTGGTCACCAAGGTTTAGTATGGATAAGTCCGTATAGGATCTAAGGAGGGGCTTGGAACCAATGACAATGGCCTGAGTTTTTGAAGCATTTAACCTTAATCCGTTTAAGTTTGCCCAGGCACAGATTCGATCTAGGTCTGCTTGGATCTTATTAAATGCTACCAATAGCTCAGGGGGAGAAAAGGATAGGTATATTTGAGAATCGTCTACATAAAGGTGGTGGGAACAATGGAGAATTGAGTCATGGAGGTCATTAATACAGGAACAATGTCGAATTTTGATAGGAAGGAATATATATATATATATATATATATATATATATATATATATATATATGCGTGTGTGAGTTTTTTCTTTTATATATAATATTTTGTGTACTGTAAATCCTATAACAGGGATATTACTGTAACTGATAACACTTCGGTAGGTTAGCGCATTAAGCATTTAGGAGTGCACGAATACCCCTTATTATATTTTAAAGAGTAATTAAAATACTAGTTCCAGCTCTGAGATTATCCTTGTTGCTATGTAACAATATCCCTTGTTTATAAAATTATAATAATAAATAATCGATTTTTATCCTCTTCAGTAAAAAAAAAACTTATTTTTTACATACGACCTTTTGCACCAAGAGCATAGATATGCTGATATTATTATAATTGTGCGTCAATATTTAATATTTCCAAGAATGATAGCTCTTTATCTTCCTGGTTTGTGTTATCAGTAGGAATAAATATTGCTAAGGCAGAATAGCAGGATCATTTGCCGCCGCAGCTGCACAGCGAGCATTCTCTTGGTGAGCGATGTCCATTCATTTATTTATCAACTTATTTTTGGTTTATTATTTTTATTAATGAACCATTGTGATCGACCGAAAAATTCAAAAACTTTCTCAAACTTTGAGGTTTCACATTTCAGGATGCGTAGAATTCGAAAAACGAATACATTTTTTTTTTATTACGCCGTCCGCGCATTTTCTCCGAAACTATTTCACCGATTTTTTTCAAATCCGGTTATAAAATCAGAGGTCACCCGAGGATGATCCTCCTTCATCGACATTACTATCCACCTTTTACTTTCAAAATGGCGGCCGAAAAATCTGCGTTGCTATAGACTGTAGCTCCTAAAAGAATGTACCGATTTCAATGAAACTTCGCTAAAGTCATTTTCTCGACGCCTTTTAAATTTATCTATATAACATACTTCAACGAAAAGAAGCTAGAAAAAAAGTTACGAGGGATTGTAAAATTTAATTCCGAATAACTCAAAAATTATACACTTTTTGTCGATATTGTATAGTTATTCAAAAGTTTACGGAATTTCCTAAAAAACAGACAAAAAAATTGTTTAAATCGGACAATTAGGAGCAAAGATATGGTACTCCAGTTTTTTTTTTTATATGTTCTACACCAAATGTTATATCCTTTGTTTGGTTTTTAAATTTTGAATGTGTTACTGAAGTAATGCTATTTTTTTTTTTTTTAGCATATTACTAATGATTAAAAAAAAAGTTTAATCCATTAATTGGAATCACCTTTGTTTAATTTTTCGTTGTAACTAGGGAGGTAATGTTACTTTAGATGTATAATTGTTTGGAAATTATAAACCACTGTGAAATAATTTGCAGCGTTTTTTACTTTCAATTACCTATATTAAGTATATAGTAAGGGTAAGTATTGTAATCGTGAAAATTCGATTCTGATTTTTCAAGGGGAATACACGTTTTGAGGTCCCCTGAGTCCAAATAACCAAGTCTCGCAAAATGGTCTGTGTGTATGTGAACAGTCTATTTCAAAAACGAAAAATCGTACGAAACTGATATTACGGATTCAAGATAGGTATATACATAACGAATTCAACGTACCACATGCTTCCGGTCTGGCCCAATCCAGATACCTATCCTTCCATAACAAATTTCAAAACCATCCCAACCCTCTCGTTTCAAACCTTGCTTTCTCTTCGATAAGTGACCCTCCAAGGCGTCTGAAAAGAAGATGGCCTCGTGATCTACTTATGTAAATATATTATTAGAGTGCTACCATTGGGTAGTTTCTCAACAAGCGTTTTCATGTGATTGTGTTATTACCGTGTGCACATTTACTGGATGTATTTTTAAATTTATACAGTTGTAAATTTTTTAAATAAAAAAAAAAGAAGATAGGTATATGCCTCAGATGTGGCAGTAACGTTTTCTTTAAAATCGGCTAACCGGAAGTGCCACTTTATATCAAAGGTGAAACACATTTTTACATAACCATTCAATTTTTGATTAGTTTTATACGGGATGTTATATTCACGCAATGGACTAAAAAGTTGGGTTCTTTTAATTCGGTCAACGTTTTAAAATTTTAATTAGATTAGTTTTAAAAATTTGCATTTGAACCAGCCAGTTTATACTCTGGCTATCTACTGTTAATTTTTTTTGCTACGCTAAAAATAATAAAAAAAAATCTGGTGAACGCAACACACAACTTTCACTTACCGATCTACTTTGAATAGAAATTATTTTCTGGCAACGCTGGGCTATTATAAAATCTTTTGAAGTACATTTTAAACGGAAATAAAGCTTAAAGCTTACAGATAATAAGTCATTAAGACCATTATAATTACAAAATGTCTATTTAATATATTGACGGTAGGCAATAAAAATCTAGTCACTTCATCTGCTTTTATAAACCACACAACTTTCTTTGCTTTTATAAACCACAGAATGACAAACTTCAATATCAACATTTTTGAGAGATGTCATTTTAGTAATATTTTTAGTTGAAAAAGTTATCTATGCAGACAGTGAGTAAGTTGATTCCGGAGGTGGTGATTGCAGTGTTGAAATATAGAACTGTGAATAAAGGTATAAATTTATTTACTTATTTCTTCTGAAAGATGTTCTTAGGAAAGATACTTTATTAAATATTGATAGAAATTTTTTTTTTTAGTTCAACAATTAAAAAAGTATATTTTAAATTTATCCAAATTTTCGCCTCTTCAGGAATAAAATCTGTTTTTACAATATATTTTGAATTTTCACGTGAAAAAAAAATAAACAATAAATGTTTTCAAAAGACTTACTATTAGACATTAAAAAACAAATAATAACATTAAAAAATGAATATTAACCAAACAACAATTTGTATTGTATACAAAAAACGCTGCAAATTATTTCACAATGGTTTATTATTTCCAAACAATTATACATCTAAAGTAATATTACCTTCATATTTAAAAATAAGAAAAAATTAAAGGTGAATCCAATTAACGGACTAAAATTTTTTTTTAATCATTAGTAATATGCTAAGCATTGCCTAAGTAACACATTCAAAATTCAAAAACCAAAACAAAAGATATAACCTTTGCAGCAGAACATATTAAAAAAAAAAAAAAAAACTAGATACCATATCTTTTCTCCTAATTGTCCGATTTTAAAGAATTTTTTTTTTTTCTTCCGTAATTCCGGAAATTCTGTAATTAGAAAATTCCGTAAACTTTTAAAAAACAATAATGACAAGGTCATTATTTGTCATTATTCTGCCCACTTCATTTTACTTTAAATTTTGTTTACCTACATTATTCATGTTTCTTATACCTTGTTATCTGGTTCTTTTCTTAGCCATGATGAAGGCCTGAACTTCAGGTCAAAACGTCGGCAAATGTTAAAATAAATATTATTATTTATTTTGCCTTCTTACTTCTGACTGATCACTCCAACATTTATAAATGTCTCTTCTTATTTTTTTTACAGTCCAATATATTTATAATAAATTTATCCTAACGATACTATAGCTCACTTAACCACTTATGTTATCTTATTAGTTTTTTTATTCTCTTTATTTGTTAACCTTTAGTTTTTTGTTTTTTTTTAACCTTTATTTATCAAGTTTAACATTTACTGGTTTCTTATCCTCTGTAGCTTAATAATAAAACTAGGTGATTGTATTTTACCACTAATTATCTTTTAATTGTTTCAGACAATAATATTCATAAATGATGGATTCGACATTTGTGCTACTGGCGACATTAATGCTAACAACCATGGTAAGTTCATACTCATCTGCCTCAGAATATTCTTTTAAATTTCACGTACAGGATGTAAAGGAAAGTATTTAAAGGTTTGAAAGCAGACCACAACACTGGCGGATTTACGGAGGGGGGGGGAGAGACTTTCGGGCTGAGGCCCCTCCTCCAGAATGGTAAAATATAACCATGTCTTATGAAAAAAATATTTAATAATTACCTCTAAAAGTGTTATTGCTCATGTGATTACATTTAATAGTACTTAAAGAATCACTTGGACTTGTATATGATTTTTATTTAATTTTATAAACAATCGATCATATGTAAATAATATAATGTGTTCAGATGTTTATGGTTATAAAATATATTCTTTATTATATGGCAATGATTACTTCCAATTAACAACAATGGAATTATTGTTAATTGGAAGTAATCATTGCCAAATAACAAAGAATATCATACAACTTCCCAGAAAAAATAATAATAATAAAAAAATAAAATAAAATATATTGTGTTGATTAGCAAAATCTTTAACTTTCTTTAAAGATACTTATTAAAGTTAATCAATCTTAACTCATAAAACCACTCTACGAGATTAATTATTAGAATGCTGAATGAAGTAAACTTGGATATTCCAGAAATAACCGAAAATCAACAATCAAAAGAAGAATATTTCGAAGCACAGGCGGATCTACGGGGGGCTTTCGAGCTGAACCCCTCCCCTCCCCAAATGGTAATACTTCCTGACTCAATAATAAATATAATTTTAGTTTCCGATGAACATTTAGAAAAAGTTGCGATGATGGCAGATGAAATAGTGGACATAACTCCACGTTGCAACGTTTTTGCCACATCTAGTACTAAAGTTTCTTCAGAAACTTGTTGAAATAGTGGCACAGACGAATTAATAAAACAGCTTGTTACCAAAATAGAAGCTATGGATGCCCGTATTTCCTCTATACAGGATTCTAAATGTCTAAGTAATAGTCCAGATCACCATCCAATATAACTAGTTGTTTATATGAAATGTGGGACTTATTAAATACACTTTGAATGAATTGACTCACCTGGTTTGTTATTCTTCAATCGTGAGGCATGTAGGACAATTAAATAAATAAATGACTTTTCACTCCTGTATAACAAAACAATTTATTTGGACAAGTGATAATAAATGAATCTATTGAAGTCTTATAACTGTGGGCTTGATATTCTTGGTCTACAATGTCCTTCCTCTCTCACCTCAGGTGTAGTAGACATTCCCCTGTATTTACCCCTTTAGATGATAATGTGTGAGGGAATGAGAAGGTATATATAATATATAGGAATGTGAGGTTGCACTGTGAATTGTACTCAATTGTGCAGTGGACAAATTGCTCATTGGAAAATCTGACATCGATAAAGAATCGAAAAGAAGAAAAGGTCCGATCAGGTAGCTGGCAACAGATGGCGAGGACGACGCCAAACACTTAAGGCCTGGACGCCAACACAAGAAGACGTCATCTGGGAAGAGAGGCCTACTACATTGAAGACCAAGATTATCAAGCCGACCGTTCACTTATATATATTCATTTATTATCAATTGTCAAAATAAATTTGTTTTATTATACCGGAGTGAATAGTCCTTTTATTTAGTTGTACTATAGGCCTCACTATTGAAGAATAAACCAGATGAGTCAATTCAAAGTGTTTACTAAGTCCCACATTTCATATATATATTCTTAGTGTTTCTTCTCACACAGTGTCATAAAAGGTAATAGATCCCTGAATACCCAATCACAGTTGAACACCCTCAAAAAGTCGTTATCCAGTGCCGGGGTTTTGTTTTAATAATTCACGAGTGTAAATAACCCTAAACCCCGTTATAAAAGCGGAAGGCTATGCGCCTATTGCCGCCAAAACTAATTATTTAAAATTAACTTCCCGCAGGTTATTTACACAGGTTACATCCTCTTGCCTCCGTGTCTCAGCCTGAATTGTCCTCTCTCCTCTTCTCGGCGTCCTTCTGCAGCTGTCGCTAGCTACCTGCTCTGTCCTTTTTCCAGCGTCCTTCTTCATCTATATTTTATCGATATGTGACATTTCTATAATTAATTTGTCCACTGCATAATTGAGTACAATTCATCGTGCAACCTCACATTCCTCTATATCCCTTTTCATTCCCCAACACAATGTCACATAAAGGAGTAAATACAGGGGATGTCTACTACAACACCCTTATAGATAATATTTCTAATGATGATGCAAATAGCATCAATTGTGCTCAGTAAAATTATCAATAAATATAGCAATAATATAAATTTATTTTTTAGATTGTGGAGACGTCATCGGTGGTCTATGAACCGAAAACTTTGGTGAACTCTTACTGTCCTGAGGTTACTAGCAGCATGTTGAAAGACGGATTGGACTATGCTGCCACTGTGTATCGCTACGATCTCATCAAGCCTGCCGAAATAGAGCTCACTAGCATGCAGGCTCTTCTCATATCTTTGCTCAACTGTTTAAGAACTCGAGACAACGAATCTTGCACCATCCTTGCTGATTGCTCTAGTCGCATAAAGCAACTGCGCTCCAGGTATGTCGGACTCTGGCTGAGGGAGGACTTCCGGTTTCCAGACGAAGACATGAATATAGCAATGAATCGCCTGGACTCGCTGGTTGGTGCTGGAGAACTGGTCCTGCACTCAAATGTGTTGTCGGTTTTTTCTTCACTTGCTGATAGCTATGGCATCAGTCTACAATCGAAAGTAAGTTTTCCACAATTTACCTTTGATATTTTCTTTTATAACATAAATGCTTATTTTTATAAGAACATTTAAAATCTATATTATCATAATTCATGGATGCGAAACTTGGCTGCTTATATTAAGGGATGAGCAGCGTCTTAAGGTTTTTGAAAATAAAGTGTTGCGTAGAATATTTGGACCGAAGAAGGATGAGTTAACCAGAGAGTTCAGATGATTACACAACGCGGAATTGCGTGAACTGTATCCGGGTAATATAATTGAGGTAATTTCATCCCGGTGAATCAAATGGGCTTGTAAAATTGTTCTGCTTAGTAACGATAGAATTCATTCAGAGTTATTCATTCTGTCAACTGAAAGGCTCAGAGACTGAAGTTATGTGGTTTATAATACTAGATTTTTATTGCCCACCGTCGATATAATAAATAGAATTTTTGTAATTATAATGGTCTTAACGACTTGTTATCTGTAAGCTTTAAGCTTCAGCTCTGTTTAAAATGCACTTCAAAAATTTTATAATAGCCCAACATTGCCAGAAAATAATTTCTATTCAAAGTAGAGCGGTAAATGAAAGTTGTGTGTTGCATGCACCCGATTTTTTTCTTGTGCCCTGTACAAAAACTGTGTATTTAATATTATGCATGTATAATATTATGGGTATGTTTAAGATGCTTATTTTACTTTTAAAATATGTTTTTTTTATTTAGTGTGATCAGTCTGTTGGCCCAATGTAATGTTAATTTATATCGTACTATATCCGTGCACATCACACACTATTATTTGTTCATCGCACTATAATCATATTTCTGCCACACTTTTATCAATTCATCGCACAAAAGCTCTATACGTAGCATGCTATTATCTATTCATCGCACTAAAGCTGTTTACGTGGCTATTATTTATTCATCACATGACACTATTTCGTATTCCTCGTATTATATCCTTAAACGAGGGAGTGGGGTAGCTCAGTGGTGGGGTACTGAGCTTCTAATGCTAAAGGTTCTAAATTTGAATCCTGGCTCATGGCAGAAAAATTATTTATTCTGTTTGATTGCCCATGGGACGACTCTAGGTAGGGAGACCTTCCTGGGGTACACTTAGCCTCTATAAAGTAGGTACCCTTAATTAAATAATTAATTATGGAGGGAAATCTGGCGGTTGAGCTTGAAAACCAAATCACTTCCTTGCACAACCGTTAACTGAAACCAAGACCCTTCATAGGTTTTAATAGTACAGGGTTTTTTTTTATATCCTTACACCTGAAACACTATTATCTATAGATAGCACTATCCTCCTACACGTGGCACACTATTATATGAGCATTTAATTTTTCATTTCAACTCGAATTTCAACATTTTTTAGTAAAGTCATTTTAGTGATATTTCTAGTTGGAAAATTTATAATATATGTACAGACAGTGAGTAAGTTGATTACAGTGTTGAAATATAGAACTGTGAATAAAAGTATAAATGTTCCCATTAAAAATACCACTAATATTAATAATCAAAAATGTTTAAATCGGAGCTAGTCATTCTGTCAACTGAAAGGTTCATATATTTATTGCACTATTTCTCTACACATGACATACTAATGTCTATTCATCGCAATATAGGTCTTCACGTGATAAACTTTTGTCACATTTACATAATTTCCAAATTCTATATTATATTGAGATTCATTTCTGTATTTGTGATATGTTTTTATTTGCATCGATATTTGTAATAATTTTCTATTTAATTTTGATTTTTTTAATTGAATATTTAATAGTTGACTGTTGCAATATAAAGGAAGGAGATGGTCCGGGGTTGCGGTCATAAATAGACTAAATAGTGTTAAAACTATTTTATTAAAAGCCAACGTCTCGACCCGACTTTGCAGGTCTTCATCAGGGCTAGAACGGACAAGATACAAAAGGATAGAGAATTGTGGCAATTACATAACATTTAGACATAATTTATAAACAATGTGAATAAGCTTATTAAAATTATAAACAGTAAGTACAATAAAATATGGACAAAGTAAGCTAAGTAACAAGATCCTAATCTGAAGTAAATAGATGCTAACAATTGTTGTAGTTTAATATATAATAAATGAAAATGTGAATAATGATGTAGAGTTGGTTGACCGTTGATATGATATGAGAAGGAATTAGTCGAGGGTGCGGTCAAAAAAAAAAATTTAAAAAAAATTAAAATATATAAATAATTTTAATTTTTGCCGACGTTTCAGTGTTTCAACCGCCTCCCGCAGTGCCACATCCAACGCCCTGAAGACGACCTGCAAAGTGGGTCGAAAACGTCGGCAAAAATTAAAATTATTTATATATTTTAATTTTTTTTAAATTTTTTTTTGACCGCACCCTCGACTAATTCCTTCTCAGAAAATGTGAATATATTTCTACAAAATTTATGTGAATATTCACATTATCATTTATTATATATTACACTATTATTATATATTATTATTGTTTTCAAAAACCTTGATTGTCTCAGTCTAAACTTTGTGGCTCTTTCTATTTTCTCAGCTTGCTGGCTAGTCCTTTCTCTCTTGACAGCTTGTCACATTTTCTCTTGGCGGCTCATAACCTTCTCTCTTGGCCGCTATCACCTTCTCTCTTGGCGGCCCATCACATTCTGAGTTACATGAGGCTTGCTTCCCCCACCATCCGCACGCACTTCCTCCCAGTAGTTCGTGTTGTTATTACTTTCGCGCCAATATTCAAATGCCATATAATGTTGACACTACAATATATATATATATATATATATATATATATAAATTACATATACAAAGATTCTATCTCGGTCTGATGTCAAATGCCTTTCTTTTAGATATAATTATATATATTTGTTATTAAATATTTATTAATATTACTAACAAGATATAAAATATAAATTTATTCAAACTATAAACACATTTTTTATATATTTACAGAAAAAAAGTGGAAATTTGATGCTTGAACTAGAATATGCAGTGGCTAACAACATTGCTTGTGAAATTATTGCACTAGTTAATGAAGGAGGAAACATCAATGGGTTAACTCAGTCCGGGGAAAGCCTTGTACATTTGGCCGTGAGGAGAGGAAGTACTTCTTCTATTGCCGTACTTGGGTTCCTGAAGGCAGATTTTGACGTTCTCAACGCTGCTGGAGCAACCCCTATGGAAGAAGCTATTAACATGAACAGCGTTCCATCTATCAAGGAACTGATATTGGCTGGTGCTAAAATTAAGAAGCAGTTGCTCGAAGGTAACTCTTACCTCCATATTGCAGCTACTTCTTGCAAGAATGAAGCATTGCGGGCCTTACTTGAGGCAGGACTTGAACCCGACGTAAGGAACCACCTGGGAAATACTTCATTGCAGCTAGCTGTCAAAGTAGAAAATGTTAATGGGACGGAAATCCTACTAGAAAGATACGCTAATAGGTCTTCTTTGATATCAGAAGAAGAAAAGAGTCTTCTGCATATAACCGTTGTGTCATCGAATGTTGATATGTTTAAAGCATTTATAAAATGTAGGAATTTGTTAGATCTCAGATTCGAAAATAATGACACAATAGTTCACTTGATAGTTCGTTCAAATAATTCAATTGAAATGCTCAAAGTACTGAGAGGTCAAACAACGCCATTAAACATCCGGAACGATGATGGTCTCGCGCCTTTGCATATAGCTACTGATCCATCAGTTGTTGAGACACTGCTAGAGATGGGTGTTGATGTCAATATTACTACAAGAAAAGGAAAAACAGCTCTCCATATAGCTTCGTCCAAAGGATATCTGAATGTCGTAAAAGTTCTAGTACAACATGGTGCAGGAGTTGACATACAAGACGACCAAAATGAAACAGCTCTGATGGCTGCTACGAAATCAAAGATGAATATTGTAGTTATTTTTCTATTGTATAGTGGTGCAGATCTAACAATAAAGAATAATCAAGGTCGTACAGCGCTACACTATGCCTCTAAAGAAGGCTGCATTGACTGTGCATTAACGTTGTTGGACAACGGAGGAAAAGTAGATGAAAGAGACACAGATAAATTCACTTCTCTACATCTTGCAGCACGAAGAGGACGAATGGGTGTGGTGACTTTACTGTTGGAACGTGGAGCTGATCTAACAGCTAAGTCAGGATCAGGAATGACACCACTAATGGAAGCATCTTTTAATGGCCACTTGGATGTAGTGAAGCTTCTTATTGACCGAGGAGCGTCTATCAACGATAAGGAGGACGGATGGACTGCCCTACATTATGCTGCACAAGAAGGTGAAGTAGACGTTGTGACTTTACTGTTGGATCGTGGAGCCTCCATGAACGATAAAAATAATGATGGATCAACGGCAGTACATCTTGCAGCACGAGGAGGGAATATGGGAGTGATGACTTTACTGTTGGAACGCGGCGCTGATCTATTAGCTAAGTCGGATTCAGGACTGACACCTCTAATGGAAGCATCTTATTATGGCCATTCGGATGTAGTGAAGCTTCTTATTGACCGAGGAGTGCCTATCAACGATATGGACAAAGACGGATGGACTGCCCTATATTACGCAGCACAAGGAGGTAAAGTAGATGTTGTGACTTTACTGTTGGATCGTGGAGCCTCTATCAACGATAAAAATAATGATGGATCAACGCCAGTACATCTTGCAGCACGAGGAGGGAATATGGGCGTGATGACTTTACTGTTGGAACGCGGCGCTGATCTATTAGCTAAGTCGGATTCAGGACTGACACCTCTAATGGAAGCATCTTATTATGGCTATTCGGATGTAGTGAAGCTTCTTATTGACCGAGGAGCGCCTATCAACGATATGGACAAAGACGGATGGACTGCCCTACATTACGCAGCACAAGGAGGTAAAGTAGACGTTGTGACTTTACTGTTGGATCGTGGAGCCTCTATCGACGATAAAAATAATGATGGATCAACGCCAGTACATCTTGCTGCACGAGGAGAGAATATGGGCGTGGTGACTTTACTGTTGGATCGTGGAGCAAATCTTACAGCTAAATCATATTCAGGAATGACACCTTTAATGGAAGCATCTTATTATGGCTATTCAAATGTTGTGAAGCTTCTTATTGACCAAGGAGCGGCTATCAACGATAAGAATGAGAACGGAACGACTGCACTACATTATGCAGCACAAGAAGGGAAAGTAGACATTGTGACTTTACTGTTGGATCGTGGAGCAAATCTTACAGCTAAATCAGATTCAGGAATAACACCTTTAATGGAAGCATCTTATTATGGCTATTCGGATGTAGTGAAGCTTCTTATTGACCGAGGAGCGCCTATAAACGATAAGAATGAAAACGGAACGACTGCACTACATTATGCAGCACAAGAAGGGAAAGTAGACGTTGTGACTTTACTGTTGGATCGTGGAGCCTCTATCAACGATAAAAATAATGATGGATCAACGCCAGTACATCTTGCAGCACGAGGAGAGAATATGGGCGTGGTGACTTTACTGTTGGATCGTGGAGCAAATCTTACAGCTAAATCATATTCAGGAATGACACCTTTAATGGAAGCATCTTATTATGGCTATTCAAATGTTGTGAAGCTTCTTATTGACCAAGGAGCGGCTATCAACGATAAGAATGAGAACGGAACGACTGCACTACATTATGCAGCACAAGAAGGGAAAGTAGACATTGTGACTTTACTGTTGGATCGTGGAGCAAATCTTACAGCTAAATCAGGTTCAGGCAGAACACCATTAATGATAGCATCTGAAAACAGCCAAATAGATCTAGTGAAGCTTCTAATAGACCGAAGAGCGCCTATCAATGATATGGACAAGGATGGATGGACTGCATTACGATATTCAAAGAATTTTGGCAAAAAAGAGTTAAGTGAATACCTTGAATCAAAAGGTGGGATTGAGTAACTTCTCAATACGATGTAAAGACCTGAATGATTAAGTTTTTCAGTATTTATTTATTGTTCAAAAACAGCTGTTATAAACTGTTTTATGTTCTTTCATTGACAGGAGATATTTTTTTTTCTCTTACAATTGCATTTTGATTATGTAAATAAATAAAATTATGTATATGAGCTAGTATTAAAAATGATAAATTTTCATATATCCTAATAAAATTTGCTATTCTCTATTTTATTTCGAGGGCTATGCTTAAATATTTTAAATCCAACCCTATTATTGCCTGGTAAAGTGTCAAGATGCCCTAAATTATACTAGTAAAAAAATACAAATAGTGTCTTAAAGGAAATATGAGTGCTTGCGGGACACTGCCAAACCCACTAATATCCAAAGAGTTGATGAAATTCTGTATGCCAGGCTAGAAATGAGACTAAAAAGACTCATGAATTGCTTTGCAATGTACATCTTTGTAATTCCCAAGCATTCTCATATTTTCATTCTAGTACACTGAGCTGAAGTGGCTTTATTAGTAGGCTTCTTGATGGCAAATCCTTTTTATTGATTTCCTTTTCTGATTCTCAAAACCTAAAACCAGATCTCAACCTATAGAGTCATATATCTCCTCCCATAAAACTAATTCTTTCAGAAAATTCTTCGTCGTTCATGCTACCTTATTTGTGGAACTCTTTACCTATCTCCATACGTACAATCATTGTCGACGAATTCCTTCAAACAACTCCTGTTCCATCACCTAGTCCATATTCAAACTTTCCATACATGTAAAATTTACTTGTGTCTGTACACTATAATTCAATCAACTATTGCAATAGCAATCAACAGTTAATTAAGCATTATTTTGGGAATGGGAAATTTGGCAAAATATAGTAAGTTACCATTTCTGTAGCTAATAATTCAACTGAATATGTTGGTTTCCGAAATAGTTTTGTGACACAAATATACAAAATTACCCTAATCAGCGACATGTAATATTGATGTGGTTTAATTATAAGGGGAAGTTGCGAACTTTAAGGAAACTTCTTTTAGTGATACTAGGAACAAATTACGGGGGTTCTTTCCATTGCGTCTCTGAATCAGATAAAAAAAATATTTGCGTATTTTCTGACCAAACTTGACTCATAATTCATCCTGCACAAGTTGACAAGTCTACAATTAATTATTTTGTATTAAATTGATTATAATTGGTATCAAAGTGAATGTTATTGGACTCAACAATTATTCTTATAGAAAATAAAATAACTTTTAATTTCATTTCTATTAAATTTATCCTTGTACAAAAGATAACAAATGCTTACTAATTTCTAAAATTTATTGAAAATTATGCTCCGGGCCCTGAATTTGAGTCAGGCCATTGCAGATAATCATTGATTGTGTTACACTAACCATAGATTGACTCTGAAATCGGTGCATGCCCAGCCTCTTAATTAAATAACTAATTAAGGGGAAAAGTTGGCGGTTGAGCATAATCTCAATCAAAAGCCTCCTTCGAATGTTGATCTTGGGAAATGACATGATTTTAGTACAGTTAGGGATGAGCCCTCCTCTTTCCACTACTTCATTCAGAGTATTACTTATATTTAATATATAATTTATTGTATAGCTTATAACAGAGTATATTTTTAACATTATGTTAATTTTTTTTGGGTGCTTAACTATTACTTTCTAAGCCAGTAGCTCGTTGGCTTTAATTAGTCATAGTTCATCATCTTGAGAAATTAACTAAAGTATAGTTTTAATATAATTAGGTAATATTTGGGTACTTGTGACTTAGCTGGTCGCCAGGAAACCTATCTTCTTATCTCGTGTCACCTCTTCTTATCACTCGTCTCTCCTTTGTTACTTGTGGGTTCTTCAATTGTTTTCAGTTTTTTTTGTTGTTGATTTTGTTGTTTTATATTTAAAATAGATCCTATAACATTTTTGAAATTGCCGTCTTCGGCCACGGGAAAAGTGGTTGAAATAGACAAAAGTATTTGTTCTAAAAGAAAAAATCATGTAGGGAGGAAAATGCTCCCTGAGCAATGGATGTTTGGTGCAGTTTGTAGAGAAACAGACGAGCGTTTTATCGTAAAAAATAAAAGACAGAAAAGCAACAACTCTATTAGAATGTATTAAAAATAATATAGAAGAAAGAACTACTATATATTCTGATTGTTGGAAAGGAAATAACACCCAACAACTAAATGAAGCGAACTATAGCCATTTCCATGTGAATCAGCTGTATTACTTTGTTGATCCTTGAAGTGGGGTCCACACTCAACACAGAGGACGATTAGGGGGCTCAGCAAACTGGAGGAATAAAGAACTTCCAGCAACTGCGAGGCAACACATGCATTCATATTTATGTGAATTTTGTGGCAGCGAATCCACAGAAAAGAGGATCCATTCCTCGCTATTTTAAATAGCATTAAGATATATTGTCTCCCAAAACAAGATGTTGTAAAATAAAAGTGTTTTGTTATTATTGGATTTCTTTTTATCTATTTCAATTTTCATAAATATAAATAAGAAGGTAGGTATTATCAGTGTTCAGGTTAAAAACGACAGATAGCAGTCCGTGACGACTGACTAACTCACAACTACTGAGATCAGTAACTATAAATTTAAAGCAATGGAAAGTTTCGAGCATATTGGAGTCTATTTAGGACTATGTTGGCTTTTTCAGATGAGGTTGCTGAACAAACCAGTATTTATTTATACTACAGAAAGGACTGAATGTGTTGCTTATACTGAAGTCTTTCCTTTGTATAGTTTTAAACATAACATGTATCTTAATAACTTTGTTAGTATAAAGCCATTATAAGACAATAAACTTCTATTTAACTAAGTACATTAATTAAAATTATAAAACAGAAAAATATCATATAAAATGTTTCCCTATTGAATAAAATCAAGACTTAACACCCAAAAATAAATTAATTCTGTGTAAATCAGTAATAAAACCAACCAATAAAATAAGATTGTCCCATAAGGAGCTTCATTAATACACCTGACATGGAAAAAAAATAATACAACTATTCCAAAAAACTTGCCCTATCATACCAAAATATCTAAGAAACAATCCGAACAAAATATGCACTACACCACTAGCAGATCCAAGATTTACTTTTGTAGATGGCTTCAGCCCGAAACATTTTTTTTTCATATATGTATTGATAATTAATTTGAAAAAAAAGAAAGAAACTACCTATATGACATAGTGTTTAAGTGATTCTTAAAGTCCTATTAAATGTAATTACATGAACAATAATAGTTTAAGAGCTAGTTTTAACATTTTTTTTTTTATATAACATGGTTATATTTTACCATTTTGGGGGGCTTCATCCTGAAAGCCACCCCTTCTTCTCTGTAGATCCGCCTAAGCCCTACGTACAACAACCCGCTAACAATACAACCCTAACCTTCTTTCAATCTCAAAAACACTCCTCAAATCCATATATCGGAAATAGGAAATTATATAAAACCAACTTCCAATTATAAACATCAGAGAATGAAGCATATTCTGCTTTAAAACTTTCTACATTTTATTTTATTGTAAAGAGTATTTGGTTTTTTTCTTGTGTTTATTTTTTTACTAATGAATTCAATTCATTCCATTTGTAATATATTGTATATAAAAAAAAATGTATTGTACAAGGGTACACATCCAGAGTAATTCTAAATATTGGAGTTGTGAAAATATGAAATAATGTCGCTAAATAAAAAGAAATAAAAAACTAAAGCCATCATACTGAAGACACTTTCAGTCAAGTCTGAAATATTAATGAATGGCTTTTGTTTTCAACAATTAATATAGGATTTAATTCAGTTTATCAGATACCCTTCATTGATAGATAAAACAATGGAGCACAGCTAATCATACATACTAATAAAGTTGTCAATTAATTTTATTATTATTAATAGACTTTAATAAAAATGAAGGATAATGAAAAACTCAAACATTTAGTACATTTAGAAAAGAAATAATTATTTGAAAGCGAGAGTTATTCATTTTGTTTATATATTTTGTATGATTACAAGAAAAAGGCTTGAAAATACAAAAACAATTTGTAGTACTGAGCTTAGCTGATTGTAGCAAACACAGATACCAAAAAATATATAACATTTTTTTTTAAACTAGAATTTGTTTTTTATATATTAAATAATAATAGAAGATACAATTTGTGAGGTGAGGTGGAAACATAATAAGTATGGTGAGTATATTTACCATTTATTTAGACAAATTGATAAAGATGTGATAGGATAGCCGTAAGGGCCTATGAAAATATAATATAATATTTTTCTATACAATGATTAGTACATTACTAATGACTCAAACAATGAAGAACAGTATTATTAAATTTTGGGTGTTTAGATGTTGTAATTTATACACCAGGTATGGAATATTCAGAACGGAAACAAAAACTCCTCTATCTTATTTTTATAGTTCATTGGGCAAAAGTGTACGATAGAAAAACACTGATATAAATTAAAAAAAATAAGTTAATTTGTATAAATTAACACATTTGCTATTTAACTAGCAATTAATTTTTTAAGTAGAAACTTTTAATCATAATAATTTAAACATGAATACAATAAAATAATTTGAATAGTCAGTAAAAAGACCCTTTTGCCCAACATTTACCCTTGCTTGTAGGAAATATCTATAATAAATTGCTCGAAATGAACATTGAAGGATGTTAATATACAACATATAAATTAGTTATAAATAAATACAAAAATAACACTTCAAAATTTGACTGATAATAAAGTTGAATATATATAATTTCTAATTATAAACAGAAAGAGGATATTATAATTTTTTTAAGTAAGCATAAGAGAGTCCTACTATTGTACAATATATCTTCCTGTTTATCCATTTGTATATCTAATCAACCTAAGCCTTTAAATATGTCACAGCCGAACGAGTCCAAGCCTTTAATAACAGTATCAAAGTTCTTAATATCATTTTGTTGATCCAAAGATTTGTATGTACAAATTTCTAAATTTTTTTGAAATACAAGATAATTTTTTATATTTCTTATAATTTTTAAAATGTTAGCATACGTTATATAGGTGTTACATATATATTCTAAATTTAAAAGGATTCTTACTCTAATAAATTGAAAATTAGCAGTTTACAAGCAAACTCTTTGTTTATTATAAAATCTGCGGTCATGAGTGATAAAATTAGCAATATAATATAATTTAATTTGTTCAATTTTGAGCATTTAGTAATAGAATTTATAACATTAACAGATATAAAAAATTAAATACAGGGCACAGTGAATCATTAACTGTTTTGACTCTCGTTTAAGTTCTTTTTTAATCTTATTCATGTTGATCTTTACCACCCATGCCTACATTATTTAAATTGAAACAAAAAAAAAAAGTACATATATATTTATTTCCTCTATAATATTTACAATTTCCGCTATGTACAATAGCTCTTTGTTGTAATAAGAAGGCCACTGAATTAGTCGAGTTGTTTTTTTAGTAAAGTAAACATAACTAACGTACATTAACCTATTTACATATTCATAATACAATTCACTCGGTTACAAACACCTTTTCTTGCTACAAATATATACTCTGTAATATGTTTTCTAATTACTTATGTAAATATTACAGATAGTTAATACATGACATTTTTAAATAAAAATATACTTTGTTGGTATAGAAAAAAAAAAGATATTATAAGCAGTTAGCACCTAAAAGTTAGGCAATAAACTTCATTATAAGAGTTAGAAATGAAAAGTTTTGTCCTTTTTGGACCCTTGTTCATCCAGCGAATATTAATAATTTAACTTTATACACTACAATATTATACATTAGGTTTGAGGTTAAGAAATTATATAACAAGCAAGCTTTCTGATTTTGGAAAATTATTTTTATAGACAAAAAATTGTGACCTAATTTTTTTTATGAATAACTTTAATAATTTATGTAAAAATTTTGGTCTCATTAGAAATTTTAGTACAATAGATTAATTCTTTTTATTTTATTTTTTAGTAAAAAATTGAACAAGTAAAAAATCTCATGCTCTCTATAAGTGTAACTATTTGAGTATGTATATATTTACTTTTTTAACCTATATCAAAGTAAAGTTTAAAAGTACGCATTTATAGCTTTTATAAACTAGACCTAATTAATAGGTTTATTATCAGTACGAGCTAATGGACCCACCAAACTAGATTTTACCAGTTTTTAAAACCAACCGAATTGAATAACAGTGCTAAACTAAAAGAAAATATAACAATAATAAAATCTTTTCAATTCTATTCATCATAAAATATTTTTATACATTTTTTTAAAAATATGATAGGTTTAAATTGTTTAATGAATTGAAAAGTAACTGATATGTCACCGTCAATCTTTCTTTTCTTCTTAAAATAATGATTAATTTTTTG
The DNA here is from genome assembly GCA_928085145.1 of Nezara viridula. Taxonomy (NCBI): domain Eukaryota; kingdom Metazoa; phylum Arthropoda; class Insecta; order Hemiptera; family Pentatomidae; genus Nezara; species Nezara viridula. The sequence goes on from OV725079.1 coordinate 3,152,011, forward strand.
AAATTTTTTTTTCTAATTTACATTTTATGTATATGAATTTTTTAAAAATTATAATATGCTGGGTTGACAGGGTTCTACGACTAGCTAACCTTGAGGTGTTCCAAATGGTGAGCGAAGTAAATGCTTCTCCGCACATCAACAGACAAAATCATTTTAAAGCTCTACCCAATGTTTTATGACCGTTTGCGATCAGCCAACGGGACCTTTACTTATTGACTGGGACATGAAAATACTAAAATGGGGCTCTATATACACAGTTAGAAATACAAAACTACTCAATCAATGTACATAAATAATTAACATCTTATAAGACACATTTACACATTAAGTACATCAAATAAAATTGTAGCCATAAAAAGTTAATCTGGACAATTCTCACTGTGCTTCGAAGGAGGATTTGTTTTACATGTGCCTCACGCCTGAAAACAATACCAAAATTAGGTTATCATATAACAAATGGAAACTGAATATTATTAAGAGATCATAATTGAGTATTACAAAATTAATAAAATTACATTAACATGTTTTATTTAAAAAAAAAAATGAAATAGATGGTTAAATTCACAAAAGATAAAATTTTAAGTAAAATTTTATAAAAGATAGAAATAAATAAATAAACTTGTATCACTATAATCCTCGGAAGTTGTTGGGTGCAGTACTTTCTAAGGAAATTTCAAGTTGTTACCAAAGTCCTTCTGCATCAACACAACCCTTAATTCCAATTCTCATGGTTAATCCTATAACATTGTTTTTGTTACAACTATTTACGATAATGTTTACTTTGACTAATCTTTTAATTCCAAGTGACTTGAGTAGGCTTCAAGGGTTAATATAAAATTTTAAAATGAAGCTGCAATATCTGAAAACAAAACTGCGATTTACGGTCTTTTGAGAAATTACTATTAATTATTTGAGAAACTAATTAATTAATTAATTAGAGAAAAAAAAGGCAGGTTTTCTCAAAAATGGCTCTAACGATTTTGATTAAATTCAACATATCAGTGTATTATTAAGCAGTTTTTAATATAATGTAGGTTTTATTCTCATTGTTGTTCTCTATTAGGGCTTAAATGGCTAATTTTCAATATTGGCTTCCTCTAAAGTACCTTTATTTATTTTTTTATTTGATGTAATTAACCATTTCATATAAATCTTTGATATAAAAAATATTTAAATATAAAATATTGAAGAATTTGAAAATTTACTAGAGGAGAAATAAAAGATTATATGAGCTTCATATAATATGGAATCTGACAATAGTATGTACATATACTTATGCGATTTCCATAAATGCTATCGTTGGTATTATTTAATATTTAATTGTATAGAATACAGTGATTTATAAATTAAAGTTTGTATATAAAGGGTATTTAAACAAATAAAAATATGCACAATGAATTGTAAATAAATATAGTGTCAATAATTTTTACTTTCACTTTCCCTTTGTCTGAAAATACTTATTCTGCTAAAAGTGTGGTAAGTGAAAGTCGTATTATGCGCTCACCAGATTTTTCTTCTTATTTTTCAATTAATTAAAATTGTCTATTAACTTTATTCTAATCACTTATTAAATTCACCCCTTATTATGCTGTATCAGCATCAAAGTCTAATTCCCACTATAATTTGGGATCAGAGAAAGCACGATGTGTTGAACAATAGGGCATTAATTATTTTCTTAACAAAATGCGTTGCCTTAGTTGAGATCTGGAAAACAAAATTTGAGGATCCATGGTTGCTTAAACGACCATCTCATAATGAATGAAATAATAGCGTAGGCTATAAAAGAGTTATGTTTTTTGAAGGTGTAAACCATGCCTGGAGTAGGCTGAGCCTCTTCTGCCCATTTGAGGAATCCACCGCCCATAAGTAGCGACAACTTCATTTAAGTGGATGATAACGCCCGCATCGGACCAAGATGATAAGAAGAATGATAAGATGGTACCGTATAAATTCGTGCCATAGAAAGAGAGTTAATTATTCATCAAAATTCTGCCTCACTTTGGTTGCATTTTGAGCTAGTTCCTGATGGTTGTCAGAGGACTCGGACCTTCATCGTGAACAGCTAGACAGAGTTTATCCTGATTAGGTCAACAGGAACCAAGCCATATTGCAACACGACAATGCCCCTGCACATAGTTCCTGTTTGCAAGCAGTAAACATTTTGCCTCATTCTGTGCATAGGCCAGATATTGCATCGTAATAATCAAAGGATAATGACGAGGATGTAAAGAGCCTCAAAACCAAAGAAGAAACACAGTCATCAAATCCAATTTGTAAATAAACTTCCGTTCCTATGGGAGTCTTGGTTATTTACACCAGTAAATTTTAATTTTAAAACAAAACCCTGGCTCTGGATAAACTTTAAGAGGGTTTTTACTACTGTTGGGAATTCCGGAACCTAATTTAGTGAAACTGAGTTGCAAGAAATAATAAGTAAATATATGAAATATTGGAATGAACAAATATACTTTAAATGAAATGACTCATCTGGTAGTTGATCTTGAATTGTCAGATATAATTTATTTAACAAACTGTAAATAATATTTCAAAGTCTCATAACAGTAGGTTTGATCTTCTTTTTAAGTCTCAGTAGAGTGAACTTCTCTCACACCATCAAAACCTTCAATCCTCATGTCTTACCCTCAAGTGAAGTCTTTCTCTTCTCCCCTCCAGTGTCTCTAGGAGTGTCTTTAGGACGAACCGACAAGCGATCTCTAGCGGCTTCCATCCTAACTACGTGCTTGCCTTCCCCACCAGTTCTAGACTGGACCCTTCGATTTGTCTTCGAAAATCACAAAAAATGGGATAACTTCGACAAGGCTACACTCATCTACACGAAAATTAGCATGAATTTAGGGATCTATAATACACACAAAATGGCACAAACTAGACGGCCGCAAATAAATTAGGCTTGGAGATAAAAAATAAAAACGTTTGGGAAGTTTTTATTTATTTATTCCTCATAAAGCCATAAGTTATTGATATGGTTTTAAAGAGCAATAATTGAGCTTTCCAACAGTTGTAGTAACATCGGCTTAGGAAAAAATCCTGAGGAGTTATGAATATTTTAGTGAACGCCATGAAAAAAATCCTTCCATAAAATTGAGTCGAAAAAAGTATATTTTTTTATTACAAAGTAAACTCGTATTTGAGAATTTTAGTGGGTCCTAAAAGCGAATTTGAATCGATTTTTCATGACAAAAATTTATTTGGCCTGCTTTACTGGAAGCGCCTTTGGGTTTTTGTGATTTTTTATACATTACAATTAGTTTAATATAATTAGGAATATGTTTTTCTTTTATTACACAAAAAAAGCAATCGATTGATATATAAAAATTTATATATCCATGCAAAGCAAAATTAGAAAACAGTAACATAAAAAACAATGAAATTTTATAAAACTTTTTTTTTCACCTTGGTAAGAACCTTTGGACATGGATGAAATATTTTTCGACCTAGTATCACCAATATTTTTCATTGAAATTGGTGAACCCAAGTCCGTAATCTCCCCTTTTAGTTTTAACATTTTTTCTTCACCATTTATTTTAGACGTTGAAACAGTTTCAGATGAGTTATTAAATGGAATAAATAGATTTACAGAATGACACGGATTTAAGAAATAAATTCCAAAATGATAATAATACATTTTATTAATGATGTATTATCAATTTTTTCATACGTTACATATTAAATATTAGTTTATATATACATAAACAGCTTCTCTAATGAGGTAGCCTTTCTTTTGGCGGTGTTTCCCTACTTATTTAAGCTCAAAAAATAGTCAATTTATAAGCTGGGAAACACATTTTAGCATTAAAGATAAGACAAGGGGCGGAGTCTAATTTAAATGACTGTGCGAGAAGGCAAGCACGTAGTTAAGATGGAAGCTGCTAGAGATCGCTGGAAAAGTAGACAGTTACAGTGGCTTAATAATATTATTATTAAGCCACTGTAAGACAGTCGGTTCGTCCTAAAGATCTCTCTACTGCTGCTGCTATCTACTGGACTCTTTTCCAGGCTCCAGCCTTTCTTCTGCATAGTTGAGTCAAATTCATAACGCACTCATTCCATCCCTATACATTTATCATCATTCCCTCACTCTTGGTCACTTAAGGGTAGGTCGAGGCCATCCACTACAAGTAGAATTAGTGGCAGAAAAATTGATGAAAGTAGTTTAAAATAACGGATTTTACTTTGAAGAGTATTATTCAATAATGTTTAAAATATGTAAGATGAAATAAAGCTATTCTTATCAGCAAGGACTTTAGTAACAACCTAATACTGTTTCTTGGTCACTGGTTTTAGAGTTTTCTACCTTAATTAATTATCTTAATAAAGAGTACCCACTTTATGAAGCTTGGTGTGCTCTAGGAGCGTTCGCAAACCAAAGGTCGACATGATAGAATAAATAATTGTCTACTACATCCGTTGATGTTTTAAGTGAAGATCAAATACATTCAGAAATAAAATAGAACACAAAAAACTTTTAATAATGAACTATTAACACAAAAAACTATTAAAAATAAATAATAAAAGAATGAGGTAAAATAAAATTTACACTTAAATCTGTGAAGTTAACCATCAATATAAGTCAAGCTAAAATTAATTAAGGAAGAGGTGCTAATATGGAACTCCAGTTTGTTTTTGACTTACTGATATAATGATATTTCTGACTGATATTTTTTATTTTTTACTATCAAAACTGTTATTAAACAAAATAATAATGAAATAAAAATGATATTATTTTTTTAAAAATATAATACCTGACAAATATGGGTTTATTTAAATTTTTCTTATATACCTTACTAATAAGTTTTTTTTTATAATGTAAATGTAAAATATTTTTATAGGTTTCAGTCATTATTAAATCAATTTTTATTTTTTTTAATAAGCGATTTATTGTGTACAATTTTGTATTTAATTTACTTAAAATTATAATAAATTAAAACTCGAATTCAATGTTAATCTTGTTCCACATTCAAAAACATTGAGGTCCGATATATTGATATATTTTTTTTATGTCCAATTACTATTATGATATATATATATATTTTTGATACTTGATCGTATCAATGTGATATGATATATATATTTTTTGATACTTACAACACTAACTTGAGGTGCAGATAACATGGAACTTAATGTTTAGTTTTACATATTTTAGTTCATTATTTTCAATAATGAACCATTTTAATTGACCAAAAAATTTGAGGTTTTACGTTTCAGTATACGTATTCAGAACATTCAGAACTCAAAAATCAAATAAAAAATGCTTGTCTGTCCGCGGCTTTTCTCTGAAACTACTGGACCGATTTTTTTCAGATGTGAAATCAAAGTTAGAAGATACCTGACGATGATCCTCATACCTTGACATTACTATTCAATCTTTCCTTCCAAGATGGCGGCGTATAGCCTGTAGTGCCTGAAACAGATGTACCGTTATTGAAACGTGGCTAAAATTTTCTCCTTCGAAGCCCATTAAATTTCTTTATACAACACACTTCGACCAAAAGAAGCTTAAAAAAAAGTTACAAGGGATAATAAAATTAGATTTCCAAATAGCTCAAAAAGTATAAACTTTTTTTGCGATTTTTATAATCAGGTGTTTCAAAGTTATTTAAATTTCCTTAAAAGCATTGTTAAAAAAAGGACAATGTGGTGCAAAGATATGGTTTCCTTAACATTTTCCATATTTTCTACTGTTAAACTCATACATTTGTTTTGGTTTTATATTTTTGGAAAATTTTACTTCAACTGAAGCAATGTTGTCTATTTTTCTTGGCAAATTATTATTACCAATATTAGGAGTCACCTTTTATTTATTTTCCTTTATGTGACAAGGAAAGTAATGTTACTCTTGAAGGTATAATTGCTTGGGAATAATAAACCATTGTATAATAATAATAATGGTTTCTATTTATATGTTTTTTTTTTGGTTTCTACCCCTCCCCCAATTATAGGTCAAAAGGAGGATGTTGCTCTAGATGATACATTTTAGAACATGAGGCATTAGAAATTTGACGATGGAGCACATTATTATTAAATTTAAGCCTTGCATCCACAAGAGTATTGGGATTGCAGTTCCGAAGATGGGAATAAATATCCCGAAACCTCAACTAACTTGTTAACATGTAACGTTGATAGTAAAATATACTCAATTGTTAACAACTGGAAGTTATTATTGCCAAACAACTAAAATGTTTTTTTATTTCTTAAACAAGAACTCAGAGCATCATTCATAATAGTTCCTACTGAAGCTTTTTTATTATTGCTTCTATTCTGAAATGATCAATGAAAATGTTTGTTCTAGTTTCCATATTACCAGTACTGTCAATTTAGATTTGAAGTTTGAAACGTCAAAAAAAAAAAAAAAAAAAAAAAGAAGAAATGACACTCAAGAAAAGAAAAGAAGAATTAAAATACATCACTTTGAATTGAAGTAGAATGTGGACTCCTATAATTTTTTTTTTTTTTTATAAAATCACAAAAATAACAGTTTGAACTTATTCTCTCAAAATTTTTGAAGAATCAATAAAATAAAAATTGAACTTTTTAAGACTAACATGGAATAGAAACTGAAGTAACAATGTGCTTTGGACATTATCGCTCATAGTTACAGATCAAGGCAGATAGAAAGTGTTAACTCATTATCACTAACCTCCAAGATATCATTATTTACCATATCAAACCCAGAGTTCCATATTCTTACAACTTCCCCATAATTATAGCCTTATAGTTATAACACTAAATGTAAACAATTTTAAATAGATGTATTGCAATATAGATAAATATAAGGTTGTATATCACTTTATTAAAAAATTTAGGTTACTAATATACTCAACCAAAGAAACGATCCGTGGAACAACCATAAAAAAATAAAAAAAAAATAATGACAGGTTAGAAAAATAAATTAATTATGAAATGTTTGTGATATGAGATACAAAGATTCGACAATAATATTTTTTTTTTCTATTCTGTATGTTTTACAAGGTGCAGAAAAACAGGTTAGCCCTTGCTCCATAACCAATCACTTTGTCAATGGGCGTTGTCTTACCACAAACTAACTTGGGGTCAAGAAAACTGATTTATCCATCAAGATTCATGGATTGTTGTTCAAAGTCAGCAGACACACAAGGATCTATATTTCCTATTCCTAATAAGACACATCTTTTTTTTTTTTTTTGCCCTCTCCTTCGTCTTATTTTAAGCTTTATAGAGTTTTTCCTGGGCCGTGTGTGAGTCAAAAAGAGTTAAAAGTCCAATTGGTACCGGAACATGAATTCATAATTATTAGAAGACATTATCTTTAGTTGATCAAGTTAGCGGCCAACAACTGTGCACACATGTTCGGCCACCCCACTCCCTCTAAACACAACAAACCATGGACCAAACTTCATGGTTCAACTTCGTGATTCTTGATTAAGGTATATAAGGTGGAATAATCATTCCTATGCTTGATCAGAGTAAGTTGCCTCCAGTGGTCTGATTGACTTTCTCCAGTGGGTGTTCATACATCCAAGTACTTACTGAGCTTGAGATAGCTTATTACAAGCTCGCATGGTCACCTATTCCCCCTCAGAAAAGAAGTATAAACATAGATTATTTAAAAACTCATTCAATTGTTAAGATTTACCAATTATATAGAAATAACTTCAGTGCCTTACCGCCTGGATGAGGCTGCTGCGTAGATCAGAGGCGATTAGACATAGGGTACCTCCTACCCCACATGAGGTTATATCATACGATTGTCCCCTGCAGCTGCTCTGATTGGGGAGCTACTAGGAGGCCTGTGTTAGAAGAAATCGACGGAGAACTGTTCTCTTCGGGAGGAGTCACCTCGAGGCCGATCGAACCGTTCAGAGCAATCTTGATCCCTGAAGTCTCTGTCGCAGGCGGCGGACACATCGACTGCAAATTAGAAAGCTATACATGCTTTAGTATCGAGGTCAGTCAAATATGGTATTAAAATTATACATTGATTTTCATGTTTTGGAAAATAAAATATTATAAAGTTCGTATGAGAAGTAGATGGTCAGGGGTTGCGATCAAATAAATACTAAATTTTTAGAATAGTATTTTAATGGCCTAACCATTAAAATTTTAGTATTTATTTGATTGCACCCCCGACCAACTCCTTCTCATACGAACTTAATAATATTTTATCTTTCAAAACTCCCAAACTTCCACGGTCAACCATCTCTACATCATTGTAAAGTTTGTACATCATTTAATATTTTGAATACTATAATCCACAATATCCACTTTGGCATATAACTAGAAACATTAAAGTTATCATAAAAACAATACAAAAATTATCTTTAATACTGACTTTAAACTTATAAGGCACGAAAATGTAAAGAAACAATAAATTGCGTTATTAGGATAATAACTGTTTAATAATAAATAGTTTTCTGAGAAGGAGTTAGTTGAGGGTGCGGTCAAATAAATAAAAAAATTAAAATATATAAATAATTTTAATTTATGCAAAGTGGGTCGAAACGTCAGGCAAAAATTAAAATTATTTATATATATATTTTAATTTATTTGACCGCACCCTCAACTAACTCCTTCTCATATCATATCAACGGTCAACCATCTCTACATCATAAATAGTTTTCATTTTAATGTTATAAGAAAATATTGTTTTAAGCAATGAAGGGGAAAGGACTGCCTGCCATATTAAATAATCGACAAACATTTTATTAAATGTAAAATAAAATGAATTATGGCATGCATTGTGTTTTATTGTTGGATTATCAGAAAATTATTATATTAGTAAGATATAATTAAATAAGGAAAGGAAATGTGAAGACGTTTAAATAACTTGATGATAAGCCAATGTGGCTGAAAACGTTTTAAATACATAAATGAATAGATGAAGTGGAAAGAGTAATTATTTCCTAAAAAAAAATTATATGATATTTTAGAATTACTTTCTTAGGAAAGTAATATAGGGGAGGGAATATGTAAATATATAGGTTGAGACCTAGTATTGAGAGAGTGGATAGAGGAGTGCAGTTAGGAGCTCCAGGATGTAGGGAGGGTTTTTTGGTTCTGAAGACTTTCTTAGGAAAGTAAAACCGACACTAAAAATCAAAAATAAAAATAATAATACTATCAAATAATGTATAAAGTGACGGGAAATGGGGCATAAACAGAGAAAATACAAACTTCAAATAAAATACTCTGAAGTAACCAATTATTGCTCAATAGAACAAACAGTTTTTGACTAGGGTAATACAAGTAAATTAGCAATAATCTTTTGATATCTTGACAACAGGTTTTATAAGAAGAAAAGTAAATTAGCAATAATCTTTTGATATCTTGACAACAGGTTTTATAAGAAGAAAAGTAAATTATAGAGTCGAGGTATTCACACAAGTGAGGAAGTGAGTTTCATAAGGAAGCAGCACGAATGATGAAGGATTTGCTGAAGGAGGAAGTTTTATGGGAGGGAATATATAAATCTATAGGTTGAGACCTAGTATTGAGAGAGTGGATAGAGGAGCGCAGAGTTAGGAGTTCCAGGATGTAGGGAGGGTTTTTGGTTCTGAAGACTTGGAAAAGGAAAACACCAAGGAGGAATTGTCATCGGGAAGTAGAATAAAGCCACTTCAACTCGGTGTACCAGAGTGAAACATGTGAACGCCTGGGGATCCTGAAAATGTATCTTATGAAACAATTCATGAGTCTTTATTTAGTCTCATTTCCAGCCTGGCAGATAGCCCTCCATACACCAAACAGCCATAGACGAAGTGGGGGAATACAAAGGAGGTTACAAGGAGCTGTCTGGTTTTTAGAGGAATACAATCACGGAATCTTAGGAGTTGTTTAAGGGCAGTTATGGATTTTCGGGTAATCTGGGAGATATGATTATTCCAGGAGAGGTTCTGGTCAAAGGTTACTCCTAGGTTTGTTTGTGTACAATATCCACAGAAATAAAATGTAAAGACATTTAGGATTTCATCTATGTATTCATCAATTCTAATAAATATTTTATTCACTTCGCTTCACCATTTTAAAAATATACCAAATGTTAGCAGATCAATTATGAACTCATAAAGTTTGTTTACAGTAGAATCATAAAATTACTATAACACTTTAGCACATTAGCACAGAAAGGTTATTTACTATTGATTCAAAATTTGCACTGACTGCTAGGCATTATAGCAAAATAAGAAAAAGTTGTAAAAATATATCAATAGTTTCATATCTGCAAAAACAAGTAAAAACAATAAATGTTCTGATGATAGAGAGAACGTTCCTCGAAAGGTCAAATAGATCTATTATAAGTATGATGATCTATATTTTAAATGAAGTCAAATTGTCAACCGCAACATTATAATCCATTAAAAAATAACACAACTTTCTAATTTAGCAAAATCAAAAATCAAATATACCAAGTTGGTGTGAGACGATTAAATAGTTATAGAAGAAAGATATTTCTCTAGATAAAAAGATAGCTCTCTAGACAGAAGTAAGTTCTATAGTTAGAAAATAGGTCTCTAGACAGAAAGTGGTTCTCTAGATAGAGAATAGGTCTCTAGATACCTGTAGAGGATAGTGACCAAGGCCGATCTCTTCCAAGCTAGACTTCCTCATCGTCAGTCCCTGCCTCAATGAGTTACTTCTTCTCATCAGAATATCATCAACCACCCTCAGGGAATTTGACCTATATAGGTAAGTTAAATTTATTAAGTTTTTGATCTAAATTAGCATTTAAATAATCTTTAATTTTTTAATAAAAGATTGTAGTTTAAAGTCTATTGGATCCATCGGAAGTAATTGACTTTACCTTCCCCTGAATGTGCCTGCGACTGTTGGCGAGTCTGGGAGAGAAAGTGAGTTGGCTTTAGTCGTGGACAGCGGTGGTCGGGGCGGGGGAAAGTACTGTCCCGACCCTCGCCTCGACCCAGCTCCTGCACCCGCCAACAGGCCCGTGCTGCAGAAGCTGATGTTGGACTTTCTACGTGAGTTGTGCCTCTCGAATGTCTTCTGAGCAGAGAATGGGCTTGGTCGTATCAAATATCTGAAATCAGTTAGCAGGATCAATAGAGAGCAGTTTACAATCAAAAGAAATTAACTAAAAATGTAAAATGGGTGATAAATATTCAGGACGCAGTCTTTTTGAAATTTTTTTATTTTTGTCAACGTTTCAACCCAAACATGCGGGTCATCTTTAGGGCTGAAAATGTTTTTTAAAATTACAATCAGAGATATAATAGTATACGACCGCTAATTATAAATTATAAACTTGATAGTGATATAGTGATTGATGGTACCGCTCAATCTGCTCCTACAACTATCAAATATTGTATATCATATCACATGCCCTAGCCCAAACTGCAATTCTTCTTATATAGGAGAAACCAAAAACTATTTAAAAAAAATAATTCTATCAACACAAATACAGCATCTCCACACGAAACCCGTTCGGCTCAAAACTAGCGGAACACGCCATAACCCTAAAACAAACATTTGATTTAAAAAACCCAACCATACTCGCCACAGTTCTCAATCACCAAAAACGACTACTATCGGAATCTATATTCATTAATTTGGAAAAAAGTAATCCGGTAAACCATAAAGTAGACAAAGAAAAGATCTGCAACACATATTCAAATATTTTCTGCCTCCTAAAACAATAGCCTATGTAATCCTTAATATAATTCAAACTTATATTATGATAAATATTGTTACTCTTAAAATATTGTCCTAAGTATCATTTGCACAAATTGAAATTGTCTTTTTTATAAAAATTATTCATTTAACCCTTGTATACTTGCTATCAAACTAACCTATATTTATATTGATTGGCACCTTTTGCTTATGTTCAATTTAATACTAGCCAATAGTCACATTTCTGTAACCATATGAAATAACTCAAATATTGTACATGTCTGAAATATTTAGTCAGCAAATTATGTATATTCTTCAAACATAAATGTTATCCTCCTTCCTCTCTAACTATATTTACCTACCTTTTGCTATCAGAAAAATGACAACTGGGAAATCCTTCACCCCTGAACTTTTTACTTACCTACCAAACATGTGTCAGTACTTGAACACCCTTAGTGCTCAAACCACGGATAGTAAGAGAAAATATTACAAATTTATATGAATGGATTATATACATTATTTTTTATTTTTAGTTTTTATAACTATTTACATATTTAATTTTAATATGTGTATTGCAATATTAGTTAAGATTCATGTACCATCAATCACTGTAGTTTATTATTTATAATTAGTGGTTGTATACTATTATATCTCTGATTGTAATTTTAAAAAACATTTTCAGCCCTGAAGTTGACCCACATGTTTGGGTTGAAACGTTGACAAAAATAAAAAAATTTAAAAAAGACTGCGTCCTGAATATTTATCACCCATGATATGTAGAACAGTCGACTTCCTTCAAGAAATAAAAATGTAAAAGGTTTATCACATTGAAATAATTTAATTGACAAGTTCCTAAACTCAGCGCTTAGTTCATTGATAAAATCGAAAACCCATCAAACTAATTCTAAACACAACAATGGAAACTATGGATGGAATTCAGAGCATTCAGCGATTGAATCACTCGGTAGTTTTGTTGGCTTTTGTTGAGGTTTATGGATACGATGAAGGTAACCTCAATGTTCTTATTTCACAATCCACTTTACATAATTTTATTCAATTTACTTTCTTTCTATATTTGGTAAAAGTTCAGATGAGTTCCGCACGGATTAAGCGTGGTTCACAATCACTTCGATCACACTTGTTGAGGAATTGCCGAAAGCGTTCGGATTTATCCGAAAGAGAACAAAGGTGACTGATCTCTTGAGTCAGTTACTATTAACTTTCCCGCCATTTAAGCATTTTTATAACCTTAAACATGTTCAGTTCTATAGCAGGAGTCAAATTATATTCGAAATTTGGGCTACTATATAAAACCTTAATTGAACTTGTACATATATTATACAGCTGTGGAAAAAAAATAGTAATAGATAAAAACCTTTAATTATTATATTCTTGAAGGAAGTTAGTCGACTGTTCTACATATCATGGGTGATAAATATTCAAGACGCAGTCTTTTTAATAAGGACAACTGGGAAATCCTCTCCCCCTGATCTTTTCACTTAGCTACCAAATGTGTCATTACTTGAACACCCTCAGTGCTCAAACCACGGCTAGTAAGAGAAAATATTACAAATTTGTATAAATGGATTACATACATTATTTTTTTAATTTTTAGTTTGTATAACTATTTACATATTTCATTTTTAATATGTATATTTCAATATTAGTTAAGATTCATGTACCATCAATGGTTTTATAGATTCTAATTTTTAAATTGAGGGACAAGAGTTAAGTAAATAAAATTGTCACGAGTTAAGTAGTTTTGTCGCAGAAAAATAACAAGCATTTCCCGCCTTCAGTCTAACGTTAATATCATCTTCAATTTCGTTTTTTTCTAGTTATCGTGGACCCTAGATCCCTAAACTTCTCTACCTGTTCATACAGTTTCAAACAACAACAATCATATTTCTTTATATAATAAACATATAATCACAAATAAGTATAATAAAAAAAAACTTACATTATATCTCCCTCCTCCAATTTAAGGTCGCAGGATGGATTTATGATGACATACGACAGACTCGACCTCTTTTCACTGACGTCGTCATAATCTATCGAAGGCAGGTTCAGACTCTCCATCCTTGACCTGACTAGGTTGGCTATCTCAGCTCTTTCTATCATTTCAGTGTGGTTATCTTTCGCCTCGTCTCCCATGTTTATTGAATACTGAAATGCACATTAATAATCATTCTCATACAACAACAATTATAATACAATCATAAATATATTTATTCAACTACGTGAAGATAATTTACTATAGAATTCTGGTTTAGTGCTCTTCTACATACATTTTATCTACTACTATTTTATTAATTTGTTTGATTATAATATTTTTCTGCTGATTGTGTTTTTCTATATTAGGTTTTAAAAACTTAAATCAACCCAAATAAATACTTAATTGGTTCATTCTCTCAAGATGAATTAATAAGAAGTAATTAATGGTAAATATAAGACTAGGAGCAGAAAAGTTTGAGATGGAATCAAAATGTTATTTAAAAATCAAACATCTGTTGCTATTTATTTTTATTATGATTTTAAGTTCCTAGCTGCTACTATGTGGTTTATTGAAAACTGATTATTAGTAACATTTAATTATAAGTAGTAATCATAACTTGCTTAATTTTAATATTATAATGGTTTTGGATGTGGAAAGGTATAAAAAAAAGGAAAGGAATTACAAAGATGTATATAGTACGAGTCAGTTGCTAGTTTTAGACCAATGAGATTTGAGAGAATGGTCTGGACCTGCCTAAAATGATCCACTGTATACACGTCGCCAGGTTAAACTACATTTAGTCAGAGAGTAATAATAGTTATTCATTTAATGCTTCGTCAGTCTGTTCGAATTTAACTCAGGAATGAGTTATTTGATCAACAATTAGTTGAAATCTTTGTTATAAAAGATTGATAGTAACAAGCAGTGTCTTGTCAAGTTTCAATTATATTTTTATTTATATTGAATACAAAGCACTCAGTAAGGATTGTAATTAATTGACAATTTAAATAGTTATTCATTGATAACAATAATCAATAAATTGTTAAATTTAGTTGTCAATAATCAAAACTGATTGAAGATCTGTAATCAGGAGGTAAAGAACGCCATGTCCATTTTGATATTTGTTCAGGAGAGCCAATTTTCCATTATTTTTAGCTATTAAAATTTGTTTCTTTGTTACTAAATCTGTACCTCGGAAGTTAAGGACACCATGTCACATCTTTGTATTTGTTCAGGGCCAGTCATTTTTTTATAACTGAGCTATTAATATTTGTTTCTTAGTAATTAAATCATTTAATAAAAAAAATGGGCATGCTGTTCTTTACCTCCAGGATACAGAAATATGATATTATATTAGGCAATTTTAAAAGAGACTCAAAAATTTTAGTATTCCACATCCTATATAGATATGATATTCCATAATGCATTATTCCATTTTGACATAGTTGAAAATCCATCCTCCTCTATCTCTATAAATTGGTTTTTATGCGGAGAAAATACAAAAATTACCTAGTCCTGTCATAAATATTGTTACAAGGAAATATATACTGATTTCAACAGAAAAAATTATTTTTTTCAAAAACTATCAGAAAATAAAATGTATATCTACAGAGAATAAAACAAAAAATAAATTACTCAAAATGTCACCCTTTTGCCTTGAAAAGCATTTAATTTTTGGGTCCAGTAATCAGCAACCAGCACTTCTTGAGGAAAGCGCTCAACTGCTCGAACCAGAGATTGTTTGAGGCTTTCCAAATTGGGGTGTGCTCTGTGGCATGCCATCCTCTCCAGTTCGGACCAAACCCGATAATCTAGTGGGTTGAGATCAGTGCTTCCTGAGGGCCAATCCGAGGCAGAGATAACTCTGGAATGTTCTTTTGCAGCCATTGCTGAATTGAACTGGTCTTGTGAGCTGTTTTTTTTTCACGATTTCGGCAATTCAATTTTTCTTCAAATGTAAAAGTTTTCTCATCATTAAACAAAATCTTTTGATGAAGACCATTGATGCAATGGCCAAGAAGCACTTTGCATCTATCCATTCTAAAGTGGTTAGCTTTTGTCCTGTCATTCTTCGAAATGCACCCATCCTAAGCTCACTTTTTATTATGCGAGACATTGATCTGACAGAGATTTCCATTTCCCGAGACAAGATTTTTATTTTCAAATGGTATTTCTTCTGATTCGAGAAGCCACTGCTCTCACTGCATTTGCCATTCTTGCAGTGCGGAGATAGCCCGGTCGAGGTCTGTCACGTACAGATAGGGTCTCTATCTATTTATAGTGCATTACACGAACATACGGCTGACACCCAAAGGTTTCTCAGAACTATATTTTCCAACTTTGTATAAGGCGATCACAGATATTCTGTTTTCTTTATCATCCCACTCCATAAACTAATTGGGATTATTATCCTGACATGTAAAGAAAATAACAAGATAGAGGAGGTAAGGATGTAAATAAATTTCAACTTTTGTAGCAGTAATTATGGCAGAACTAGATACATAAATATTTTTTGAAATTTTAAATATTATATTCATAAATGCAAATCAGTTAAATCTCTACCACCGGATATCTCCTCCAATGGACACAAAACAAACAATTTTGAAATGTCCCAGTTGGAAGTATAGGAATTTATCTCAATTTTTTTTTTTTGGGTGAGGGAGAGACGAGTGAAACATATTAATCAATGAAGGAAATAAACGCTTCTCAACAGACACTTACAAAATTTAAAAATCAAGAAAACCACATTTAGTTCTTTTAACCTTATTTAGAAACACACTTTTGAATAAGAATACGTTATTTTTCATAAAATTTTGTGATTTGTTTTCCTCATTTCTCAGTAAGGGTTTTCATAGAAATCCTATCTCTGACTAAAATTATTTTTTTCTTAAAATCCAACATGCCTCAGCTGTTTCTGTTCTTTCTAATTAAAACATTATGAATGGGGCAGTATAGAATTTCTTACAGCAGCATGAAAATAGATATAATCGATAGAAATTCAAATTATCGAAAATGAAAATATGATAAAATTTCGATCCTGCATTCTAGCAATTGTAGATTGAACACACCAGTTATGGGCAGATTGGACTTTAAATGTAAATAATAAGCTTCCTTCTTGATTTTCATTTTTTTCTGGAAATCAAGAAGAGTTCCTGACTTCTTTTCAAGTTCCTGTTTTTTCTAGATTGAAGAACAATGTCCTCTATTGACAACTGTGTGAAAAAAGATTCCAAAAGAAATTTTTTGAATGCCTATCATTGTTGTTTCTATAGTGCTCTTGAGATCAGTGTTTCATATTTTCCTACTAACAATTTTTTTAAGTTGAACATTTATGTTAAGTTTTCTTTATAGTTAAATAAAGATTTTAGAATGTTTCTGAGATATGTCCATTACTAGAACAACTGAATTTTGGGGTGTCCATCGCTAGTACAAAAAGGTGTTGTTTTTTTTAAATGGTGATTATACCTTCCTTCATAACTGAATATTTTTTCACTTTTAAAGTGTTCCCCAGAGATTCTTAATGTCCAACGGAGATGTTTATAATTATAATAATTACGGCAGCATAAGCCAAAAAGTATAAAAATGTCTGTAGCTATGTCCATCACTGGTGTTCTTACCCTAATTCTAATTAAAATATTTTTAAAGAGTGAATATAAAATCATCTAACATTCATAAAAGCACATAGTAGTATGGAATTTAAAACATCTTTGTTGTTTGAGCTGAATTGATAGTGATATTAGAGTGGTGATTTTCATATTCGATAGTTAGCATTTGTATCAACAATATTAAATTTCATATGGAAGTTAGTAAATTATAAAGTTATACTTTTTATGTCTTCTATCAGATTTAACTTTTATTTCACATTTAGTGATTTTTGTTCAGGAGCGATGTTCAAAAAACAAATTTCACTCCCATGCATGAATACTGCATTTTATTTTTCTTAAATAAGATTTCCCCTAAATTTCCATTACTTAGTGACAGAGGAAAAAAATGTATTTTTTATTTTAATATTACCAATTCTTATGTAGATAAACTTAGAACCATTTTTGAGAAAAATTATACTTAATATTTGTTTAACTGACATAGTTCATTTGCATTCTTTATAAAACTAATTAGATTTAAAAAATATTTTAATTCTAATGCACACTACTCGTCAAGTAATGCTTCAACATTAGCAAAATCAGAATACATTTTTTTATTTTAAAGAAAAAAGAAAATGTCAATTCATTAAAAATACAACTAAAAAGCAAAATATAATAAACTAACATTACTTAAAAAATAAGTAAATACATTGTACAATAGTTTACAAAAATAATCTCAAAAATACTTTCATTATTTAGCAAATTAAATGTGGTCGAGAGTAAGGTGCAGGGGTGTTAATTAATAAAATAGCATGCTGTTACTTCAGTGCAATTGCATGTGGTTAACATTCGCTTAATTTTTATTTATGTAAACAAAACCTTCATAAAATAGTTCATTTGTCGTCTAGTTTATATCCCCAGAAAGTAGAATTTACTTTATAGATATATTTTGATTTTTTTTTTTTGGTTTTTCTAACAGGAATGTTACACAATTGACTTCGGTTGAAAGGACTTACCTGAGACTGTTGGTGAGCTCCGTTGTTAGTAGGAACGGGTTGATATGCCATGCTTCCGTCGTCAGCGTTCGAACACTGCTCCTAGTCGAGCAGCGCAAGTAACAGAAAACAAACATATCTGGTCCCGAATCACATTTCAAAAATGTTCTCAATAATTACAGATAAAAGTGGGTTTTTTAACATGATAAATTATTAATGGGGAAGTTTATTTGATCAAATTACATTTTAAATTATTTTTTTTTTTTTTATTTTCAGTTTCTGAGATATTTTGATCCATATCGTCAATAATTCATATATTTGGTTTTTGACACTATTTTCCCCTTTTCACCTCTCTAACATGGTGGCGCGTTAACATAAAATTTTGATTAATAGCTCATTAAAATGAAAATGAAATGCTGGACTTTTCCCTCACTTACAGTATGCAAGTCCGATTTTTAATTTCTGAAATATTTTAATCCGCATTCAATTACTTGACTTTACCTGAGTGAGCAGTACACATCCACAAGCCTGATGGCTCAGGCTCATTCACTCGCCAAAAATAAAGTGCAAAACGAGCTAAAAGAAGTTTTCACTTCAAAAAGTAATGTAATGTTCTAGATTGTTTCGAATCGATTGGTCGAACGACCACATGAAAAGACAAGTAAAATATTGCTTCAAATGGATAGAATCACTTTACTGGTTTCTGTTATTGAGAACTAAATAAACATGTGTTTAACTCTAACTAAAAGAATCATCCGTTTTTAGATTTATTATACTGAGGAAGAAACGAATTATCATATTATCAGCTGGTAAGATGGCTTTGCAAATTTGATATTAGAGGTTGATATTGAAGTGGTTCCTTTGCATTCCCTCTTCAAACTCAAAAAAAAACAAAAAAAAAAAACATACTTCAAAATGCCTAAAATCGCTTTCTAAAAACGGTTTACAATAAGTATGTGGATACATAAGATATGGAGATAAAAATCCATATACTGTTTAAATCCAATGGAGTAATAGTGTTTTGCACGACTTGTGAAAAAACCATTGGAAGTGATAAAAGATCCCAAATCTATCATCACTGTTATACCGGTAGGAGAACCCACCTACTTTGTAGGATAGGATGGCCAAGATGGTAGTGGCAAGGGTCCCATAATGCTCAGTACTGAACGTTGTGGATTCAATTCCCACCTGGGTCAGTTAATTTTCATTCCTCAGTGGCGCCAGGAGATGAATCTTGACATTCCCACTGTGGAAAGTGTGGAAATGTGGCAACCTCAAAGTTTTTTTTTTTTTCTTTTTCCCGTGGCAAAACTCAATGCTGTCATGAAGGCCTATTATGTACCCTAATTAATGTTGTTTTTAATAAGAGCATTATTCCAGTGATCTCTGTAAATTGAAAAAGGATTGTTTGATTACAACATCAAGGTAGCCGTAAGCGGTTAGCAAAAAGGACTATGTGGCCCATTTGCCTGATTGGTTTCCTCTACCAGTACCAGCACCGACCTACTTTACTTTGACTTGAATACTATTTGAATTTATGATAAATATAAAGCGGTGTAAAATAATCTACGTTACAATATTTTGACATTTTTTAATGAAAGTAATGTCACTTTTGAAGAAGATCCTAAATCATTTAATCTGTTACAATTTCCTATAATAATTGTGAAAATTGAACGTTATTCTTTTAATGTTAAAGCTAATTTTAACTGACAAGAGGTACATACTTACTGAATTACAGTTAGAAATTTATTTAATTATTAATTTATAAGGGAAATTTGATACGATTATTTTTATTTTTCAAATAACTTATGTTGCTAATGTGATGATTTTAATTGGCCCTTAATTTATTTTGATGTTTGTACATTAATTGTATAGATCATAATAATCATGAATACATTAAGGTATGAAAAAGCATAACTATCTCTTTAATGATCTTCAAAAACTAATCAAAACTATGATTTTCTTTTATTCATCCTTTATTTAAAGTCACTCTTGTTTAGAGCGTAATTCCTGCAGTCTCAATGAACTGTAATAAGCTTGTTGGATTGATGAACTCATTTGCTTTGGGATCAGTCACATTATCAATGCCGATAATAGGAATCTTAGTCCAGCAAACCTGTCGCACCAATAAGTATTGTGATAAGCTGTCTAGTTGTCTTATCCTCCTGACCACAGTACATACAAAGAGACGACTCCATGAGCCGGAGATTGAACATGTGATAATTCAGTTTACAGTGCCCTGTATATGCTGCTGTAATTTTCTCAAGCGAGCTCCTGCTCAGATTAATTAGTAAGTTAGTTCTTTTTTGACAGATTGCTTCCAGAAACAGTCTAGAGTGAGTCTGTTTTTCAAGCACCACTTCTTTTTAGTTTCAGCACCATAGATCTCGCCAATTCTGTTTGTTATTAGACACTAATTCCAAAGATGGGTTCTGGAGCTATAGGTATCAGTTGTGAGCCTAGTCTAGTTAGTTCATCTGCCATTTCATTACCATCTATTCCAGAGTGACCCAGAACCCATTCAATGTTTACCTTATTAAGTCTGGATAAGTCATTGAGAATTTTCACACAATCCCCAACAGCTATAGTTGTATAGTTGTCCAGTGCTCGTATGGCCGCTTGACTGTCAGTATATATTGCAATTATCCTCCTATCTAACCCCTCAAGCAACATTTTGGAGGCACAGTGAGTTATCACCAGTATTTCAGATTAGAACACTGTTGCATAATTTCCAAGTGGTATTGACATGTCAGCCTCTGGTTTATCCTTTCTCCGAAAACCAGCACCAGATCCGCATGTCGGAAGTGACCTAACAGTATAACAATTAATCCCATTAACAGATTTAATTTAATAAAACTATGATTAATCTGTACCGATATTTCTTTTTTCTAAGTCAAGTTTAAGCCAACTTAAAAATTTCTGTTATGTGGTTGTCTATTATAAAGAAATTTTACATAGAGACAATTTCCTGTATAACATATTAGATTCACTCTTGATATTTTGAATAATGAATATGAAGAAAGTACCTATTGTTTCATACCAGACCTAATATTGACACAGTCAAAACCGATGTCTAATTAAGAAGAAATGTTTTACGAGAAACCTATCATGAAAGGTGCAGCAATGAATAAAGAGTTTTAAAAGAAGAAAACTAGAAGAAAAGAAAAAAAAGGAGAGTTGGTAGTAGATTAGTAGTGAATAAACATGACATTTTTAGTGATATTCCGTCATGCTGTTTTAATTAACTACCTCCTGAGGTCGCTTGTTACTGCTTTATGCACAAAATACTTTTAATTTAAATACTTTACTATACAGGTTTAGCTATTGTTTACGTTGCTCAGAGCCAAATATAACAAGCAAACTCAGCCTGAATGTTAAATATATAATTAAAATAAAATTATGAAATTTCTTTAAAAGAACTGCCAGGCAATTATAAATAAAAGTATATATTACTGTATTTACTTTAGAACCAAATCATTTCATAAAATCAAGCTTATAATTCATAAAAGTATAGTTAAATGCTAGAATTAATAATAATTAAAGCAAGCACAATTTTAAATATAAAAGTTAAGTTTAGTAATATGCATTCTATGTATTAAAAAGAAGATCACTTACCTGAGGAGAACCTGTAATATTGGTGTCTTGTGTTCTGTAGATACCGATCGGTATTTCACAGGTCGTAGAACACAGTTTCTGGTACAATCGACCATACGTTCTTATCCACATATCGTCCTTTGTTATTTTCATCTGAAAAATTAAGACATAGAAATGTTGAGAAAGAGTCAGAGACACTTAACAGAAAATCCTGTGGCAAGATAAAGAAGAAACCAGAATGGGAATTATTTCTAGATGCTCTACGCTCTAATAAGAATAAAAGGATTTGTAACATAAGAGGGCCCAATTACAAAGAATCATTAAATAAAAATTAATATTTACAATTTGACAAATCAAAATCCACAGCGTGTCTCGTAAGTAGAGGGAAATATTTAAAAGGTTGATAGTAGGCATCAAGATCTACAGAAAAGTTCATATAAACAATTGCCTAATTCCCAGCAGAGAAGTAGGAAATTTAAGATTTGTGTTTTTTTAAGCGAATCACATTTTTCGTTTAATAAGAAGCGACAACAAAAAAATACTTGATTTAAGTAATTAAACATTGCTCGACAATAAAGTAGACAAAATTTTCTTCAGATGAAAGTAGAATTTGTCAATGTTAAAACCATTTAAAGAGAACTTCTGAGCAGACAAACTCAGCTCCGGACAAACTCCCTCATTTCTGGAGGGACTGAAATGAAGTGGGCGAAGCCCCAATATAACATGAAAAGCTAATGTTACTGAACATATTAATTACAACATTGATGATGGACATATAACGGAGGACTCATCAAGTTTTGAAAACGACCCTTAGTATGGTCGAAACGTCGAATTAATGCGTATCAATAAAATGTTGGTGAAAACTGGCCTAATTTATTGTAAAAAATAAAAAACTTCAAGACACCAAAAGTAGGAAAAATGAACAGATTAAAAATAACGATTTTTCAAATATTATTCATATAAGGTGGTTGTAAAATTGTAATATTCTCTCAGATTTCTGTCATAGGAAATGAGGCGTATTTATAAGTGACAAACTTAATGTTTCTAGACATAATATTCAGTTCTTCATGATAATGATTAAAGGAATCAGTATGTTTCTTTATGTTAAATGTAAATTTTAGTAAGAAACATTAAGTGTGTCACTGATGAATACATTTCAATTCCTATGAAAGAGATCTTGGAGTTCAATAGTTTCATAAATAGAAAAACACAATTTTATAACCACCTTATATGAATAATATTTTTAAAATCTATTTTTAATTTTTATAAATAAAATATGTTATAGGCTTTTAGGCAATTATGTTTATTACGATATATCCCATATCACGAAAAAATTTTAAATAAAATCTTTACAACTAATAATTGTAGTCATTTTTGCTGTGAAGAAAAATCGTTTCCGCAACAAACTTGCCAGATGCTCAGTGGAGATGGCAGGGTCCGCAAAAAAAAAAAAAAAAAAAAAAAAAAAAAAAAAAAAAAAAAAAAAAAAAATTAAGAGTCAATTAAATATTATTAACTATCTAACAGGCACCACACTATTTAATTTGTTGAATTTGGAAAATAGCGAAAACCATAAAAAAAAAAATTAAATAATTCAATTAAAAAATAATAAACCAAAAAAAGATTATTGCGCGAAGTGAGCTACGAACTCGGAACATTTGGGTTTAAAAAAACATATGTTAATTAACCTAGTAACCTATCGAACCTTCTTACTTGGTTAATAATGATTTTCTCTAATCCCTCGAATAGGGTTTTACAATTCCTTATAAAACCTTAAAAAAGAAAAACAATATAATATATACACAAAACGTGAAAACAAACTGAAGAAAAATAAAAAAATAAAACTGGATATTATTAATACTAATGATGAATTTACTTATTTCTATGGATTTAAATAATTGTTAAAGGAAATGAAAATTATGAACAAGAAATTAGATTTATAAGAAAACAAAGAAAATACAATTGACTTTAATTATAAAAAAAAAGAATATAAAATTATTAAAGAACTATACATTAACCTACAAATATACAATATACCAATTACAAACATTTAGAAATAAAAATAGATAGAAAAAAAGTGCATATTTACAAAATCTGAATGCCAACTTTGTCCAATTGGCACATTGAGTTATCTGAGGAAGGGGGAACTTATTCCAGCTAGCGACGTTAAGGTCTCCCCAGTCCACCTCTCTAAACTGTGAAAATGTTCATTCACCAACGTAGAAAATCAATCGGCACTCGTCGCTGATAATCACATGTTCTTGGAGAAGAAATGAAAATCCGGTGTACACCGTAAAACTAAAGTATTTCACACATAAAAATCCTTAACATGCCTCAACACTCGCGAGGTTCCGCCATCTCTCTCTAAACTGTCTTTTGTTTTTTCTCCCAATCAGCTGTTGGTTATTCCACTCCGAAATAAAATGAATACTTAAAACTAAGACTTATTATAAACTAATACTTATTATTAAAACTAATACTAAATACTTAATTATATATTTAACCTTCTTCGAGTAATTAATAAAACTAGCAATAATTTTACGAACTAATTCTTTTTTTTGTATTTTATTTTTTGTCACAAACTATATGCCTCACAACTGCGACCATCTTGCTGCGACTTTTATTCTCCCTGCAACACTTATGGAGACAGCCCTGATGAAGGCCTGAACTTCAGGTCGAAACATCGGCATATGTAAAAATAAATATTATCATTTATTTTTGCCTTCTTTTTTGACTGACCACCCCAACTATTCTTCTCTTCATTATCCACGACAGTCAACCATTTACCAATTATAAATGAATAGATCTTCTTAATCTTCAGCGGAGTGGGCTTCTCTCCTCTGGTAACATCCTTCCGACTTCCTGTCCCAGCCTCAAGTGAAGTCTTGTTTGTTCTCTCAGCGTCCTTCTCCAACTGCTGCCACTTTTCCAGGCTTCTTCCTTTCTTTGTTCTGTACCTTTTTCGTCGATTCTTTATAGATTTGATTCTTTTCAATAAACAACTTCTCCATTGAACAATTGAGTCCAATTTTTAGTGTAACCCTACGTTCTTTCTCATTCCCTTACACAATATCATATAAAGGAGTAAATACTAGAGGCTATCTGCTACACTAAATTCTGCAAGAGTTCTGTATTTTAAATTAATAATTTAAATAAAAAAAAAAAAAAAAAAAGATATTTGGATTATTCAATTCATAATCACATTTCTTACTCTTTTATATTTAAAGTTTTATAAATTGTAGGTATATTTTTTGAACAGAATTTATATATATTGCAGCGTGTTCCTCAGGATGGCAGGAGACCTCAAAATGAATAAGAAATTTGGTAAGTATTGCATAAAACTAATAAAGAAAATGTTTTCAATTTTCTTTTTTTTTTTTTTTTTAAGACATTTAGTAACAATATTATAAAGATGAAAAACTTACCGATGTTAAAAAACCTGAGCCTGGGGCTTGGTCGACACCCAAGAGCAATCTTACAAAAGTGATAACATAGTCCTTCACAAACGCTTGATACAACAGAGTGTCCAACATACTTGCGCTGAATACAGATCCGGCAGCGAACGGCAACCGAAACATGTACGAAATATGAGAACCCCTCTCTTTTTCTCTCTAAAACAATAAATTAAAAAAACAAATTATTTAATGAAACCATCGTTTTTACACCGTGTAGGACTAAGCTTAGAGGTTCAGAAATGAATAATATAATTCTGTACGAATGAATAATATACGTACTATAATATAATAATAAAATAAAGCAGGTTTCTTCTGTGCCTGAAAGAATATTAAGAGGATTTGTTCTTTTTAAGTGTTTTTGTGGGATATAGGGTTGAATACTTGTAAAATCGATATAGACACAATAGAGAAATGTAATTTTGTTAGAACTTACAATAAAAAAAATCTTAATTTATAAATAAATTCTAAATATAATAAATTGTGATCAGTTCATATGATTTGTTTATAATGCCTGGTGAATGAAGAATGGCAAGTGTTCTCATACATTGTTCATTCCAGTGAAATGTGTACTGGTATACCATTCTAGTTTCTGAAATTAAATAAATGAATATTTTTGTTTTAAAAGTAGTTTAAAAAAAGAAAAAAAAGAAATAGTGTTTGACAACTCTCAAAGTAATCAACATAACAACATACAGTTTATTAAAAGACAAAATGTAGATTTTGGTTTTCTTGATTTTCCAGTGTAAAAATTAATTAACTTTGACACCCTATCACTACTGTAATTTTTTTTTCTAGTTACTTTTAATATTTGTCATGATTTTTAATTGACTGATTCTTATCAGTAAAGTTTTATCAGCCGATATTTCAATCTACAGCTTAAATAGATAGGAAGTATCAAATAATTAAAAAAATACTCATTGGGAGGAAGATAAAAGTTACACAAAATGAAAAAAAAAAAAAAAAATAGAGAATGACCGGCATAAAAATAATCATTAACAGATTAGTAACCATGGCTTATTATTTTGCGTGGCGATTATGTCTCATTGTCAGTATTAGAAACATCTGTTATATTTTATTTCATGTCAGAATGTCTAAAGTATACGTCACTAAAAATTCATATTTTCTACAGTCTAAAAAAAATTCTTCTAAAAATAGTCTAATCTATATTCATTGTTAATAAAATTAGCTATCTCCGTAAAATTAGTATGTTACAGTGAAAAATAATTGTTAAATCAGAAAACCATGCATTATCGAAACAAAGGATTCATATTTTCTTTTTTCAAATATGTTCATGCAGAAAAACATGTCAAATCCAGCTTTAATGGTCAGCCAAATAAAATATAATTTTATTAAAATCTACGAGTGAATTGACAGACAAGAGAAGATCATTTATCCTACTAAAAATGCAGGCATTTGCAAGACAATGTACGTACATTTTCAGATGCTGGTCCGATCGGACCACTCCCATTCGGTTTCTCTAGGTTCGGCCCAAACTGAAATTTTTCAAAATGAATAATGAAGTATTTATAATGATTATAATAATAATAAAAGGCTTATTGAACCCGAAGGTTCAATGCCGATACCAACATTTGCCGTTTAACTCCCCCCTTTCACTGACCGCTGTCTAAACCAAAATCCAAAAGATCAACGTTAACGCAATCCTCCCACCTTCACTTCAATCTACCCCTCGTAATTAATCTTTTAGAGATTCAATCTGTTAAAGAAAAGCTGTTACCTCAACTATATTTACCAGGTACAGCATTGTCCGTCTAAAATCTTCAGTTAACCCGTCCTTTCTTTGGTCCAAATATTCTACATATTTTATTTTCAAAAACCTTTAAGGGTTACTTAACACTTAATGTAAGTGGTCATGTTCTGCATCCATAAATAGCCGAAGGAAGTATAACAGTTTTCTAAACTATAAATTTTTAAGTTTAGAGTTCGAAGGCACGAGCTAAGTCATTTTGTAACAGTTAAATTTATAGCTACAGTAATAAGTTTATACTGAATGATTTTCAAAACAATTTGATCAAAATGAATAAAAAGGATCAAAAGAAATAAAACCAATCGAAACAAATATAAATAAAAAAAAAAGATCAAACAGAAATTTAAATTATCAAATTTAAAGACATGAGATTTATTTTAAAAAGAGAAAAACTTTTAATTTAAAATGATTTGAAGAAATTATAGGAAGATTTAAAAACAAAGCACTTAAGCTCTAAAATACCAGCATTAGTTAAAAGCGTATCACCCTCTGGTAGAAATAATAGGAAAACTAAAAAAAGGTAATTTTTAGTTCTCATTTTTCATGCCAGAAAGTGATATCTTAAATTATTATACAGTAAACACATCACGGATTATATTTTCCTCATTAAGAATAACTGTTTATGTTTGTGCATACAATTCTTGAAAGACATGAAATTAATGTATAAAATATTTAACAGAAAGTTAAAATAAAGTATGATAATTAATAAATTTTGTTATGTGGTTATTATGTGAAATGGTTAAAATAATTCACTAAAGCATTGCGGTTAATTACAAAGAGTTTCAGAAATTATTACAATACATTATACTTATTAAAGTCTTACTTCAGGAAAACTGTACCAGCGTTTGCGATGACCCTGAGAATACAAAAGAAAAGATAAGGGAAAATAATAATGTAAACTAAACAAGAATAAAAATAATAAAAGGGATTAAATAATGATAAATAAATGCTAATTATAGTAGGTTTTTTGTGCATAAACAATACAAATGAGAAATAAATAAAAAAAAAAATTAAAAATACAATATACTTTCAAATAAACAGAAAATAGCTGGTTTATAAAAACGTATTGGCCATTCTAAACTATGTAAAGTTTCAATTCGTCAGCTATTGTTTAAATTACCTACGACTACTGTTAGTTTTTCTATTTACAATGGTCTGTCACAATCATCATGGTAGATTAAAAGCTTCGCCTATATTAAGCCATAAGAAAACAGAATCAAGAAAGCTAAATAAATATAATAAAAAAACAGTTCTCCTGTCCTATGTCATATCAAGTGACATAACAGACTTAACGATAGTTTAAAAATCCACTTATTATAGTAATAATCTTATCAATAGTGCAAAGATAGTTTAAGAATAAAAAATGAATAAACAATATTTCTGGTCATCTGAATAACATGAACAATATGAACACAAAAGTTAATTCAGATACAGAATTCCAAAACCCAACTTACAAATCCATTTTAAATTTTATTTCTTTTTTTAAATAGATATTTTGGATACTATATTATTATGATGTAAAACAGTTTATATTTTGAAAACATTTATTTTAACTTGTGATTATATTGTTTTGAAAACTAATTCTTATACTTCAAAATATTCTAATACCAAAACTCTTAATTAAAAAAAAGTTGAAAATAAATTTGGTTGGTTTTGGATTTCTTAATTTTGATGCATACAAAATTAAAATATTGATTTAAAAAGTTTTATGTTTTACTTACACATTTGAAAGACAGAAGTGATACTTTATAACCTCATATGTCAATTCAAGTGGGTAGGAAATTTTCAAGAAATTAAATTATTTATTTTTTTTAAATTTGAAAAAAAAAATAATAGTAATTTGTAAATAAAATAAATTTAAACCTTTTAAAAACAAAATTAATAATCAGCAACTCAATTAAATTTCAGAATCAAGGGTCATAAAAATAAGAAATAAATTGTATTATAATTGATTTTTTAAAAAATTAGGTATTAATAAAAATTAATATAAAAAATAAATACTTTAAGTATCATTGCTGTTTGTTTTTTCTCAAATTTTAATGGAATTATTTTGAGCTGATAATTTGTTAAAATGTTAAATTATATTTAACCCGCTCTGTTAAATCAGAGATTTGCTTCAAAATAGTAACAACCTAAAAATTGCTTTTATAAAATTAACTGTTTATTTGTTTAATTCGACAAATCAGGGAAACAACTGAGTTTTCTAAAATGGCCAGATCTTAAAAGTGTAACTATCTATTCTACTTCAGTTAATCAACTTTTATAATACTCGATGTTAATTCAAGCCATGAACCTAATTCCTTCAAACCTTTGGCAAATATAAAAACATAATTTTTATTATAACTCTCCCCAAGATTATTATTTTTGTTATGAGACGAAACCATCATTAAATTAAAAAATCAAAAGGCAGCCAGATTTAATAACACTATTCTATTAACAAGAAAAGGGCTATTCTATTAACAAGAAAGTCCTCACGCGGCTGAGGATCGGACATAATAGACTGACACACCTCCACCTCTTAAGAAAAGATCTTATCCCCAGATGTCAAAAGTGTGACCAGCCATTAACCATAAATAAAACATGTTTTCGAAGAGTGCCCTTTTTACACCGCAAGGTTAAAAGATTTTGGAATACTCCGGGGAATATCTCGGGGAATCAAGAAGAAATTGTTACCGAAGTTATCAAGTTTCTGGATAGTCAAAGACTTAAAAAAGATATATGAGAAGCTTATAACTAATGATCCTTTGTAGATTTATTATTATTATTTTATTTTATTTACTTTTTCTTTATTTTTTATTACTTTATTTTATTTTTTATTTTTATTTTTAAAGTTCATTTGTTTATTAATTTCAATTCATTTATTGATTTTACTGCTTTTTTTTTTATGTTTTTTAAAAATCTTATTATTTATAAGTGTCTATTATTATCTTTATTTATTTACTTTATTATATCAATCCTTTATTTATTTATTTTTATTTTCTGTACCAACCATCCAAACAGTATAAAAATAATATTATTTAGTTGGTTGACAGCTGATGATCTGAATGTTTAGCGCCTAGACATCGAAACAAGCGAAGTGAACAAGAAAAAGGTAAATAATAATTTTAAGACACTAAAACACAAAGACAATACGATTTGTATTAATTGCCAAATAATTTTTTAAATGTTTTTTTTCTAATATGATTGTTTTGTTTTTTATGGCCGCGGGGCGATCCTGGGTCGGGATACCCTCCTGGGACACACCCAGCCTCTATAAAGTGGGTACCCTTAATTAAATAATTGATTAAGGGAGAAAACCTGGCGGTTGAGCGTGGTCTCGGTCAAATCACCTCCTTGCACAGACCTAGAAACAGTGCTCTCCCTAAATAGTATTGAACCCCAGACCCTTCATGGGTTGTAGTGTTACAGGTTTTTCTAATAATAGTTCAAATGTAAATACAGTCAACTTTCAATGACTTCTTCGATAACTAAATTTATTTTGAGCCTCTTCATTTCCCTATTGCGTTTTACATAATTTTTACCTCAATAACTTGATATTTCAAAATAAAAAAATAAGAGGCATTTTCTATATTTTATGTAGTCGTAGAAAACCTCCATAAGTCGAAGTTTAGATTCCACCACATCTGTGAGTCAAGTTCATAGAAACAGCATGTTCATTTTTTTTGCTCTTCTTTTGAGTTATTAGATATAACTAGATTCCAATGTTATTGAGAGTTCCCAGTGCAAGTTCAAAACAGTATTAATATTTACATTATCAATATTTTATGCAAAGTTGGGGAAACAAGGCCATGTTGATATTCTGTCTTAATCTTTCTAATATCTACTAAACAAAACGTTAAAGGAATACAGCCATAGGAAATATTTTTCTTGTTTTGAGACTCTCAATCCATATTTTCAGATAGGACAAACTCTAAAACACATTCTATAGAGATTCGCCTATACATGTGATTATGAAAATTCTAAGAAGTAAACAGATTTTAAGATGTAGAATAATCATGAAATATCTGTAGTACTGTCTATTTTGTATTTATTTGTGTTAACATAAAGACTATTATTAGATGAAATAAATAAAAATGATATTTTGGTTAAATTCTAATATTTATAAAATTACCTTTTCCATTTTACTTAGATGAAGTGCATATCTGTCATGTGCTCTGAACTGCATAAACCTCATATTAGAACTTTGAGACAACTCAGTTATGCTCTTTATACTTGGAAAAAACCTATAATTTTTTTTTTTAAATTAATAATCTATACATTTAATATAAATATGTTTGATACTAGATTTTAAAAATATTAAGACATTGGAAATGATTACTGATCTCATACTCTATTATATTATAATAATAGGAAACAGTTATATAAATATTACATAGTATACAAGCATAAGAATAAAAAAAAAAAAAAACTTACTTAAACATAGTCTGTACTGCGACAATGGTGTTACAGTCAGCTAGTGTGTCTTCTTCAGCTGAGTTTGACAATTCTTTGTTGACAACTACAACATTTTCAGCTAACGTAATCCCAGCCCGCAACAAATCGTCCAAACTGAAAGCATAAACTCAGTATCATTTCATGTTCTGCTTTATTTATTTATTTTAACATAAATACTTCTTATATTAAAGTATATACTTCTAATATTAGGAAATACATTTTTTTTAAAGAAGGCTGTTAAGTAATAATGGGCTACTATTTGCCAATCTTTAATTTTCTTTGTTAACCATTTGTTATTTAGTGTGTAGAATAATTTTTAAATAAATAATAAATAATAATAAAAGGCTTCGCGAACCAGGACACCAGCAATCACCACCAATCACTGCCTACACACCTCCCTCCACCACCCACTGTCTAAACCCAGTCCCTTCAGATTGGTCTTAATGTAATTTTCCCACCTTCGCTTCGGTCAACCCATTGGACGTTTACTGGTCGGTACAGCAAATACTAACCTTGTAGGAATTCTTTTGTTATTAAATCCAAAAATTTTACAAGCCCATTTTATTCACCGCGATGTAATCATCTCAATTATATTAAATGGATACAATTCACACCATTCGATGGTGTTAACTTAACTTATCCTTCTTCGGTCAAAATACTTTATTTTCAAAAACCTTACGATGTTGCTCATACCTTGATGTAAGCGACCACGCTTCACATCCATAAAGAACCGTAGGTAGGATAATGGGTTTATGGATTCTAATTATTAAGTTGCGGAAATTAGTCATAGAAAAATAACAAACATTTCCCGCCTTCAGCCTATCCTTATTCACCTCTTCACTTCGTTTTTTCGTGATATCGTAGACTTTAGATACCTAAACTTCTATACGTTTTCAACCATATTATCTTGTATATCGATATCAACATTTTTGCAGCTAACCATTTTGTCTTATCCGTGTTGATTTTGAGCCCTAGTTTTTTACCGGTTTTCATTAGTGTTGTCATATGTAGTAATATAGTTTCCCTGTCCAAGCAATTTCCATAGCCAAGCATGGGTGTTATCCCATCCAGATTCAACCCTTTTACAGTATGCATTACCTCCCTAATGACATGTTTTAATGCCAAATTAGAGACATTTTTATGCATTTAACATAACAGGTTAATTTTTTCCCAAGTTTTAATCCTATGTTCATAAGGAAAAATAATATATTACTTATGAGTATGGTCGGATATTTTTTTGCCTACATGTTAATAATAGGGCTAACATTATTATTACAGATAACATTATTTTCAATTCATGGAATGGAACATTAATAATTTAACTGAAAATAAATAATTAGTAAATAAATAATAATTTTAGAAAAACATCATGGATTCCTCCACTTCGTTATCCCAGGTCTTCTTCTTTCCCTAGTTTTCCAGAAGTGGACTTCTTTGGGTAGTCTTCCTTCAGGCATTCTTTTAAAATGTCCATACCACGTCAGGTGGTTTACCTCAATCTCTTCCAGAATGGTTCTTTTAGCCTCCATCGTTTCTCTGATGGTTGTATTTAACACTTTATCTATTCTGGATATTTCTGCCGCTCGTCTCCAGTAGTCTATTTCGGTGGCTAGAAGTTTTTTTCCTGAGGTTGCTTTTGAGTTAAGAATTAATATAAATCAAACCTAAATTAAAATATAATTAAATCTGCATCACAAAAAACACATATTTTTTATCAAGGAACCGTTAATTGTCTACTATAATTTATTATAGAAAATATTAAATTATAATTCAAATAACAAATTTAAAATTAATACAATAAACTGTCCAATTTAATAGTTTACCAATCTATAGATCCTAACATCCAGTAAATTAAAGGAAAGTATGATACTGAATCTAAAAACGCAATATCTGGACGCCTTTCCAATAGCAGAATAATAGGATTGAGAGAATTTTTGGACCTGAAAAATAAAAAAATCTGTGAGAAATGTATTATACACAATTTATAGAAGAAAATATTTGATGGTGATACTTATCTATCAAATGATAAGAGATAAAAATAATGTTACCTAAAATGAGCACGCAGAGGGATGATAAAGTTGTAAATACCATTTGAAGCATAATCTGCTGCCAAAATTATAGTCTTGTTTTGCCAATTATATTCCTTAGCATTTCGGTGGGTGCAATGTTCACAAACCTGTCCAACAATAAATAATAATTCTTAAACTGAGTCTTGCTTTAACGGGTGTAGGTAAATTAAAAAAAAAAGATGTCTTTCTTGATAGATTATTTTTCTCCGCTTATTTAGGCCATCATCAGGTTGATTTTAATACAATGATTGCTATCGTTCTTCTCTCTTGTTTATAGATTAAGGACATCCAACAATACAGTCCTAATCAACGAGCAACAGAAAAAGAACATTACTGTATTAAACTCAGCTTGATAAAGTTCTAATGACCAGAACCAATAGCGGAAGAAAATAAACTATAATTCAGTTTTTTAAAAAAAGTTTAAATCAAAGTTAGAACCATTTATATTTCCTAGTCACATCCTTCAGGTTTGGTGACATTTTCTCATAAGTTTTTTATATATATTTTAGGCCAAAGGTCCACCAAATATACACAGTTGTTTATATCCTGTATTCTTTATTCGACGTTTCGGCTTCAGGAGCTATTTACAAGATCCATGAGCCATAAATTTTTTTAAAATCTATCATTGCAATAAGATTCGTCCTTTAGTCATTCTTTTATTTCAAAGAATGCCGTTTATTCACTTCTCTTTCGCAGACGATATCAAGAAAATTGTTGTTCCTTACTAGGGCATTCATACAGGACTGGCCAGTGAATAGCAACTATTTTCTTGATATCGTTTGCGAAAGAGAAGTGAAAAAATGATATTCTATGAAATAAAAGAATGACTAAAGGACGAATCATATTGCAATGATAGATTTTAAAAAAATTATGGCGCGGTGCATGTATCTTGAAAATGGCTCCTGAAGCCGAAACGTCGAACAAAGAATACAGGATATAAAAAACTGTGTATATTTGGTGACCATTTATATTGTCACATTTAAACAAAATTTGAAATATGGAAAAGATTGATTAAATGATGATAGTAACATGGAAAAATTATTAATTGCTCTATTTTGATATACACAAAATTTGCTGGAACTTATTCTCCAGCAAATTCAGATCAAATGTCTTTGATAAACCGTCAAAGGTTTCATGAAAAAATTAGTAAGAAATTTTGACGCATAGAAAGTTTTCATTTTCCATCCTTGTCAAATTAAAATCGGAATGAGATAGTTAGCTTTATAAGGCACTTACTCCTATCTATCTCAAGATCGCAGGTTTGGGTCCGACCATGTCATATATTTATTCTGTAATATGAGATGGATTTAGAAGAACCTCTTGGGGCAGAACCAGGCTCTATAAAGTGGAAACTCTTAATTAAATAATTAATTAAGTGGAAAAATCTAGCGGTTGAGCATGATCTTGATCAAATCACTTCCTAGCACAATCATTGACCAAGAAATAGTCCTTACAAACTACTGAATCATAGACCCTTCATGGGTTATAGTGGTCAAGATTTTTTTTTTTTTGTTTACATACTAAAAACAATTTAAATTGTTTTTAGGATTAAAGAACTATCAATGGAAATTTTTTATGGAATTTAATCTATTACATTTCAATAGCGCTTCTCTGATCTTATCCAGTTTTAATGCGATGAATAATTTTGTATATCATAAAACCCTTAAATGTTTCAGTCACCATGACTTTTGTAAATATTGATATCATGAGGGGCATGGTCACAATAAAAAAGACCAAGTTAAACTGAATTTAAAACAAAAATTTCATCCACTTTATGTTTGGAAAGAGACTAAGAAGATCTAACTCCAATGGGTCACAACTATTGCATATTTTCAAACAAGATCTTCAATGAATTCCCATTGTTTTGTGAAACAGATACTTTTATTTTTTAAATTTAATTGTTATCCTTCCTTAAGAAAATAAACATCTTTTTGTGACCCTAGACTATTTTTCAGAAAAGTTAAAACTAACTACTCACAAAGCTACCCTGCTCTGTGGTAAAAAATAAAGTTGATTAAAAGACAAAGGAACACAACTCTCCACAAAAAGTTATAGTAAGTATATAAATATATATACATACATGTACATTATTTATTATTAAATACTTTTTTTACAATTTAGTTGTTTATCGTATTCAACAGATTTTGTCACTTTTTTTCGGTCTAGCCAGTCTCTCTCTCTCTGGTAGCCATGCCTTCCTCCACCTCCTGCAACCATTTCTTCTTGGGTCGTCCTCTTTTCTGCCTTTCTATTGATTGATAGAGAAAGGTTAGTTATGGGCATCGGTCCTCCGTCATTTTCCGTAAATGGCTAAACCATTTCAGTCTTTTTGTTTCCTGCTGAACAGTTCGCCTAATCTTTTTGTTGGTAACATGCTGCAGTCTGGAAATGACACAACATTGTCTTCATAAGTCCATCTCCAATGATAGTAGCCTTGTCTCCTCCTTTTTGGTGATTACACACGTTTCACATGCATATAGTGACACTTTCCAAAAGGAATGATACAGCCTTTTTTTTTTATAGACTTACCTGCTTGTTACAAAACACAGAATTTAGTGTACCAATTATCCACCTTCCTCTTGTGATTTTTTCCATGATGTATTTGGAGGAGCTTCCATTCTCAGTTATCTATCAACCAAGATATTTGAATTCATAGATTTTTCCTTATTTCCAATTTTCTAGTGATAAGGCTCTTATTTTTCCATTAAATGCCATGTACTTAATTTTTTCTTTAATCAGACTTCATGCTCTATATTCTTCCAAGAGTTTCCTTAGCAAGTAGCATCTTCATCGTCATTCACTATTACTATCTGGTTGTCGGCAAATTGTAGGATATAAAGGCATTTTTTGTCTATCTGTATTCCCATCCCCATTCATTTCTTCTTCCATACTTTTATAGCCTCTTCAATGTATAGGTTGAACAGCAGTGGAGATAGAGAACAACCTTTTTTGAGGCCTTTAGTGATATAATATACATACATACACGTACATCAAATTTAAAATATGAACTTGTAAATAATCTGTTTGGCGGCAATTTTAAATAGACTTCTGTTTTGTTGGGGGTCTAGGTCATTTACACTCGTGAATTTAATTTTCTTAAAAAAATAAACCCGGCACTAGATATAAACTTTTTGAGGGTGTTTACTGTTGTTGGGAATTTGGGAACCTAATGCTTTTGTGACACTGAGTGAAAAGAAATAATAAGAATATATAATTATGAAATGTGGGACTGAGTAAATAAACTTTGAATGAATTGACTCACCTCTGGTTAGGTATTCTTCAATTGTGAGGCATATAGAATAAATAAATAAAAGAACTATTCACTCCTGTATAAAAAAATAATTAATTTCCACAACTGTAATAAATTTAATCTATTAAAGTCTTATAATTGTAGGCTTCATCTTCTTAATCTTGAGTGGAATGGGCTTCTCTTCTGTCGTTACATAGTTCTGCCTTCATGTCCATGCCTCAAGTGATCTTTGTTCCACCAGCATCCATCTCACGCTGCTGCCACCTGCTGGCACTTTTCCAGACTTCTTCCTTTATTTGTTCTGTATCTTTTTCATCTTTTAATAAACAATTTGTCCACTGCACAATTGAGTACAATTCATAGTGCCACCTTACATTTTCTCACTCAATGTCACATTAAGGAGTAAATATTAGAGGATATCTACAACAAACTTCATAAAAAAGAGTTTAAAATTACATTACCTGAGCAAGCTGAAGGCAACATAGAGGCTTCTTCTCTTTGAGAAGATAACAGAGCGTCGGGCTTACCCCGATGTATGGAGAGACCGGTGGGAATCCTTTCACTATCCTAAGCAAACAGAAAACAAATTTTGTTAACTGCGGATAAAAAAATCGAACAGCTTCGGTTCCTAGATTAGTCTAAGTAAAGCTTCAACATATTTTACAATTACTAAAAAACATAAAAAAAGAATTGTTTAATAATTACTAATACAAATTATATTCTAAATAAATTTTAAAAAGTTTTGTTGATTTATTTAAAAGAAATATCAGTAGTTTATCAAGCTCAATAGGAAATATATTAACAAAGAGTAAGTTATTACTGATAAATTGTAAATTAATTATTTAAAAAAACTATTACTTTTGTTACTTTCCATTTTTAGACTACTCATTCAATAGTAAGATAACACTTTTATCTATTACCATTCAAGTATGTTCTTTGACTGTTGAATCTAAATGTTCGTAAACTAGAAGCGATGTTTACAAGTGATCTTGCCGTATTAGAGGACTCCCTCATTGAAGTATTACAAAAGCTATGTTTTAAGTTTCTAACTCACAAAAAAAGTAAGTGAAAAGTATTTCACGATCACAGTGTCTTTCAAGGAGGAATAATAAAATTCAAATAAAGCTGCCACTGCGCTAAAGTCACAGAATTGTTATTTTTGAAGAAACTTTCAACAGGATAAGGGATAGAAACAAGAATAAGCCTAACTCCTAAGATCAGCACCAGCTATTCACATTAAACATTTGTCAGATTTGACTTCTATATCCAGTATTTAATCTTTGTAAATTTTTAAAGTGCTATATGATCTTGACCCACTTCAAAATTATTTAATAAATATGATAATAATGAGATAATTAAGATTGTAGAGGTAGTTAAAAAATATAATTCAAAAAGAAGAACTTAATACTTTTATAAAGGCAATGCAACCGCAGCTAAATAACCCTTAGTCAATGTTATTAATATCAGGAGTTTATTTATAAGTGAAAAGTCATAACGGGATACAAAATATCTATAGATTTAAATAATATAGGTAAAATTAATTTAAATAAATATACAAAGTTGTAGATTTGCTTTCAAAGCTTATTTGGCCCCTGATTAATAACAGGAATTAACTGATGCGAGAAATATTAGTTTAAGTTCAAGATAAAGAAAATAATTTATTGGAAAATATAAAAAAAAAATATATTTATACATACTATATATTAAAAGAAACAAAAAATGCAAATTTCCAATAAAATTTAAATATCTACATGAAAGTACAAAGAGCAAGCAAAATTTTTCATGCAAAAACAGTAAAAATCAAGCAACTTATGCACAAATTGACACGGAAAAAGGTTCCGTGCAATGAATAAATGGATTGAAAACATAGCAATGAAAAACCCATATTTGTACGATGCATTATCAGTCATATATTGAGGTTTTCTTGTTCAAAGATCATGTCTTCGAAAATAAAATATATTAAAAGAGCATTCAATATTCATAATTTAAAATTTTATTTAGTAATTAAAAAAAAATAAAAGGTTAATGTTTGATTTTGAAATGAATTATTTGGAAAAGCACTAATTTTGTACATAAAACAGTTAAATTTCAAACTAAGTTAGAAAGGTAATTAAAAATGAATTAAAGAATAACACCTTATAAATTATTAACTGAAATATATTCATTTGAAAGCAATATTTTATATTTTTCATTGATTCATGATATCTTGTTAGGACATTTATAAAACAAACCTTTGGATAATGAATACTTTTTAACTTTGTTAATTTAGATTTATTAATGAATTGCAAAAAACTAGCTCAACTTTAAACAACTACAGTAGAAGTCAGAATAAGAAGTGGGTGACCTTGAGGAAGATTTCTACCTTTTAGTTAAGCCCTAATTGGTCATAAGAACTGGCCTCTTCTATGAGATTCTTCTACATCTCTGTCTTTTGCCGCCCAATCACTGATGAGCATTGTTCGAATGTCCTTTGCCACACTCTAAGACCAATGAAGCTTTGGAGTTCCGTTCCGTTCTTACCTGAAGAGCAACAGCTACTTTGACAGTAGCTTTATTGGCCTCTCATTTGGGGCACATGACCGGCCTCACGTAGCCTATCTGTCCGGAGAACTTGTGCAAAATCAGGCACTCGATAGATATCAAAGAACTTGTCTTTATTCTTCTCCTCCATTATCTTCCCTCCTAGTATTCTACACAGAACTTATCTTTCAAATATCAGAGGTTGCATTCTTCATTGTTTTTCAAAGGAGTCCAGATTTCAGAACCAACTGGAGAAAATACTTTTCCCTTTTATTTAATACAATGGAGAGAAGGGATTGACTACTGTTTAACATTGACTATTGTAGTAGACATCCCTCGGTATTTACTCCTTTATGTGACGTGTGAGGGAATGAGAAGGAATGTGAGGTTGCACTGTGAATTGTACTCAATTATGCAGTGGACAAATTATTCATGGAAAAGTCTCATATCGATGAACAATCGATGAAGAAGGACGCTGGAAAAAGGAGAGCAGATAGCTAGCAACAGCTGGAGAGGCCTTAAGGCTAGGACACGGAGGCGAGATGACGCTAGGCCTGGACAGGAAGAGAGGAGGTTGTCAGAAGAGAGAGATACTACATTGAAGACTAAGAAATCAAGCCTACAGTTATAAGACTTTTATACATTCATTTATTACAGTTGTAAAATAAATTGTTTTATTATACAGGAGTGGAAAAGTCATTTATTTATTTAGTTGTCCTATATGCCTCACGATTGAAGAATAACAAAACAGGTGAGTAAATTCATTTAAAGTGTATTTACTATGTCAAGTTGTTTGAC
Organism: Nezara viridula; assembly: GCA_928085145.1. NCBI lineage: Eukaryota > Metazoa > Arthropoda > Insecta > Hemiptera > Pentatomidae > Nezara > Nezara viridula. The sequence goes on from OV725079.1 coordinate 3,192,087, forward strand.
AGTCATTAGTATAGAGTTAAAATAGATGTCCTCTCATTGGTCTGGCGAGGTGTTCACTTCCATGTGTAAGAAGTCCAAAGCAAATCTAGTTACCCAAAACAATTAATAATAATAAAAGGCTTAGCGAACCCAAAGGTTCTATGCCGACACCACCAATCGCTTATTACACACCTCTCTCCACCGTTTGCCGTCCAAACTCAGTCCCTTCAGATCGGCTTTGATGCAATCTTCCTACCTCCCCTTTGGTATAACCCTCGGATGTTACCATTTGGTACAACAAATATTAACCTTTTAGGAATTCTTTCGTTACCAAGCTTAACAATTTCACAAGCACATTGGATTTGTTGTGATGTAATCACCTCAATTATATTAACCGGATACAGTTCACACATTAGTAGGATAATGATTTTATGGATTCTAATTTTTAAGTTCCGGAAATTAGTCACAGAAAAATAACAAGCATTTCCCGCCTTCAGCCTAACCTTAATCTCCTCTTCAATTTATTTTTTTCTAGTTATCATAGACCCTAAATACCTAAACTTCTCTAGGTATTCAAACATATTACCTTCTATATCGACATTACCAGCAATATCGCCATTTTACAGCAAACCATATATTTTGTCTTATCCCTGTTTATTTCAAACCGTAGTTCTTTACCAGCTTTCATTAATGTTGTCGTATTTAGTTTTATGGTTTCTGTGTCCTCCCATAACAGTACCAGATCATCCGCATAGCCAAGCATGGGTGTTGTACCACCCCGCTCCAACCTTATTTCGATACGCATTACCTCCCTAATGGCATGTTCTAATGCAAAATTGAATAGAACAAGGGGAAAAGAATCACCTTTTAAACCCGAACGACTTTTCTTAACTACTTTATGGAATGTTTCCGTCAAGCACATCCTGACTAGATTTACTATTCTTTTTGGAATCCCCTGCTCGATTATAATATTATACAGTTTCTGGCGGTCAATAGAATCGTAAGTCTTTATGAAATTGATACACAACTGGTGAACAACACCATTGTACTCTAATTTTTTCTCCAATATTTGCCGCAAAGAAAATATTTGATCAATAGTCGATCAGTTCTGTCTAAATCTGCATTAGTAGTCACCGATAATTTCCTTGGCCTATTCCGTGATTCGGCTAGTTAAAACCAAAACAATTATATTATTGATATCCTCTTTGATTTTATTGTCCTATGTTACAATCGAAACAAGGGAACTTTGAAATTTTTTCAAACTTAAATGAAACAAGCATCACGGTTTCTCTTTCTCTGAGTAATCCCTCAGACACCCAATTCATATTCTGACTTCTGCTAAATAGAATAAAAGATAATTTGCTTGCAAATGCTGAAATTAACAAAAAATAGTTACGATTATTGTTAATATGTTAAACGATATTAATGAATAGGAGTAGACTGCTAGCCATTCATTGCAATCGATTTGAGCAGTGTTAATGTTTTCTGTTTAAAAGGAAGGGGAGGAAAGTATTTTAATAAATATTTCTTTTTGATTAATTCTCTCCGAAGTGTTTTCTTACCTTTTTATTTCAGCTCTCCATCCTGAAGGCGGAAGGAAATCGTCTTGATCTGCGTCTGAGACTGAAACATGGAACCTGGGGAAGGTGCAAACATCAGTTGCATGCAAAACAACACAACAACACATAGAACAGCAAAACTCAACGTACATTTTTACACACTGGTCATCGTTGCCAACAGGTAGGGGCAGACATATTTAACTTTTTTCAAACTGAATTTTAAAATAATAATACAAAATTAATATGATGACATTATTGTTATTTATTACTCCATGATCTAGCTTGAATAAAGTTGACTAATTAATTCCTAAATGTTTGAGGAAACTTCATAATACCAGCTATTACAAAAATAGTTTATGGTTAAAATAGATACGGCAGTCTTTTTTTTACTTCATTTTTCCACAATTTTAACTCATCAGCTGTTGACTTCGGTAAATTGAAAAAATGCTGTACTCCGATAGCTCGAAATCCTTTTCGTAACAAGAGGGGGAGAGAACATTCTATAATTTAAACTAGACCACTTCCCTCCCGTCTTCATAAGTCAAAATTTTCCTAGTAATATTTTTTTATATGAGGCTATGTATATCTAAAATTTATGTAATCTCATTCATATTTTCAAAAATATAATAATAACTCTTAATATTTCGAATATTTTTTCTTTCCTTTCGATAATTCAAATTTCTTGATAGCTCAAATCTCGATAATTTAAAGTTTTCTTGTAGTCCCATGGATTTCAAATTATCGAGATTCGACTGTATATATTAAGGAAAACTATTATGATAGTGAAAAGTTTCGAATCCGAGTACACGTTTTAATGTCCTCTGATCCTCAAGACCCACATAATAGGCTATAAGTACATGTGAACAAATTTGCTCTAAAACGAAAAGTGGTACAAAATTGAAATTTTGTATATAAAGTAAGCATATGAATGGGATGTTACTGCAGATTTTTTGTCAAAATCGACTAATTGGAAGTGGCACTTCATAACATCAATTTAACACATTTTTATGTTGTTTTCAAAGACGGCTCTAACAATTTTGATTAAACTCATTTGTGTCAATGTACAATTAATTGCTTTTTAATATAAGGTAGGTCTTATCCTCATTCATGTTCTCTAACAGGGCTTAAATTATAATGTCTGCCATTTTAGTTACTGGGATTGCCATCATAAAAATTACTTCACATCTTGGTCTTACGAGTTAAATAAAGTACATTAAGGCGTAACCATAATGAACTCAAGTCACAAGTCAAACAGATATATAATTACAGTCATGACAGGTTGAAATTTATTTAATGTCTGATCCACGGAGTAAATCACTTTTTTTTTCCTGTCATATCACTAAAGTCACCATTTTTACATCTAATCATAGATCTTTTTGTTTTATCGGTAATTATTTTGAGAATTAGTCTTTTATTGGTTCCAATCAACCTAGTATTGAGTTTTATAACTTTTACATCTCCTCCTGAACTATTATCTGTTCTATTTTCTATATTTTTTTATTTTATTTATTTATAATTTTTTTTTTTAGGAAAACATCTATGTCTTTGAAAATAGATTTTGCCTATAACTTTTGTCTCCCCAAAAAAGATTAATTCAATAAAATTAATGATGGTAGGCCTCATAGGTGTAGACTTCGGGAAGGCGATCACCCCCCAATAAAAATGTTGAGGGGCAAGAATATTGTTTCGCTCCCCTCTACCCCCAATAATTTTAAGTAAAAAATAAAATTAAAATTGAGAACAAATAAGCTACATGAATGAATAATATATTTAAACTAAAATTGATTTAGAAAATAAGAAAAGTCGACTATCTGGGTAAGCTAAGGCCTATAAATAGGTATGTAACTATTTTATCATGACCTAAATATTCCTATTATTTTAATTTTCATTCATATTCAGGAATAATAATATATAAAAATATTCTTGGATTTTATGATTCATTCACTTTTCATGTGGACACCAACATTTTCATATGATTTTCTTAAACATTTACTGCAATAAAGTAGGCAAAAATATATTTAATAAGTAAAAGTATAAATATATTTTAAAGGGAATGTTTTTATAGACTTTTTACATAGCTTAAACTGTGAAAACGTTTTATTTTTATGTGGAGATTGTACAAACTACGAAGTTAAAGGTATTTTTCAGATTTTAACATTATTCATTTTACATTTAATATGATGGAGGCTATACCCCTTCCTCTCATTTGTAATTTATACAAATTAAATTTATATATCCAATTGTTTTTCAGTTTTTCAAGCATATCCAAAAGCACATAAATAAAAAATCCTACAATTTTCATATAAATAAATTTATTTTTGAATATCCAATGTTATATTTGTTATTTCACAATAATTATGTTGAATTTGTATACATAATATGAGCTACTGCCATTTTTTTTTGTTTTTGTTCATCGCCCTCCCTCGCGAATCAAAATGGAAAGTCTACACCAATGGTATGACATAGAAGGAGAGAGTACAATTGAACCTTTGGGTTCACAAAGCCTTTATAATTATTGTCTGATTTTTCTTGTTTTTGCAGATGCAATTATCATTTTATCAATAAATAACATGTGTGAACTCTTCAAAAATATTTCAAATAATTAAGCCTTAGCATGCAAATAGTGAGCAAGAATATCTTTTAAATAAATTGATAACAGAATAATAGACACACCAGGCAAGAGCACCATGCATCTGAACCAGAATAGACCAGTGTATAAATATGTACAATAATAAAATAAAGTAAATAGAAAAGCGAATCAAAAGATGAAACATATTCTACTTCGTCAAGTAAGGCCAAACTGTTTGAAGAAGAGATATATCTTATCTTTTGGAGAATCAGATGATGCAGAAAATGCAAAACGTTTATGCATTTCAATTATTTGCTCAAACAGTTCCATATTCTCAAGAATCTTTAGCGACTACAATATTTGACAGTAATTAAGATAAAAGATGTCTAACAGTTTAAATTAAATAAATACATCATATTATATTGTATGATGTATCATATACATTTAATAATGAAAATAAAATTCAAATATATAGAGTAAATGTTTATTCATAATTATTAATAATTAAGATTTCTAAGAACAAATGTTAAATAACATACTATAGTTAATGTTTACAATAAAACTATTCTAATATAGGGCCACTTAATTAAACTATGAACTGTTGGGGAAAAAAGAAATATTAAAGATAAGAAGATAAAAAGTAAAAGTATTGCATCATCACATTTCAAGCAAACAATTACATAAAAAGGGTCCATTGAAAAAAAGTTGCATTTCACAGTAGAAAGACATTTGTGCTGGAAAAAGTGCGGTGCTTTCAAAAGTTTTACAGACTCCGAAATCAAAAAGAGCATGCACAAAATATTAAATAAAATATATTTCATCTAGTATTTCCTGTTAAGTAAATGTTGACACAACGGCTTGATTTTAAATAATCAATATATATCAAATATTACTAACTGCAGCGTAAGTAAATAGTTAGTAAAAGTTACAATGTGAGTTCTGTACATGTATTACAGCATTAACAGTTACCGCATTATCATAAGTATGATACGTAACCTGTGAATGTTAGATTATAAAATAAGTAACGGTCATTGTTAAGATAAAATTAGATAGTAGAACAATTTCATGAATATTATCGACAATGAACAGCTGTGAATATGTTTATTTCAGTTACAAATAATATAATAAACTAGAATAAGGGTCACATAAATGGTTCCTCTCCTTCTTATCGGATTGATTTCAGACAGTTGTAATTACAAACAAACCTCTATCATCTCTTCTTCAACTAATACGAGGTGTTCTTCAGGGTTCCTCACTCTCCCTGACCCTTTTCTCTATTTATAATAGTGACCTTCCTGAAGCCATTCAACACTCCTGTTACTACCTATATGCCTATGATTTCCAAATTTAGCAATCATTTCAACCTTCTGGGATGGCTGAGGCTGCACGAAAGCTACAAGAGAACATCGACTGCATCAACACATGGGCAGAAATAAATGAATTAAAGCTGAATGCAAATAAAACTAAGACTATTCTCATCGGGTCCAGACATTTCATTAGTTCTCTTCCTTACTTTTCTCAATAACTGTCCCATCCAGTGTTTTCCTTATCAAAAATCAAGGGGAAACCTTTGACCAGAACCTCTCCTGGAATAACCATATATCTCAGATTACCTGACAACCCATAACTGTCCTTAAACAACTCCTAAGATTCCATTATTGTATTCTTCTAAAAACCAGACAGCTACTTGTAACTTCCCTTATATTCTTCCACTACAACAACTGTTTGGTGTATGGAGGGCTATCTGCCAGGCAAGAAATGAGACTGAAGAAATTCATGAACTGTTTCATAGGATACATCTTTAGGATTTTCAGGCATTCACGTGTTTCATTCTGGTGCACCGAGTTGAAGTGGCTTTATCCTACTTCCCGACTACAATTCTCCCTTGGTGTTTTTCTTTTCCAAGTCCTCACAACAATTAACCCTCCCAACATCCTGGAACTCCTTACTCTACATTCCTCTATCCATTCTCTTAATACCAGGTCTCAACTTATAGATTTATATAGCCCCTCCCATAAAACTTCCTTCAGCAAATCCTTCGTCATTTGTGCTACCTCTTTTTGGAACTCTCTCTCTCTCTACCTCCATGGGTCAATCTTCGTCCACAAATTTCTTCAAACAACTCCTGTTCCAACACCTACTCCACATATAAAATTACATAACATATAAAATTACTTGCATCTGTATACTGTTTAATTTCAATCTACTGCACAATTGCAATAACAATCAGCAGTTAATTAGTTTGTATTTTTTATTATTCTAAGCCAGACTAAGACCAATAAATTTGTAACTGTGTTATTATTCTTAGGGAACTGTAGTCCTAGAATAGAATTATTTTTTCATTTCATTTCACATTAAGTAGGCCTTCTAAAATAGATTTCTAATTTGTTCATATTTAATTCTTAAAATGAGTAAAATTAATAAATATTAAAATAAATGAAAGGTATTTAATAAGATTAGAGTGCAACTAACAGGAATGCGTTTCGTTAGAGTTAGAATAGAATGACAAAGAAATTTAGTATTTAATAATATATTTTACTACTAAGTGATTGGTTTGTTTTTTATTATGCGTCAGCGTCGGACAGTAGCTTTCTATTCAGATATAAAGGTTGTTATAATAGATTAACTACTTTCGAATAGCTTAATGGCATAAATGAATCATCAGATATTCAATGGATTGATCAATTCACAAAGTTTAGTCCTGTAATGTGATCTATATCGAAGTGCATAATTTTATACAAGCATTAGAAGCAAAAATTTGGAAATAGAGACTTTACCGGCTTGAAGTTGAAAAGTTGTTACTTAATCTATAGAAACCAGAGTAAAGTTAAGAGATAAATTAATGTACTAAAGTAGATAGAAATGTGAAGAGATAAAAGTAAGGCGTTCCTGTGAATATTTAACATTTTAGTTATAAATGCTAAATTTCTCAGTTTAAGGAGTTTCAGAGAATAATCGTTACAAAAATGAAACATTTGTCATTATTTTTCAGAAGTTAAAAACATTTAAGAGTAAAAATGTTATTTATCAGCAACAGATATTTTTTTATTTCAAATTTTTATTTTAACTGCATAAGGAAAATGCTATTTTAAATACATAAAAAATTATCGAATGAGAGCGTTTTAAATAATTGATCTTATTTAATGTAAAAAAAAAAAAAATCCAAAGTTACTGATTAATACACACCAGTTAATATTACTGAGGAACAATTTAATGTTTCATTAAATAAATATATTCTGATATTAATTCTAAGTGGTTGAAATAAATATGGAAGAAAATAGATATGTTCTAACCAATTTTAAGATAAGTAAAAATATAAATGATTACATTGCTAAACTTTATTTATTAAAATAAAAGAGAAACGTGCGAGAAATATTTGTTAAAAGCAATGCAGAAAAAATAAATAATTTAATTTTCGAAACAGTCCAAGTCTAAATGGTTCGATATAAATTAACTATGGAACTCAAGAAAAGAAGTATAAATATATATAAATTAATTATTTATTTACGCGATTTTTTCTGAAGGAGATCTCCAAGGCACGTCATCATCCATTTCATCTTCACTCTCATCAATCTCATCCTGCGGTGTTGCAGAAATGTTAAGGGTTGACGACGTGATCATGTCTGGTACGGGAAGGATGCTGGGCCGCCGAGAACCTATTGTTTAATTTTTTTTTATAAAAGTTTTCTTGATTAGAGAAAATTTTACCGATTAATTTATTTAATAAAATATTTTCATGACCATCATATCAGAGATTAACTTTACCTCTCCTCTGATTCAGAATTTCAGGACTGAGCAAATTGGGGTTAGTTTCGGGAGGTTTGGGCACTCCCAAATGGTTACCAGTGCTGCCGCTAACCGAATCTGCCATCATTGTTGTTGTGATCACTTCTTTAGTCTTAGGAGTTGAGAGCATCGTCTCGATTGTTTCTAAGAAATTCAAAGAAAAAATAGAATTTGTAAATAAATTAAAATTTATAATCATTTCAAACTTTATAATATCACATATATTTTATAATCACCCTCAGTCTTTGCTTGGGGAATCTGTTCTTGATTGGCCACTACGAATGCAGAATTCTCTTCTTTGGTAATCGACATGTAATAGCACGTATCCGTCCTCTTCATTATGTGCCTTGGCCCCGGATTCAAGAGAATAGTGTCTTCGTAGAATTCTGGCAACTCTGCAGGACGAACTCCAACCAGCGCGACACCATATCTTTAAATCATGCAAATTTTTTATTTATTAATTTTTTTTTAATTTATTTATTTAGACATATAATATTCTGTCAAGGGGACAATAATTATATTGATAAATGAACACATTCACACCGTATATACAAAAAAAAAAATTAAATTAACAAAAGTAAAATAATAACTAAATAATAAAAAATAAAAGTTATATACAATAAAAAAATAAAATAACCTAAATATAAGTAAATTAAAAACATAAAAATACAGTCATACCTATATACAATATATACAATCAGGCGGGGAACCGAAATCCCTGCGCTCCCAACCGCCTCACTGGTGCTAATGCCGGTAGAGTTTGAGCGAGAGCGCTTTAGCCACATACACTCATGTCTTGAGTGGAGAATCTGGCCATTGCCAGAACTCCAAAATAAATACTATAAAAGATTTCTGGGCCACTGCTGCTTCAACCTTCGAGGAGGGTTGTTGTAGGGATGAGTGGAACTAGATAGGGATTGGGCTAGGGGATTTGGATGATTGATAAGGTTCTGATGGAATTTTGAAAAATTTTCAGGGATAAGGTCAAGGACAAATGGGATATTAAAGTCATAATGTAGGGTTTTTTTGGTTACATAGAACGGAGCATTGACTATTGTTCGGAGGACTTTGGATTGAAAGGATTGGATGCGTTTGATGTTAGAGAAGCAAAAATAATTAGTCATTTTTGAAAAAAAGTAAAGAATTGTGTGATTAAAAGTATTCTATGTAGCGATTGGAACACAACACAGGAAATATTTTTCATAATCCATTTCCTCGTATTTCAAAAATGTACTCTTAATGGCAAGAATTCTCAAATTAGCGGCCATGGCAATAATATATACTTTCAATATTTAAGGTCAATGAAGTCCAATTTGGTGAAAAGATATTCTAAAAATTAATAATTTTATATTTATTAATAAAAGGATTAAAATCATTCACATTTAAAGTAATAAGTGGATAAAAATGATTTAGTTAATATATATTGCACAAAAAAAAGGTAAAAATTTTATTATAATAAAGCGTTAAGGATAAATGTACTTCTAAATTATTTTATTCGGCCAAGGGTGCTGTGAATATTTTTCAGGTGCCTCAAAAAAATTGTTGGTCCTACAAGAGTGCCAAGAAAAATATTTTATCTTTTCAAGGGTGCCTTTACAAAAAGTTTGCTCTATGGTATCTATTAAACATAGAACATTTAAAACTTGTCATAAATTAAATATAATAACTGTCTGCTATAGAACTTTAATATCTTAATATGATATAATAATATTGAAAATTTAATTTATTATTGTAAAGATTTAATTTTTTTCATTAATTTTTATTTTAACTAGGTAATCTTTATAAATATATATATTAAAATAATAATTTGGAAAATTGAGTACAAAATATGATTAAAAATGTGATAATTTACTAGTGAAAACTTTATAAAAAAACAAAAGTTAAAATCATCATCCGACGGCGCTCAGTCCTTTTAGAACCTTGGCCTCCTCTACTATCTTCTTCCAAACGACCTGTCTTCGGCTGCCCTTCTCCGTCTACCCACACCCAGGCCCCTTAAATCATCTTCGACATCTTCCAGTCAACGAAGTCTAGGCCTGCCTCTTTTCCTTTTTCCATCCGGATGTCCATTATCATTTTAGGAAGCCTACCATGTTCCATTCTTTGCACATGATCCAACCATCTTATCCTTCCCCTCTTTATGGTGGATATAATGTCTGGAGCATTACATAGCTTCTTCAGCTCATCATTTGTCTTCATTCGTCAAAGATTTTCTTCTTTGATTGGGCCATAAATTCTAAGAAGGATTTTTTTTCCTACCTGTTCAATTGTCTATTTTCGTTGAGTGTGTGTCCAGCACTCGCTTCCATATATAACAACTAATTGCATTTTTTTTTTAGGAATCAATAACATTTATTACCAGCTGTGATCCTTGCATTTATTTCTGCTTTTATGTTGTTATTCTCAGTGATAACAGTGCTTAGATACTTAAATTGTGGTACTCTTTCTAAACGATATCCAGCTCCCTCGATATATCTAGTGCCTTTAATCTCCCTCTTTGTTAACAAGTATTTACTTTTATCTTTATTTCTGACAAGTCACCTTGAAATGAAAGGTGAAAACTCACCTTGAATTTTCATCACACCTTCGTTATCCTGCAGGGTCATCATAACAGGCCTGATAAGCTTCGGCGGGCATTCCAAAACTATTAATCTTTTATACATTTCATTTCTCACAATACTGTCACAGGCGCGCTGGTAGTCATTAAAAAGGTAGTGATGATTGTTAACAAAAGTTAAAATAGAAAAATAAATTACTTTTTATAATGGAAATCAAAACATTACATTTGATCAAAAGAAAATAGATGGCAGAATTGATTTGACATTTGTGGAATAGTTGAGAATATTATTCATTTTGTTTATTTATGTGTTAATATTATTGAATAATTAAACATAAAATATTTTAAAAAATTTAGCTTAAAAATAATAGATGTGCTATTTCTTCGACATTTATAATTTCTTCCTTACTTCTATCCATGGTTTATCTTCGGGATGTAGTAGACAGCCCCCTGTATTTACTCCTTTATATGACATTGTGTGAGGGAATGAGAAGTAATGTATAGGAATGTGAGGTTGCACTGTGAATTGTAATCAATTGTACAGTGGACAAATTATTCATTGAAAAGGCTCATATTGATAAATAATCGATGAAGAAGGAAGAAGGTTGGAGGTACCGAAAGGTAGCAACAGCTAGAGAGGGGAGAGGGCATTCTAGGCTGGGATAGGTAAGAAGGAGGTTGTCAGAAGAGATGAAGAGGGACTTGAGGCGGAACACATACCTGGGAAGAGAGTCTACTACAAGATTTAGAAGATCAAGTCTATAGTTATAACACTTTAATAGAGTCAATTTATTCTAGTTGTGGAAATAAATCATTTTGTTATACAGGAGTGAAAAGTCATTTATTTATTTAGTTGTCCTATATGCCTCACAATTGAAGAATAACAAACCAAGTGAGTCAATTCATTCAAAATGTATTTACTAAGTCCCACATTTCAAATAAATATTCTTATTGTTTTTTCTTACTCAGTTTCACAAAAGGTATTAGATTCCCGAATTCCCAACAACAGTTAAACACCCTCAAAAAGTCTATATCCAGTGCCGGGGTTTTGTTTTAATTATCTCGAGTGTAAATAACCTGGTTCCCCGATATAAAAAAGAGAGGCTATTCCCTATCCCCGCAAAAAAAAAACAAATTATTTAAAATTAACTTTTAGTAGGTTATTTACAGGGATTTCTAAAAATATGATAATGTTTTAGTCCAAATAAAAACTTTTCCTCAGACCTTGTCTATCAGAACACATATGACCACCACCTGGCTAACTAAAGATCATCTGGTACAGTAATAATAAAGTAATGAGAATATTCTTTTAGCAATGCTTACTTTCTGTGAGAATGGAAGCTGGCGTACGTGAACGATTTGCCTTCATATTCACCAAAGAACCTCGAATCCTCCAGCCTGATGTGGTAGATCTCGTTCCCTGAACACCTGCCGTAGAGTCGGTGCCACTCTTCGGAGGAGGTCTGCCCTTCTCTGTAGAGATGATGTGGTAACTGTTAATAATAATCAAATAAACATAAAATATATAAATAAATTAAGTATACTGACTGCCCCCTTGAGGTGTGGAGAAGGAGGGTGACGAGGGTCGAAGCACCTGGGCAGGTGCAATTGTTGGCCAGCAGAGCATACTTGAGCTCGTCCTCGCAGACCACGTGCTCTGCGAACTTGACGTGGAGCTTGTTCTCTGGCCTGAAGATCTGGACGTACTGCGGCACAGAAGGTGCAAAGTCCTTCACAGCCCAGGACCTGAGAATGGTGTGTTCATCCTAGACAAACATTGTTAGTTAGTTAATTTATCGGCTCAGATGAAAAAAAATATAATGAAGCATATAAGTAGTGGCTGTGAAATGATTATTTTCTGTTGGAGGTAAGTCGTGAATAGTCAACCCAAAGGTAAAAGAAGTTATCATTTAATTTATTCGGACAGCTCATAGTTTGGACTATTCAGTTGAAACCAGAAAATAATACAGGATATTTAGTTTTCTTTAAAATACTCCTTTATATAATAAACATAATGGGTCTAAGTATTAACCAAGCTAAGACCAAATCTAAGACTGCCAACTCATCAAGATCACCACCACCTACAGTTACATTTGGTGGATACACTTTTGAAAGCACAAATAATTTTGTGAATCTAGGGTCCTTAGTTTGTGTAGAAAATATTCCTAGCCAGGAAGTATAGAGAAGAATTACATCAGCTAATACTGGTGTTGTTATGGTCTGGCTAAAATATTAAGAAGTCATTTGCTGGCTAGATCCACAAAGATCGCTCAGTACAAATCTCTTATTAGACTTGTGCTGACTTATGGCTCAGAAAAATGGCCATCACAGGTTTTCAAGAGAAAAATCCTGAGAAGGATGTTTGGCCCAGTAAAAGTTGACAATCAGTATAGGCTAAGGCATAATGTAGAGTTGTACTAAATTTACCGAGAACCAGATGTGGTGCAATTTATACAGCTCTCTAGGCTAAGATGGGCTGAGTATGTCGCAAGGATGGACGTGGACTAATAAAGCTATAAGCTGGCAATAATGAAGCTATCTTTGGTCAATCGGAAGAGACCCATTTTATTGCATGACAACGCCCAGCCACATGTCTCAAGTGTGATGTCACAAAAACTGTTGTAGCTTGGATATGAAACTCGGCCACATCCGCCTTACTCTATGGTATATAACGTTTATTAATATATAAACACTAAGGTATATAATCTCTTCTACGGATTATAATTTTTTTAGACATCTTGATCTCTACTTAAGTTACAAAAAATTTAATGGACAAAGCGAATTAAAAAATGCGTTTTTGGAGTTTATCAATTCTCAAGATGAGAAATTCTATTCCGAGGAAATGGAAAAGTTGCCAACACGATGGCAGAAATGTATTGACGGTAGTGGAGACTATTTGATTAAATAAAACAATTGTAATTCTTTCTTTTTTCTTTTTAAACCAAAATCCTGCATTATTTTTTAGACAACCCAATACAATTCAGTCCTCCTCCTTGGCGCTAAAGACAGATGTGTAGCATTTATCAATGCAATCAATCACCAACAAATGCTCGGAGGCCATAGTTTGGAAAACTCTGGTTTAAATGAAAGACAATGTGAACTTATGATGTGTTGGTAGTACTGATGTATCATCAGGTTTTGCATGACAGTTGACAGTATCTGTAGATCTTAATTACACTAAATAACTTAACAGTTTATTAAATACATGAACAGTTTTCGCCAATGTATAAGAGAATATGAAACATCAAATTGGTTCTGCATTTTGCTTAAAGGAATATTTTTTGCATTGATTATAATTTTTAAAAAATCCATTTTGACGGAACAATCAAGTAGAATTAAGAATTAAGTTCAGTTTACCTATGGTTAATTATGGTGTTGGTGTGGAAACATTTCTCCAAGTGTATCTAAACTAGCTTATGTAAGAATATAAAATTTAATATTGTATTTTTGTACAAAAGAATTACCTTTAGAACATTTAATTTGTTAATGTATTTGTTTACCACTGTTGAATTAATAAAACTAAAATACCACTGATTCCTCTCAATAAAATTTTATCCCTAAAAAAAGGCAACCAAAACATGTTATTTCCACATCAGGTTATTTTTAACGATCAAACTAAAAGTGAAAAAACTGGAGTAACTAATAACCGATTAGGTTCTAATAACCGTTTCCTCAGTCACAGTAACTGAGGAACAACCAATAAAAGCCGTGACAGAGAATAGGATGGGATAACGATTCTTAATGATTTTTTAAAATTAAAAAGGAAGTAGAGAATTGAAAGAAATAAGTATTTAAATACCTACAATTTTGTTCATAAACATGCTAAATAAAAAACAAAAGAACATAACTAATAACTTATCTTTTTTCGTTTACTTATTAATAATAAGTAAACGAAAAAAGAGAACAAAAATGTTACATGCACTTTGTGTACAATTAATAGAACTTACTATACGTATCTCATAAATAAAAAGTCATACAATTATATATGATTAAGATTTCTGAAGAAAAAACGTATATATTGAGATTCATAAACGATTTATGTAACTTTTAATATTGCCACCAAATTAATCAATGTTCCCAGTAGCAGGTTTGTTTTGACAAGTAATGGCAAGGAGGTATAAATTTAGAGAAATTAGATTTCTCTCGTGATAATGGAGTTCAACATCTTTGTCTATTATAACTTCCAAGTTGAAAATCTAATACTTCATTCTATTGCTTTAAACTTGATTGACTGGGATAAATATTTAAATAATATCGTCGCCTGTCTCGTTTTACACTTTAGAAGCCAAATTATTTGATCTTTTCCAATCGCTTGCGTGAGAGGAACAACTGAAATATAACACAAAAGGGGTATTCATGCAAGCAGTGCTAAGTATTATTAACTTATTAAATGCGTGACATCGAGAAAATTATTTACGAAATATGTGTTAAATATGGCCTAAGTGTACTAGCTAGCACTCTCTAACGCAGCCTAAGTCCCTGTAAAGTTTTGCTAATTTCGTAAATACGTAGAGAAGGTTATTGTAGGGTTTTGATGTGTTTGATTCTATGTTTTTTATGTGTTCAATATCCACAGAAATTGAATGTAAAGATAGCTGGAATTTCATCTATATATTCATCAATTTCTTTGTCTTCTGAATTTTCATTCATGCATTCTAATAAAGCATTTTTAACCAAATAATACATCAACTCAATCTTTTCACTTCACTTTGGAATTTTAAAAATAAATCAAAACGTTACTAAATCAAGTAAGAATTCACAAACTTTGTTTACAGTACAGGCATAACTTTACTATAACTAATAACACTTTAGCACATCAATACAGATAGATTATTTATCATTCATTCATAATCTGTGCTGAGAACTTAGCATGATAGCAAATTAAGCATTTACAATAAGTGCAAGAATAATCCTAAAAATAAAATGTGATGTATTAAAATGTTAGTCACAGATTAAATTAAAAATCGATGGTAAAAATTTGACGATAAAACATATAATTTAAATCTTTCCCAATTCCTTTTAGAGGGATAAAGACATTTTCTGTCTCTTTTTTGTTGTTTTATTCAACCACTAATGCTTGAATGTAAAATTTATTTAAATAAACAAAAAACAACACTTTAAATACATGAAGTTAAGTGCAAATATTTCAAATACAAATGAGTTTAATTGCATCTAAATATATTTATTTGGACAAATATTGGTACAGTGGATCAAACTGAAATATTTAACTCCATTCTGTTTTCAATATGGAGCAGTATCGGAGGAATATTTTTCCCAAATCATAGATTATGAACAAAAACCTTCACAAACATTTATGTTTTATATGGACCACTATTTTGAGTCCAAACCCTTTTTCACTTTGTTTTCTCAAGATACTGTGAGGATTTGGATTCGATGAAAAATTGGAGCCAGTCCAGCAATTCTGTGCCAACGGTGCCTCATGTTCAACAATAGGGTTAGAGAAAGAGGTTTTCCTTTAGAAAGTATCGTTCGAGCTGAAATAATACTTTATGGATAAATATGACGATTGTTAGCAATATAAAGATAGATCGTTTCATATCGATGAGTACAAAACGATCATATTTATTACTCGATTAATTGTAAGTGATGCGACACGAGGGTATGTTTTTCGGTTGTCTGCTAAGAACTATGTAACTTTGTGCGAATGGCTGGATTGATGTTTAAGTTTGATTGTTCAAATTATTCGGTAAGATCTCCTGAGTGTTTTGAATCAATTTGAGCAAAAAATATCGCTCTATTTTAAAATAAAATGTGTTTCTCTTCTCAGTTGTGGAATATGTTCAACTAAATCATAGTAATTATTATTAAGAAATTCCAGAAATGTGCCTTTATTGAGTCGATGTGGCAAAGAATGCGGACCTATTAAAATATTGTCTATTATCCCCAACCACAATGCACAGAAACTGGTGCTGAAAATAATACTCACGAATTGCATAGTTATTTTCCTGCGAGTAGAAATGATTATTTTTCTGATTGAAGATAAATCTTCTTTTAAAGGTAGCTTCTTCTGTACAAAGAATTTTTCAAGAAAATTGTGGATTATGAACAACATTTAATATGAATGTTAATGTTTAAATTAAGTAGTTCGAACAAATAAATAGGTTTTATTTTTTTAATATAACGTAAATAATTCATAACAACGAAAATATTTAGGTGTGAATATCTTCTAAACAAAGTGGTTGCGGACATAACTTCAGAGAAAATGTTTTCTTGTTTTGAGATTCTTAGTTCATTTTTGCAGTTTGGCTACTTAATCCAGAAACGCCCTGTACTATGGCCATTACAGGTTCATGGCATGAGAAATGAACGAATGAACTCCTTAGCAATCCTCTGTATACTATAGCCCTAAGGTACTAGATAGATAGAAAAAAAAAACTTTATTCTGGGACTAAGTCCCTTAAGAATAACAAAATTTTACGAAAGAATAGAATACTACTGGCCTAAAAGTGTGAAACCATAAATAAATTTGATATAATACAATAAAAAGTAAAGAAATCCTTAGGTGAACAAGCTATATACAATACAGATAAAACTATGTACAGAGAATTTAAAGCTATTAACAAAACTATATACAAGGGTTGAACAACATAGACATACACTGAGAAATGAAGAACGAAAAAGAGATAGAATAAGTTCATTTCATAATAAAAGTTTACTTGTATATATATATATATATATAATATATAAGTTAGTTATAATTGAATAAAAAAAAAAATAGATGTATTGAAATTCCTACGTCGGTAATGGGAAATGCATGTAATATCTCTTACCAAGTATTATCATATGATTATATGATTGCTACACAATACATATATAGAATTAATAGTTAGCTGGTATCTGACTGTTTTTGAGGAGGTTTTTGAATGTGTATAGGGAGGGGGCATGCCGAATTTTGATCGGAAGGGAATTCCAAAAGTTGACAGAGGAGGCTATAAAGGAGTTTTGGAATGAGGCAGATCTATGAAAAGGGATGTATAGGTCAGAGGGTCGAGATCTTATAGTGAGGTAATGGATTGAGTACTTAAATTGGAGATGATTGTAGGCATAAGAAGGACGATGATTGGTAATGATACTATAAGGGACTATAACACTATAAGTTGATTGAGTACTCACTGCGGCGGTTTTGTCGGCGTAGTTCCTTGCGGCGAGGACGAAGCAGGCTTCTGCCTCGTTCATCCTGGCCCTGGCCAGATCCACGTCCTTCAGACAGCTACCCTGGATGTAGATGACCCTCTGCGCCCAGATCGGAACCTGCAGGATCATCCTCATCGTCGTGTCCAGCTCCATCGGCGAGAGCAGTACCACGTAGTAATCCTAACGGGTAAGGAACGACTGTTATTAAATATTTACATAATGATATTTCTTAAATATAACTTATTTTTTTGCAACACTACAACTACCATTCCCTATAGCACTCCTGTTCAAAGCTCATGCCGCATATACTTCTTCTTCTTCAATACCCTTAAAAATGCCTCTTGAGGCGACCAATGAGGTCACTAAATGTACCACGAAGAAGAAGGACTGGACTCTATTTACTGAGCAACAATCATTATTATAAATACAGCTCAGCTTAAAAAATGTCTAGTCTAAGGGTGCATTTAGGCATTTCAAAAACTATGGAACAAACAAATATATAAATAGTTCTTTCATTTGCATATTTTCGTTTCTTGTTTCGGAAATTTCCCAGAGGCCTATTCCATAATAAACTACAAAATAATAATATTAGTCTAGTAGCTTGTCGAGATCTTGCTGAATAATTTGAGCCAAAAAATTTAAAATCGGTCGAGCCGTTTGCTCTAAAAAAAGCTACATAGCTATGGTTCAACCTAAATGCATTACTCTTATTATGGCTTTGTCGTTGTTCGGTAATACATAATATATGTATTACCGAACTCTTCCTTGTCGACTTGTGCGTAAATCCGTCACCACATTAAACCATTATGCTAATAATAATTTTAAAAGTAAGTTCCAGTATCCTGAGCAACAAATATTATAATTTTTTATAATGAATATAATGAAATTTACTTAAAAAAAAAAAAAACATTTGTAAGAACACCTCGATACAGTGAAACTTTTGTATACCGTGTAGGACACTGATGGAAATGGCAGAGATTGTCGTGATAAATGCCATCTTGTAAATAAATGCCATAAATGCCACAAAATCGTTCTATCAAGTCGATTCCTATTTAACAATGAAGATAATAAGGCTTAGCGAATCCGAAGTTTTAATGCCGATACCACCAATCGTTGAATAACTTCTTCCATCCATCGGGTGCCGTCTAAACCCAATCTCGCCTTATCAGCCTTAACGTAATCTTCTCACCTACACTTTGGTCTACCTCTCGGGCACTTGCCAGTCGCCACAGTGCATATAAAGTGTTATTCCTTCGTTACTGAGCCCAGCGATTTTACATGCCCATTTTATTCGCCTCAACTTAATCATCTCAAGTATATTAAATGTAGTTTTGTAAATGCCTATATTCTCTGGTTGATTCATCCTTCTTAGGTCTGAATATTCTGCGTATTAATTTATTTTCAAAAACCTTAAGACGTTGCTCATCCTTTAATGTAAGCGCCAACGTTTCTCATCTATAGATAAGTCGATTCCTGTTAAGGCCATGGTTTGTTATTTTTATTGTCAGTATCTGAATGATCCTTCATTAAGACAGTGCAAATAGTTGTGAATTATGTAGGCAAACCAGAGAGTTAATATTTGACTTGAGAGGTAGGCCCTAAGGTGGCGCGGTATAAGAGACAGCGAACAACTCTTAAACTATTAAAGCAGATAGGACAGCGCTAACACATTCAAGCCGTAGGGTTCTGTGGTTAACTGCGGCGGCTGGGCTGCCTCTGCGGTGCTGCTCTCTATTGTTATATTAATGTAATAAACTCTAGCAGTGTTTTGGGTCTGTTTTCCGTCGCATCTTTGCTTGTAAATTACATAGTCCTGTAATAAATATTGTTACAAAGAAATATATACATATGTCAACAGAAAAATTAATTTTTTCAAACGTTTTATTAGAAAATAAAATGTATATCTATAGACAGTACACAAAAAGAAACTACTCAAAATGTCCTCCTTTTGCCTTGAAACAGGCATATAATCTCCGTGACCAGTCATCAATAGCAGCACGCAGCACTTCTTGAGGGAAGATCTCAACTGCTCTGATCAGAGATTTTTGGAGGCTTCTCCAGTTCAGACCAAAGCCGATAATCTAGTGGATTGAGATTAGGGCTTCCTGAGGGCCAATCCGAGGCAGATATGAAATCTGGAATGTTCTTTTTCATCTACTATAAAGTTGACCTGGCCTTGTGTGAATCCTGCTGGAAAACCCAATGACTTCCAGAAAACAGAGTATCATTTATAGGCTTGAACACAGGTTTCAAAATATCGTCCTGATAGTTTTTAGCGGCTGCTTTAACTCCTTTTTACAGAAATCGAGCTTTGTGGTGCAAAGAAAACTCAAAATCAAAGCAAACTCCCCTACCAAGCCATCACGGAGAAAGAGTGATGACGTTTTTCCACTCTTCTAATGACTTCCTGGACTTCTTTAGAGTTGTGTGTGTACACACGATCATTTTGGCAATTACATTTTTCTTCAATTGTAAAAATTTTCTCATGGCTAAACAAAATCTTTCGAGGAAGAGCATCAGTGTAACGGCCAAAGAGCACTTTGCAACTATCCACTTTAATTTTTTTTATGGGAAATGGTTAGCCTTTGTCCTGTCATTCTTCGAAATGTAATCATCCTAAGGTCACTTTTAATTATGCGAGACATTGTTCTGACATAGATTCGCATTTTCCGAGACATGATTTGTTGTTTTCGAATGGAATTTCTTCTGATTCGAGCAGCCACTGCTCTCATTGAATTTGCCGTTCTCACATAGTGCGGGAATGGCACGGTTGAGGTCTGTCACATACAGATAGGGTCTGATGTAAACAACTGTAGAGCTTGAATATGGGAACAATAAGGTCTTGAAACATCATCAAAATAAATATATTGATTAATTAAACCTCAAGATCATATGAAAATATACCCATAAAGAACCGTTGGTAACATAATAGATTTACAATTTCTAGTTTTTAAGTTCCGGGACAAGATGTAATTTTGTAATGAGCTAAGTAATTTTGTCACAGAAAAATAATAAGCTTTTCCCGCCTCCAGCCTAACCTTAATCTCCTCTTCAATTTCGTTTTTTCTAGTTATCGTAGATCCTAGACATCTAAACTTCTCCACCTGTTCAAATATATTGCCTTCTATATCGATATCACCAGCAATATCGTCATTTTTGCAGCTAACTCTATATTTTGTCTTATCCGTATTTATTTCGAGCCTTAGTTCTTTATCGGCTTTCATTAACGTTGTCGTATTTAGTTTTATAGTTTCCGTGCCAAGTACGGGTGTTGTCCCATCCAGATCTAAAGCTTTTTCGATACGCATTATCTCCCTAATGACATGATCTAATGCTAAATTGACTTGAATCCAAACTTTTCGGGTAAATTATTACCGATTCTTACTAAGTTGATATGTATGAAATCAAAATAAAATGTTTACAGCACCAGTTTCTTTATATAATGCTACAGACCGTATATATAATATACACATATTACAAACATATATCAGCTATAACCCATTCTGAAATAAAAATTTCAATTTTATAAAGGATCAACTTCTACAAATTGCTTACCTGCAACACCTTAGGAGTGATAATGGAATCCAAGAGACTTACCTGAAGAAGTGGATGAGCGTAGAACTCGTTGAGGAAGTCCATGATGGTGTCCGCGTGCAGCGTGGTACTGCAGACGACCACGTGCTTCTCGGACTGCGCCCTGTGTGAGCTGTAAGATCCTCCGAGCTTCTGCCGTTCCATCCAGGTGAAGGCGAGCTGCTCGAACTGCAACAGACAGACTGGGTTCGAGACCTTGCTTGGCTAACAGATATTAATGGACGGGTGCAACCAGCTGGGACTGTCATGTCGTTAGTTTTGATAAGGGAGGGCTTGCGTGAGCCGGGATGTCCGCTCTTAGTTAATGAATTCGCTTCCACCGTTCTGTAATCTTTTACAATTACTAGATATTACAAAACGCGAACAAAAGGCAAATATTATGAGTACGAACAAACTATTTTCAATTAAAAGAAAAATGAGCTCAAAATAGAAAAAAATAAATCAGCGAAGGAATTATCTCATATATCGGCGTTTAATTATATTAGGTTCTAAAATATCTTAAGACTGTCTTACACGGTCAGGCTTCAGGAACAGGTTGTTATATAAACTCAGTTTGGCGATGAAACTTGTACTGTGTAAAGTCACGGGTCCGATTATCGTCCGAAAGAATCCGAAAATGTCAAGACATATGCTACATCAGCGCTCCTTACTTACAAGAAAAGTATTATGCTGTGCGATCATTCCTGTTGTTAATGCTTGTATTAGCTGCTTAAAAATGTCTGTATGAACAATAGAACAAGTTTTTAAGTTAATAGATACTAGACTGAAACGACAAGAAACCGCTCGACGATTCCGATTACTTCAGCACTTACTAGACAAACGATCTAAGCTTCCAATTAATTACAAAAGACTCATATACTTGACTATAATAAGGCCTATTTGGCCTTACGGAGTTGAGCTATGGGGCTCCACTAAACCATCCAATTCCTCTCGCATCCAATCCTTATAATCCAAAATCCTTAATGCTCCTTACTTTGTTACAAATAAAACCATACCTTAATGTTTCTCTTGTTTCAGATCTGGCCCATTCCAGATACCTATCCTTCCATAACCAACTTTAGAAACATCCCAACCCTGTCGTTTCACACTCAGAAAGTGTTTTCATGTCATTATATCCTAGATGTATTTATATAATACAGTTGTAAATTTCACTAAGAAATAATAAAAAAAAAAGTTAATAGAACTTATAAAACTACGGTCATGTTTCTGGACTAAACTTTTAAAATAATTGAATTTAGTTTGCTTAGACTTAATCCGAAATTATTAAAAAAACTAAAATGTGTGGTTTAGAACACACGATAGAAGTGAAAACATCAACAAAGCGAGACAATTAATATGAAATATAAATTATAAACAATAATAGTTCATTACAAAGAGGATGAAATGAACATTTCCCTCATTAACAATATGCAGGTACGATATTTAGTTTCTGAGATATTTTAATCCAAATCTTTTAATGAAACTCGTTACAATTTGGTTTTCGATTCTATTTTTTCCCCTTTCGCCTCCCTAACACAGCGGCGCGTTATGATAAAAAATTGAATAATAGCTCATTACAAAGAGGATAAAATTATGAACATTTCCCTCACTAACAATATGCAGGTACGATATTTAATTTCTGAGATATTTTAATCCAAATTTTCAATAAAAATCGATGCAATTTGGTTTTCGACACTATATTTTCCTTTCGCTTCCCTAATTCAAGTTCCCCTCCTCATTGATAGGTTTGAAAAAAAAAATGAAAGAAAAAATATCCATACTAAAATAATATGATACAGATAACGTTTTGATTGCTTTAGAAATTTGTATTGTCTTAATTATTGTTATTTGTAGTTCAGAATCTGATTATCAGATCGGAATCCTACAAGTTATATTCTTATCAATGTTATAAATTAGTAACAAAATAATCAAGAGACAGAACATAAATGTTTGGTAATATAAGATAAGATAATAGGTAATGTAATATAATAACATAACCTAATTCTTATCAATATTTTTAAAATTATAATCGGAAGGCTTTTTCTTCTTTCGGTTATCTTGGAGTAACCTGCTCTCAGTGATATTGAAATCACCATTTTGGAGTAACGAAATGAAGCTATAAAGTGTGCTTCTCTGTGTTATAGTTTTGAAGCAAACACATCAAAACATTGATAGTATTTAAGCCTGTTAATCTTATGTCATAATTATTGTGCTAAATGCGGATATGTGAGACATATCCGGCTTTGACTATTAACGTAATGATTGGATGTCTAAATGACTGTGATTTAGGATTGTAGTTGGGCTCGATGTTATCAGGTTTAATTAATTTAATTACACAAAGGGAATTCGTCCTATCCGTATTGTTCGATAACCACTAATGTCTATCCACAAGTTAGTCAAATCTCACTCACGTAATGGATTAATGGATTAGAAAATAGACAATTTGAAGTTTTCATTTATTTATAATTTCACTTACCTATATATGAAATATATAGTAAAGGAAAGTTCTGCGATCGTAATAAATTTCGAATCTCAGTTTTCAACGGAAATACGCGTTTTGAGGTCTCCTGAGTCGAAATAACCGAGTACCGCAAAATGGTCTCTCTGTGTGTATGTCCAGATGTGTGTGTGTTAACAGTCAATCTGAAAAACGAAAAGTCGTACGAAAATAATATTGCATATTTAAGGTTTTTACATGATTGTGATGTTACAGTAACGTTTTGTCAAAATCGTCTAACCGGAAGTGGTACTTTATATCATGGACTTGATGATATATGAATTTTGATTAAATTCATTATATCAGTTTAAAATGAGCAGTTTTAAATAAAATGTAGGTTTTATTCTGATTGGTGTACTCTAACAAGGCTTAAATGGCTAATTTTCAATATTACCTTCCCTTAAAGTATCTTTAATTATTTTTATTTGAAACAATTGGCCATTTCATCTCTAATATAAAATATAGATAAATACAAAATATGAAAGTATTTGATAATTAACTTAAGCGAGAATAAGAGATCGTAACGGAGAATAGTTGTAATTGAGGAACCAAAAGAAAGCGTCCGAAAGATTAGAACAGGATTCCATACGTAACATGAGCTTAATATAATAGGGACTCCGACAATATTATATAAATATACATATGCGGTTTTCATAAATGCTATTGTTGGTATTATTTAATATTTAATTGTATAGATTTCAGCGATATAAATATCAAAATTTGTATATATAAGGATATTTAAACAAATACAAATGTCGCCTAACTCATTAAAATATTTTTCTACTGCAAATTCTGACATTTTTTTCATCCTTATAATTTCAACAGCCATCTACATACCCATCTCTAAAGTATTTTAGAATTTTAAATATCATTGTAAGTGACCAAGCAAAATATAGTTAATTTCTTTATCTCATAATACATTTCATGTACTTATTTCCATATTATAATACTAGTTTTATATATATATATATATATATATATATATATATATATATATATATAAATATAAATAATAAAAGTCTTAACGAACCCGAAGGTTCGATGCCGACACCACCAATCGCTTATTACACACCTCCCTCCACCGTTTGCCGTCCAAACCCAGTCCCTTCAGATCGGCTTTAATGCAATCTTCCCACCTTCGCTTCGGTCTACCCCTCGGACGCTTACCATTCGGCACAGCAAATATTAACCTTTTAGGAATTCTCTCGTTACTAAACCCAACAACATATATACATACAAACACTAGCGGTTCCAGGATTTAATTTTGGGGGAGGCTTCAGCCCGGAAGCTTTTTTTTTTCATATATTTTTCGATAATTACTTTGGAAAAACAGAAAGATACTAACTACCTATATGAAATGGTGTTTAAGTGATTCTTGAAGTCTTATTAAATGTAACGAGCAATAATACTTTAAGACATAATTTTTTAATATATTTGACCATAAAACAAGGTTACATTTTACCATTTTGGGGGGGGGAGAGGAGGCTTCAGCCAGAAACTCCCCCTCCCCCGTAAATCCGTCTGTGCATACAAACAACAATTATTGCAATAAAAAAAGAAAAGAAAGTAACTACCTATATAAAATGATGTTTAAATGTTTCATGCAGTCCTATTAAATACAATTACAAGAAAAATAATACTTTTAGAGATAAGTTCTTTATATTTATTACAAGGTTATGTCTTACCATTTATTGGTGGGGAGGGGGAGAAAGGAGGCTTCAGCCCTCTGTCCGCAGATCTATCTTTGTATCCAACTAGTTTATTTATTATTATTCTAATATTATTTATTTCTTTTTACTGGAAAAAAATCCAGTGTAAATTGATAATGATACTTACTATTAATCAGTACGTTAATATAGAGGCTGGTTGTCATAAGTTATGTACGCGATACAAGAGGTACTGTACCCCAAGCAATCATCCCAAAAATGTTGTTCAGTTAAAGTTACTTTATTAAAACACAGCCATCGTCAAAGACAAACAGCCCTCCTAAGGTAATGCATGTTGGATCAAGGTGGCGGTGGAAGTTGCGAAGAGCTATACAGGAAATGTACACGCGCTGTCGGGACAATAGTTCTCCTTTTCGGAAGATTATTAATAAAAGCAGGAAAGTGCGACAATGGATCCTGGAGGATTGTCAGCCCATTGTCGCTACAAGAAAACAATATTGTCGCTACAAGAAAACAATAACTGCCACGACTTCTACGTCGGCCTCTTTCTACAGGCTTTTCTCCGCCGCCATTGTCTGGCGATTTCAACGAGCGAATGAATGCTCGCTCTGTTTGAGAGGGGTAAAGCCCTCTTCAACATCCAAGACAACTCACTTATGAATGAGCAAGTTGAAATTTAAGGAAAACTGAACATCTAAATACCTTATATATGTATATAAAGGGTGTTTCAGGGCAAAAATGAACTAAGGACCTCAAAACAAGAAAATATTTACTCTGAAGGTATGTCCGCAAACCCTTTGTTAAGGAGATATTCACACCAAGAGATAATCGTTGTTATGAATCATTTACGTTATATGATATAAATAAAACCTATTTAGTTGTTCCAACTATTTTATTAATTAAACATAAACATTTTTTTAAAATTAATTATTCATGATATTTATAACTGTATTAACAAATAAAATACATCTAGTAAATTTGATAACAGAAAATAATAACATGAAATCACTTGTTGAGAAACTACCCACTGGTAGCACTCTAAAAACAAAATGTATTTACAATAAGAGATCTCGAGGCCATCTTCTTTACAGACGCCTAGGAGGGTTATCAGGAATAGAAGAGGAAGCAAGGTTCTGAAGTTTATTATGGAAGGATTGGTATCTGGATTGGGCCAAATCAGAAACATAAGGAACATTAAGGTCATTATGGATTATTTTATTGGTGACAAAGTAAGGAGCATTGAGGATTTTCCGAAGTATTTTGGATTGTTGAAAGCTCAACTCCGTAAGTCCAAGTAGGTGTTATTGTAGTCATGTATATGAGTCTTTTTTAATTAACTGGAAGCTTAGAGCGTTTGTCTGGTAAGTGCTGGGGTAGTCGGAAACGTCGAGCGGTTTCTTGTCGTTTCAGTCTGGTATGAGGATTCCAAGTTAGACGTTTGTCCAAGGTGTCGGATTTGTTCAACAGGAATAAGTGGGGTATTATTAAAGGATACTGTGGGACATGAGGTCATAGGTTTACAACATAAACATTAAATTCATATTAAATGTTGTTCAAAATGATTTGGGCTGTTGATAGATTAGATAGAATACAAATATGGACTTTTATCCTAACTGTATAAAAACTATTGGCAATATAAGAATTAATACTATTTGGAATTAGTATTGGGAACTCTCAATAACATTTATCAGTTTGTAAGAAGCTTTCGCAGAGTACTCATCATTATGCCTTTATATACGGTTTTTGCAATGGTAATGCTAATGCTGAACGTCGTGAATATGTCAAGCGATTTTCGAATAGAAGATTACCAAACAAGTCTATCTTTAGCTCCACGATTCAACGTCTTAGAGAAACTGGTACATTTGCTATAATACCACGTGTTGATGGTATTTTTGCCCCTTTAATTTGTCAACAACAGTCCAAATCATTTTGAACAACATTTAACATGGATTTAATGTTTATGTTTAATCAATAAAATAGTTGGAACAAATAAATAAGTTTTATTTACTTAATATAACGTAAATAATTCATAACGATGAAAATCTTTAGGTTTGTATACCTCCTAAACAAAACGTTTGCGGACATACCTTCAGAGGAAACTTTTTTCTTGTTTTGAGGTTCTTAATTCATATTTTCAGTTTGGCCATTTAGCTCTGAAACACTCTTGACACGTATACATATATCTGAAACTTTATATATAAGAAAGAATTATTTATAAGAGGAAAATGAAAATACGTGTTAATTGGGGCGATCTGGTTTCAGGGCACTAACACATATAAGTCAAGGAATTATAAAGAACTGCACACAGAAACTGTTCAATCTAATGATATGAAAGCAAGGATTTCATAAATGGTAGGAAGAAAATTGTATACTCAGTCTACTTCTTGGGACGAACCAGAGACCGCCGTGCACATGGGAGGACGCCGAACAAAAGAAAGGCAGAAGATGGCTAACTGGAGGATTAAAAGTGAAGACTGCGTGAACAACAGTAAATGTAAATATGAATGGTTTATTTACAGTAGTGAGTTTTGTGAAGACATAAGTAACATTTTATTTTCTGTGAACAAGGCCTATTTGATATCCCTCAAAACATTTATTCCTGTTTACTGGACAATGTACAGAAGACTAACAGACTTTTTGACTTCTAAAACGAACAGAGATATACTCCATAATTTAATCATTAACTCCTGTATAATGACTCTGGGGTTGATGCCATTATAAAACCAAATAATAAAAAACCCGATACATAATATACAGAACAGTATGGAAACAACAACAGTGGTGCTTTAGACCACACGATAAATGTGAAACAAGGCGAGATTAATAATATGAAATTTTTTTTAATTTTTTAAAAATTATTTTAATGGAATTTACAACTGTATTACATAGAAAATACAATAAGTAAATGTGATATTGGTAACATGAAATGTACAACATGAAGAGAAACTACCAATTGGTAGAAATCAAATTAAAGTTCTATATTAGAAGATCCCGAGCAACTGTATTATATAAATACATCTAGAATATAATGACATGAAAACACTTGCTGAGTGTTAGTGTCATAGTGTATCCGATGGTAGCACCCTAAGGATATGTCTACAATAGGAGATCACGGGGCCATCTTCTTTTCAGACACCGCGGAGGGTTATCAGGGATCGAGGAGGAAGCAAGGTTTGAAACGAGTGGATTCGAATGGTTCTGCAGTTTGTTAAGGAAGGATAGGTATCTGGATTGGGCTAAATGAGAAACATATGGAACATTAAGGTCTTTATGGATGATTTTATTTGTGACAAAGTAAGGAGCGTTGAGAATTTTACGAAGGATTTTGGATTGTAAGGATTAGATACGAGAGGAATTCGATGGTTTAGTGGAGCCCCAAAGCTCAATTCCGTAAGTCCAAATAGGTCTTATTATTGTCATATATAAGAGTCGGTAAGCTTAGATCGTTTGTATAATAAGTGCTGCAGTAGTCAAAAACGTCGGGCGGTTTCTAGTCGTTTCAGTTTGGTATGGGGGTTCCAAGTGAGTCGTTTGTCAAGGTGGAGTTCTAAGTATCAGATTTGTTCGACAGGGATAAGAGAGCTAAATATGAAATATAAATTATAAATAACAGCTCATTATAGAGAGGATAAAATGATGAACAATACCCTCGCTTACAGTATGTATTCCCGATTTTTAATTTCTGAGATATTTTAATTCATATCTTCAATAAAATTTATATAATTTGGTTTTCGAATCTATTTTCATCTTTATAACACGTAGTCGCGTTAAGATACAATTTTGAATAATAGCTCATTACAGAAAAGATGAATTGCTGAATATTTCCCTCGTTTACAGTATGCCGATTTTTATTTCTTGAGAAATTTTAATAAATATGTAAAAACATTTCAATCAGTCGATTCCGGCAGATTTAACTCGAGCACTTCGGAAATCTGACGGATCAAAGAAATTTTCAATTACAAAAATTTGATCGCCAATATACAAGGAATCGTCAATATATTAAGTTTTACTTATAAATAAATGATTCAAATCTATTGTTTAAGCGAATAATAATATTTTTATCAAGTTTAAAATACGGAGAAGACATTTAATAAGGTTTTACGCGATGTAATTATGGGTTGTACATAATTAAACTAAGATTATAATGTAAGTTGGATTTGGTCCCGGAATGTTAACTAACATATCGACCCACTAGGCGTCGCTACCATAGCTGATGTAACATAATATACAAAATGAATACTATCTCGGTTCCGCTTATGTTTAATATGAAATTTAATAATCAAGAGATCTCGCATAATAAACTTTAACCGTTCTCTCGGCTGAAGTTCATTAAGGGAAACGGTTTGGGAAAATAATTTAAACATTGTGTTGTGTAGAAAATATTTATAATATATATGTAAACAGAAATTAATATAAAACCTTAATATATTTTAATAATGTATTAGTATTATTATATTATGATTTTTTATTTCATCAAACTTTTTTTCACCGGATTTCTATTTTCATTAGTAATTTTTAAATATGAGATTGGAACCTAAATTACATCGATTCCCTTAGACTTTAGTTCGCGGTACAGAAAACTTTTAATCAAATTATCAACATCCATCGAAAATTTCATGAATAGCTTCTACTCGTAAACTACAACTAAAACTCAAAAATAAGTCGTTTTCTCATTATATTAATTTAAAATTTACTAGACATTTTGACAAAGAAATTAAAACAGTAAGATCTAAGACATACAGACTCCAAAATTTAATTGGAACAACAAACCTATCTTTAGGCCTAAAGCTTCTAGTCTACACAAGTATAATACGGCCGGCTTTGATGTATGGTGCACCTCTGTTCGAACATATCAGCAAAACAACTGAGAAAAGATTACAATATTTCCAAAATGGAATAATTTGAAAAATTGTAAGAGGAGCCACGCTGCAGAGAAAGAAGACAGTGGATATACAAGCAACACTCAACTTATCAACAACAAACGAATTTTTCGGAAAACGAAAAAAATCATTTTTCGAAAAATCCCAACAATTGGCAAACCCTCTTTTCAACAACTTATCACCAGCCCAAATTCCGAAACGTTGGCTACAAATCACTTAAAGATGTTTTATTAATTTAGTTGTAAGCTCTAGAGGATAAGGCCAACTCAAGCCTGAAGTGAGCCCCATCATCTTTATATTACAGATGAAGAACAAAATACTTAGAAACGACAATTCTAAAAATAAATCTTACAATGTTTTTAAGCAGTGAAAGGACTATTATTAAGAAAAACCAAGGATCAAAGACAAAAATAAGTAAAAGGGACTATGAAAAAAAAAAATAATAAAAATTAATTAATTTATAACTTGAAAAATTATTTATTAAAAATGACTTTTTCCATATATTTAATTCTCAAGCAACAAATCTATAGATAATTGTGTTCGTAACCAAAAGAATTAACTGAGTGAGTTAACTAAACTCGTACTATTCGCCATAAGTTTTTAAGTTATAATATTAGGAAAAATCCAAGTATAAAATCTTTGAAGTTCTTTGATTCTGAAGGCTACCAGAGTTAATTCTTTAAGTTTTTGAAAATTAGGTAAAGGGTGCCGAAAACTGGTACGCCAGGATATTTTTACATTTTTACGTTTTACTATAAAACAAAAACTAAGGTGAGTGATTTAGACTACACTTTAGATGTGAAAACATCAACAAGATTAATAATATGAAATATAAATTATAAATAACAGCTCATTACAGAGAGGATAAAATGCTGAACAATTTCCTCGCTTACAATGTGTATGCGAGGAAATTGTTGAAATCATTAGGATTTTGGCTACTGATGCCTGTGACAGAAATTTCCAATTTACAATGCACGATTACGGGTTCATATCCTGCTGTCAGAAAGAGGGTGAATTAGAGAATAAAGATGACTAAGTGAAAGAAAGAAAATCTGTTGTCCATATCACACAATCTTCACTATTTCCTCTACTTTTAACAGAAATTATTGTTTGACAATACTAAGCTATGGCAAAAAGTTTTTGATCAGCAATATTAGTGATTATATAAATTTTTGCACTGATCTACCGTAAGCCGGTTTACATTACTTTAGTTTATCAAATAAATCGTACTCAAATCTTATGGTTGATCAATTTTCAGGAAAATGAATCTGGTTCAATTCTTTTTTGTTTCTTCATGACCATATGTAAAGATATAAAAACTTTTCTGAAATAGGTAGGAAAGTCGTGTGAGTGAACACACCAGATATGTTTTAGATGTTGATGTCTACTATCAAGCTTTTAAATATTTCTCTCTACTTACGGGACACTCTCACAGGGGATATATATATATATATATATATATATATATATATATATATATATATTATATATACATTGGTATACTCACTTGGGTCGGCAGGACGATGAGCGCCACGCAGATCATGATGACCATGTAGAGCTGGGAGGGCCAGATATCGGGGACGAAGTCGCCATAGCCGACGGTGGAGAAGGTGACCACGACGTAGTAGGTGCTCTGGAAGAGGTTCAAGTGGCGATGACCGGCTCTCTGGAAGTGTTGGATACCGCACACGCTGGAACAGGCAAAATATTATTCTTAACTAATAAGTACTTGTGTAAGTCTTAAAAAGGAAATAATTTATTCATTATGATATGAAATAAAAATATATTTATTATTCTGGGCCAGTGTGGTCATAAATAAATTAAATATTTACAGTGATAGTTAATTAAAAGTAAAAATATAGAAGAAGAGGCAAAGAAAGATAAAAGAAGATCGTACATATATATAAGACAAACAAATGAAATTAAAATAACATAAATAGTCTCTGGGGGTACTTAGATAGTTCACTAAGGTATATTTTTTAATCAGTCTGCGTATCGAATATCAGCAGGATTCCATAGGAAGAAGGTTTGATTGGCAATGGATTCATCAAACACAGCAGTTCGGTGAGGAGGAGGATAGAGATCGGAAGTACGAGACCTAGTTGGATTGAATGGAATATTTAAATTGTAAGCTATGAAAAATATAGGAGGGAGTTCTAATGACCTGGTACAGAAAGGTAGCTAGGAAGTACTGATGGGGATAGGATGGATAGAGCCACAAATTGGCCTAATTCTGGGTAATATTCGTATCTCGTGAGATTTCGAAAACAAAACGTATTGCACTATTCAATAAACGTTTAAGTCTGGCTTCGAAATCTCCCGAAAGTCCACCTTACATCATGCAGCCAAAGTCAAAGTGGGAGGAAACAAGAGAGGAAACCAGCAGTTGACGGGACTTATAACATGATAAATAACATAATAATAGTAAAAAAAGATATAGTCGAAGGTTAGTGATAACAATACAAAATTTGGGGATGAAATATAAAAAATAGGAAAGTGAAAGTAAAAATGATTCGAATCAATGTTGATTTAGGGAGAACTGCTTTCTAGAACAATAGTCTTATCTTATCGGTTTACAAAAGATCGATTGAGATTATATTTGAACAAATCTTATCCTGAGTTACGAGGTATACCTTCTAAGCTATCGATAAGATTGTGCAATTAGATCGATGGTACAATATCGATTTTATCAATCTTTACCTTTTTGTTTTGTTTAGGTTTGTTTTTTTCCTTGATAAAATTATACTGAAAAACTAAATCATTGATTTTAAAATCTAGGTAATTATGTAAGCAATAGAAATGGCGATGAAGCTTTACTAACCCTACTTGCCAGACTTTTTTTGAAGTTAAATCTTCTTTAGGCGCTTTTTGCTCTTTTTTTGTGGATTAGAATTGAGCCGTCAGATCTTCGATGTGTAACGCCTGGGTAATGTCGAGTGGATGCGACTAATTGAAGTGTCTTTGCATATAGATTAAAATATCTCCGAAACTGAAAATCGGACCTGCATACTGTAAGCGAAGGATATGTTCAGCATTTCATCCTTTTTGTAAAATGTGATATTATTTATAATTTATATTTCATATTATTAATCTGACCTTGTTGAGAATTTAACTTCTATTGTGTGGATTAAACAGAAACCTTCGTTTTTTTTTTTTTAATAACTGAGACGGACTGATATTTTGCAACTGATCGATCCGAAATAGACAAAGAAGTTATAAGTTTCATCAGGTGATGAAAGACGTGGAAGCCAAAGCCCGTGATTAAGGAAGAAGTAAGAGGGGCATTAAAGATTGACCTCCAGCAGAGAACTGTAGGCAGGAATGTGCCTCTAGTTCTTGGCTGCCTGGAGGGTCTTCCAATATTAAACAGCCCACTCCTTGCAAATGGATCCCCTCAGCTGGTCCACGAATGGGAGGCCTTCTCGTCCTGGGGTCGATATAGCTCAATTCGCGGCGATGGTAAGGAAACTGAGCGGTCTTCAAGTTATCTTCACTATAAAAAGTCGTATAAGTGTCCTTCAGACAACTCTTCAGACATTCAAGAAGCAATTTCCTTCCGACACAGCGACATCTATTTCCCAACTTCCACAACAACAATGTCGGTAAAATAATCTTGTTGCGAACCCTGAGGATGTGTGTAAATGGATCATGTATCTCGCGGACAATAGTTGTTTCAAAACTTTTTGCCACCCGAACACCAACCAATAATACTTCAGGCCTCAGAAAATCTCCTGGACGGTTAAAACTGTACACACCTAGCAGTGAAGCAGAGCTTTCAAGTTATTTCAGATTTAAACACAGTTAAAATTTTTTATCTTATTTAATCTCGAACAATATTATTGTTTTAGGAAGAGATATATATTTACTATGTTTCACATCTCATTTACTTTATTTCCTACTCATTTCTTCGCTTTATTTATATTTATATTTTGAGTTCTACCAATGGGTAGTTTTTCTTCATATTGTACATGTCATGTTACCAATTTCACATTTACTTATTGTATTTTCTATGTAATACAGTTGTAAATTCCATTAAAATAATAATTAAAAAAATTATATTTATTGATATCACATTTCATTTTTTCATTATTTTAAGGCTCGCTAATTTGGAATAACTTTTTATTTACTTTCTTATACTTTTTTTTTTACTAGCCTGTAATTCTAAATAATATAAATTATAAACAGGATTAAATACTGAAAATTTCCCTTGCTTACAGTATGCAGGTCCGATTTTTTAGTAACTGTGCTATTTTAATCAATATCTTCCATAAAACTCCTTATCATTTGGTTTGCGACACTCTTTTTCCCTTTTCGCTTCTCTAACACCACGTCGCATTAAGATAAAATTTTCAATAAAAGATAATTACTAACATGATGAAATGCTGAACATTTCGCTAGCTTACAGTATGTAGGTCCGAAATTAAGTTTCTGAGATATTTTATTGCATTTCAATAAAACTCGTTATCATTTGGTTTTCAAATCTATTTTCTCCTTTGATCAGTGCCTTCAACATTTCGCAGCCACTATATTGTTAACAATTATTTATATTAATTTTAATTATTAAATGAAATTGATACTAAGTAATTTCTATACTGTTCTCCAAATTTCTTCCAAGTTTGGGTCAAATCGAATGCGCCATTTTCAAACTATAAGCATATCAAATAACACATTTCCTGATCTGAAAGCGGGAGTATTTTTTTCGGAGTATTAGATAGAATTACCAATCCCTAAATTCCCTCAAGATTTGAGCTAAATCGAACTTGCGGTTTTAGAGATATAGAAGTATCAAGGAAAACACGTTTGCGCATTTATAAGAGAAAGCAACATACAGAATTCAATGAAATTGGCCCTACATTTTTTTTTTTACAAATACCTATCTTTTATCCAATTTTGAGCCAAATCGAACTAACCATTTCCGAAATATTGGCATATCTACAAAAATTTTTATGGAACTATCTAGACCCCAATCAGTACAATTTCTGAAAATTACATGAAAATTGGATAAATGGTGGTAGGTGATATGCCCGTCACATCGAGTTGACTACAGATAGACAGTCAGACAGACATCTAACCAAATTTGATCATTGATGTCTGAAACGTACTACGCGAGTGGAAATTTTCGATTCTGTGCTTATAATTTTTGTTATCCTCTCGCACGAATACAATGCTTATAATACTACCGAAGGTAGGGAACAATATAAAAGTAATATATACAGTGATAAATTCCATATTTTTATATCAAGATCCAGTGTTAAATTAAAATTAAATTTTTGGACTAAGTATTTCCTATATTTTAAGACTTGTACTGTATATTTATAAAGTGAGAACCAATTTATATCTTTAAGGAGCTCTATAATTTCCTCTCGTGAGATATTGGTTTTCGAAACCTGTTGAAATCCTTATATCTCCTAGGATCGGACAAAAGGCAAGGAAATGGTAGGTGTCTTCATGGGTATTCATATTACATAGAGAACACCTATAAATTGGTGGAATTGTTTTACAGGTAAATATCAGATGACTAATTTAGAAGTTTTATTTTATGAATAAATCGTTCTAATAATTTACAAAAGTAGAAAGTAAATTTTCCAAATTGAAATTACAACTTTATCTCAAACAGCGATTTTTAGAATTTAATCAAAGTTAGAAACAGTTCCCCAGAAAAACTGAAATGTTTAACTTCAGCTGTTTTTCACTGAGGCTACAGATATCAGTTTTTTTTTTTCAATTACTTCGTTTACTCGACCTCCCAAGTTTCTATTTATTAGAAATATCTGAACTTTATTCAATTAAATACTTTTTACCAAAGAATTTGTGTAGTTAAAAAAAATTATTATTAGATTTTTGTTTTTTAAATATAGAGTAGAAGTAGTTAAAAATGAATGGAAATGGTTATATGGTTTCAGGCCAACAATTACTTTACAGACTCTTACCTTTTTACTTTCACTTACCTATTTATGTAATAGTATTGCAATAGGGAAAGTATTACGATTGTGAAATTTTTCGAATCTGAGTTTTCAACGGTAAATCTTGGATATGACAGAAACTTTTTCGTTAAAATCGACTAAATTGGCTGATATTTTTGTTCTTCATTATCATTCTTAAGCTCGAATATTTCTGCCACGCCATAGCTGTCCTTGTTTGAATATCTGTTGATGCCTATCTTTAAAAGAAATCCTTTGTCCTATGTGATTTCGTCTACTATGCTTATTTCTATGGTTCCTCAACAAGCGCCATGAGAAAAAAATTCAAACATGCCAAAGAGCAATGGAGAGTAAAAAAATGTAAATATTAAATTGTACTGTAATACAAACAAATTAAGATAATGTCAAAACAGAGTTATCTTAAAATGAAAAACAAAGGGCCATATTTTAACAGCATTATAACTTTTAAAGATTTACTATTAAAACTAAAGGTTTATTTATATCAAAAATCATATTATTAAAAAAAAAGTTGCTGTCACATCTAAGGCATATAACTATCTTAAATACGTAATATCAGTTTCGTACGACTTTTTGAGTTTCGTTTTT
Source organism: Nezara viridula (assembly GCA_928085145.1). Taxonomy (NCBI): domain Eukaryota; kingdom Metazoa; phylum Arthropoda; class Insecta; order Hemiptera; family Pentatomidae; genus Nezara; species Nezara viridula. The sequence continues at coordinate 3,228,836 of OV725079.1, forward strand.
GAGCTAGACTGCTAACATTAAGTAGGTGTTGTTAATATTTATATATGCTAGGATTTAAGACATGTGACTAATACTGAAAATGTTAATATCATTAAAAATGAAACAAACATTTTTCCTCTATATTTATTTATTTCGCTCGATCCATCATTTTATCTTTAAAAAATTTTTGAATTAAAAAATAATGTCCAAGTCTAAGATAGATATGCATCGACCCTAAAAGCCGACGGAACTGCTAAGCCATCGATGATTAAATCGCTGAATAGAGGAATGCACTAAATTCCCTCGATGGTTTCTATCGATTAGTCTAGAGACTTGACGACATTATTTACATGGACTTATTTACTTGACAATGGTCAATATGATTTCATAACATTTTGACTTTTTTTTTAAACCCAAAATTTTGAATTTCCTAACTTATAATATAAATATTGAAATCGAATTTCATAAGATAAAATGTTTTATTTAATCTTATGTAACATCTGAAGTAAATCCTGCTTCATTAAAAAAAATAATCAATACAATATATAGAATACAGAATATAGCTTACTTTTATTAAACTATTTGTATTTCAACTCAATTACTCATATAAGAAACGGTTATGGATACAACGCGATATGTACCATTTATTGAAATTCGAAATCATTAATAAATTATAAATTTCATAAGAGATATAACTTGAAATCATATTTCCAACAATTATTAAGAAATGTCATACATTATAGATTTAAAATTTATAATTCACAACTTAAGTTTCTGTTATTTCTTTCTTGACATTCACTTCAGACAGATTCCGAAAGGCATTTAAATAATAAACTAATTTGATGTTTAATAAATTTAACGAACAAACCTAAATACTTGAAGTACTTTTCGCACATTTTAAATAAAATGAACCGATATAGACCGAACGGTACCGAAGCAAGACTAATTAACACAGAGACAGAAGTATGTACTGTTGAGCCGTGACAAATGCCAAGATGATCATAAGAATAAAGTTATCTGATTGGATGAGATTTAGCGCCATTACTGATCTAAGTTCTATAAAAATACAGAATATTCTACCTTACAAGGAGAGGTTATTGATGATGGGTCCGATTTCAATGAAACTTCTTTTGGTTATAATAGGTCGAAAAATATTAGACACAAGTTCGAGGGTTATCGCTAATGCGCCTTCTAAGCCAAGAAAAATATATACAATTTTTTAATATATTTTTTAAATATATTTAGGCTCTACATGTTTTTTTTTTTTAGTTTATAATGCATCAATCGATTTTTTATTTTATGTAAAATAAGAAAAACATATTGATGAATGTCTTAAACGAATTTAAATTTTTCAAAAATTACCAAAATCAAAAGACGCTTCCAATAAAATACACCAAATAAATTAAGTGAATCACTAAAATTGGAGACCCCACAATAGTAACCTAATCTTTTTAGTTATAACAGGTATTTTACTATCATCATTGTTATCATTTGTTGAAGTAACATACTTTATATGTATAAAAGTTATATGTATTCTAATTATAATAAAAATATTTATTTTTCTGTTCTATTATTAAGAAAAAATATATACATATATCACATCATATTAACTGACATATAATATTTTAAAAAATAAATGCAATATTCTGTTTTAATGAAATAACCAATGAAACTGCACAGTCAAGAAATTTTTTATATATATATATATATATATATATATATATATATATATAATATTTACAACTACTCCAGTGCATTTATAAACGATAAAACTGAATATACAGATCAAATAATTTGGAATAAGAAACAACAAATATCTTTCCCTTAACTTAATATCCTCATAGTCGCCAGTCCGGAAATCGAATTACCTATAACGATGTTTACACTCTCCGATATCTGTATGGCTCTGCTTTTTCCCTAATATAATTCCTGCCAGTCTTGTACTAAGTTCGGTTCGGTTAACATATCTCTAGTTCAGTTATTATTTTAAAATATTTAAACAGTGTAATAGTAGTAACAGTGTTTGTTTTTTGAATTTTCAAAAAGGATGTGTTTGATTCACTTATTTACGGTAAACAATAAATTTCGAAATTTTTAAATAAGTTGTATTGTGCTAAGATGCTACATGGACATTGCTGTATTGGATATTTGATATGTAATTAAAAGTTACTTATTTATTATTATCAATGATGGTAAATTTTTTGTGTTTATTTCGGCTTTTGTTAAATTGAAAATTGCAGATTTGAGTTATTTTATTAATTATTTCTCTATTAACCTATATTGGATTCACCCAGAAACTCAAAAACCAGCTTAAATTAAATTTGATATAATAAATTATTAACTTTTATAAATCAAAATATTCTAAGATCAAATAAGTTCATATCGTCAAGTATTGAGTATAAAAACGTCTAAGCAAAATGAATTCAAAATCTTAATTAATTGGAATTATTTAAAATAATTTAATTATATTTTCTAAATTTATGTTAATAATCAGAAAAATGTGCTAAAAATACAAGAAATAATGTTCAGCAACACATCTTCCCTGATTTGTTGAAGGAAGGTGATCTCTCATCCAGTGCCTTTTGGTCTCCTCATGTATATCAGCTGTGACCGTGTCTCTTATTAGTTTGTTGTTATGTCCGTTAAAATTTGTATAAATTCGTTGGTAAAGGGTCGTTTTATGTTGGTCAACTGTTTATGTAGAGTTTTGTTAGTCACGCACCGATATTAAACTATATTACCGACTTGATATTAAATTATATTTAAACCAGGAAATAATTAATTAAAACAAAGTTTAAATAATGATGTCATATTTAAAGATAGCCATATATCACTGCATTAAAGATATAATATATTCTTTAATAATTCTTTAAAATATTATAATATTTAACATTACAGATAAAGATACAAAATTAGAGAACAGAGTAAAATATATTTTATTTAATTCTAATATTGCTTATTTTTATCACAAATTATAAATAGATCATATAATTTCAATAAAATATTGAAAAGTCAAATTAAATTATTTCTAAGTCATACATGAGACAAAATTTACATAATATCTAAAATATTTTAAATATTTAAATAATAATACCTTCTTATAACATAACCAGGTATTCATGCTTTGATTATTTACACATAATTTTTAAATTCGATGGAATATTAGAATATTTTGTTTTAAAATGTAATATAGTTAATGAAGAGAGGAATAGTTGGAGTGATCAGTCAAATAAGAAGTCAAAAATAAATGATAATATTTATTTATTTTTTAAAAATGAATATTGTCATTTATTTTTGCCTTCTTATTTGACTGATCACCCCAACTATTCGTCTCATCATTATTCACGACAGTCAACATTTTACCCACAATTAATATAGTTAATGTTAGCTAATATATATATATATATATATATATAAAATAAAACTGCTAAAATTCCTATTTCTATTATAATTATGTATATTGCGTTAATAGATCAATAACTAGACTAAGTAATAACACTAATAATAATAAAATACCTGTTAAAACTGTTGTAACTGACCATCGTTATAGACTGTATCAACTTGAATATTTGCAATATGTTACTGACTGTGTCTAGGTCAGAATTGGCGCTAACTCTCGGCCAATCAGATTGCAGCATTCTTCTAATCAAGTTGGCATTTGCCACAGCTCAACAGTGCATCTCTTCGGTCGCCATATTAATTTCGTTTAGATTTGGCGCCGTTCGGTGTGTACCGATTTATTTTATTATAAGTTGTGAGTAGTGTTATAAATGAGATATAATTCATTAGTTCCAGTTTCTTAAATATTTTGTTTTTCTTTAAAATTTGTTTATTATGAAATTTTACAATCTGTCTCAATTAAGTGCATCTTAAATATTAAATTATTGTATTATTTAAATCCGTTTCGAAAGTGAACTTTAAGAAAGAAGCCTTCATAAGAACTTGAAACGGTGAGTAATGAACTTTTACTAAGTAGTGTATAGTATTCTTTAATCATACTTAGACATGTTTTTTATAAATGTTATTTTTTATTCATTTTAAAACTTATTATATAATATTAATTCTCAATAGAAGTTTCATATATATTTTTTATTTGTAACCGTTTATTATGTAAGTATTCTGATTAAATAACTTAACGAAACTATATGTCGTTTTACATTTAATATATTATTTTTCTAATAAAACAGGGTTTATAATTCATAATTTACTTCAGATATTTCATACGATTAAAAAGAATACAACTTCTGAAATATTGAAACACTTTTTTGTTTTAGTATTTGTAGAGAGAATTTTAAAAACTTCATAAGTAATATATTGCAATAAACATCTAGAAAATATATTGGTGGTCCCTCCACCGGTCGCCGTCTAAACCAAGTCCCTTGAGATCGGCTTTAACGTAATCCTCCCAACTTCGCTTCGGTCTAACGCTAGGACGTTTACCAGTTGTCACAGCAAATATTAATTTCTTTGGAATTCTTTCGTAACTAATTCCTACAATTTTACATGGCCGTTTAATTCGCCGCGATGTAATCATTTTAATTATATCAACCGGATACAATTCAAGCAACTCATCCTTCTTCGGTACGAATATTCTACGGAATACTTGTAATGTGAAATATATCTAAAATTAAAAAGAATACAACTTCTGAAATATTGAAACACTTTTTTGTTTTAGTATTTGTAAAGAGAATTTTAAAAACTTCATAAGTAATATATTGCAATAAACATCTAGAAAATATATTGGTGGTCCGTCTGGTAGGCGAGAGTTCAAGATCACTTCGATCACACTTGCAAATATTAATTTCTGTGGAATTCTTTCGTAACTAATTCCTACAATTTTACATGCCCGTTTAATTCGCCGCGATGTAATCATTTTAATTATATCAACCGGATACAATTCAAGCAACTCATCCTTCTTCGGTACGAATATTCTACGGAATACTTGTAATGTGAAATATACCTAAAATTAAAAAGAATACAACTTCTGAAATATTGAAACACTTTTTTGTTTTAGTATTTGTAGAGAGAATTTTAAAAACTTCATAAGTAATATATTGCAATAAACATCTAGAAAATATATTGGTGGTCCGTCTGGTAGGCGAGAGTTCAAGATCACTTCGATCACACTTGCCGAAGTTAGCCGAGTTTGTCCGGAGGCGACCGAACAAGAAAATTCTTATTTCTAATGATTCATATATGCATAATTTTCGCTTATCTTCACTTCTTCCTACTTATAAGTTTAACAGCTGAACTGAATTATAAATTACGTTCTGATTATAATTTCTGTCAATGATTGAATATAAAAATAATTATTATTGTATTCGGTGGTGGGTAACTAAGATGTTATCTGATCATTGGTTCCTTGTATGTAGATTTATAATTGTGGATTGATGGTGGGGACTGTAGTGAATAATTGAATAGAAAAATAGTTCATGCAATCAGTAAAAAAAAAATTAAAAATAAATAAGTATATTTATTTATTATTTGTTAAATTGATTTTATTTATAATTTAATTTTAAATTAAATAAATTATAAATATTTATTTAAATTAATTCCATTTAATTCATTTTTCTTAATTTATAATCTGAAGAGAAGAATAGTTGGGATGACCAATCAAAAAATAAAATTATAAAAAAATAAGCAAGGAGATGGTCCGGGGTGGCGGTCATAAATAGGCTAAATAGTGGTACAACTATTTTACTCAAAGCCAACGTTTCAAACCGACTTTGCAGGTCTTTTTCAGGGAGGTGTGTTCAGCTAGGAGTTTCACTTAGAGCTCAACTTAAGAGTTCATTAGAGAAGTTTTACTTAGATTTCTAATTGAAACTCCTAGCTGAACACACCTCCCTGAAGAAGACCTGCAAAGTAGGGTCGAAACGTATGCTTTTAATGAAATAGTTTTGCCACTATTTAGCCTGTTTATGACTGCCACCTCTTGCATCTCCTTCCTTTATAATGCAACGGTTAACTATTAAATATCCAAAAATAAATAAGTATATTTATTTAGCATTATTTTTTATGTATTTTATTTTTAAATTAATTAAAACTAATCACTGCTACTTAAGCTGACGATACAACAATTTTAACAAAACACCATGACCCCAGACTAGCCTCACTAAATTTACAAAATCACTTACTAAAGCTCATATTACTTATGAAAGCCTGTTGTAATCTTTCGGGTGAGCTCGGTAGCGATCGTATTTCTTCGGTTCCTGCATCACAATTATTATCCGTTACGATCTATTATTTTTCTTTTCACCACGAATGGCTGTCTACACAGTTCCCTCCACCGGTCGCCGTTCAAACCAAGTCTCTTGAGATCGGCTTTAACGTAATCCTCCCAACTTCGCTTCGGTCTACCGCTAGGACGTTTACCACTAGTCACAGCAAATATTAATCTTTTTTGAATTCTTTCGTTACTAATTCCTACAATTTTACAAGCCCATTTAATTCGCCGCGATGTAATCACTTCAGTTGTATCAACCGGATAAAATTCAAGCAACTCATCCTTCTTCGGTACGAATATTCTATGCAATACTTTATTAATATATACCTTATTATGAAATATACCTTAGTAAAATATTAATTTATTTAAACAAGGAAAAAAGAAAAGAAGCTACGCCTAAGATTGTAGAATAATTAAGTCTCGATGGTAATTAGCTTAAATAATGTCATCAAGATCAAAGAGGAAATAGGGGGGAATAGGTAACGACGTTCTTGAGGACCATTAAGGGCTCGACGACCGGAAACCATCAACATCGCCGCGTCATCTACAGCTCTCTCTGAGCGATGTCCTCAGCAACTAGTCGGGCATAGATCATTCCTTAGTCTGTCCAACGATTACCGCTAATTTAAGATAATATATTTGTTATTTCTTAAAGTTTACTTTTATTAAAATTTTACTAAATTAATTATTTGAGACACTTTATTCGCAAAGTGAATCCTAATCATTATTATTTTTTTTTTTTAACTCGAAAAACTGTATCTTCTATTCCAATTGTTATATCAAAACTAATATTTAAACAAAAAATAAATTAAGATTTTTTTATATAGCCCATATTTCCAAAAATTAAAATTGGAAATCATTTAAACTTAAAAATACAGGTTTTGGAATGATTTAAATTTTAAGGCCCATTTAGGAACAAATAATATGGTATTGCAGTACGGTTAGGTGAGAAAAAAAATCTGGTGCACGCAAAACAAAAATTTAAAAGTTAACATTCAGAAAGAAAATTTCATATGATTTCCTTGGAAACATGTGATTTACGGTAAATAATGTTAGTTTTCAGAAATTATTATTTATATTTTTTTCACCACTCTCCGTTACCTTCAACAAATTTATTTATTAGATATTATTTTTTCTAAAATTCTCCGCATTCCAACGATACATTATACGTATATCTTCTGACTATTATTTCCGAAGATTCGTTTTCGACCACGGTAAACATTTTTCTTTTTTTCTCCTTTATTCGATTATCAAATCCTTTCAAAAGTTATATTAAGCCTTTTTTTCTAACTCCTAATAATGAGAGATATCTTATTATTTAAAATAAACCAAATTTAATGTATTTTAGAGGAAGACATTTTGAACGTTGAGCATTTGAGCCCTGTAAAGTGACATAGATAGGGATAACACCTAAATTATATTAAAAATGACTAAATTATATTTATAGGACGGAGTTTAATTAAAATCGTTTGAGCCATTTTCGAGAAAATTGTAAAAATGTGTTAAATCGATGTTATAAAGTGCCACTTCTGGTTTTCCGATTTTGACGAAAAAGTTGCTGTAATATTCCAGGCATATAGGTGTTCATGAGTATGCGGTACTTCATTTGATTGCCAAAGTTCACTGATTTGTAACTTGAAAAGTCTCTCGAAAATTTCCTTTGATTGATCATCTAGATTCGATTCTACAAAAATAATCGCTACATTTTAGCATAACATTTAAACAATCTTTCATTTTATTTATGTTGACAATAGGAAAACACTAAGGTGTGTGCTTTTGCCAATACGATAGAACTGAAAACATCAACAGGTCGAGAAAATAGCATGAAATATAAATTATAAATGATAGATCATTATAAAGAGGTTGAAATATTGAACAATTTCCTCGCTTACAGTATATAGGATTTATTTTTAGTTTTAGAGATATTTTAATCCATATCTTCAAGAAAACTCGTTACCGTTTGGTTTTCGACTCATTTTTTTCCCTTTTCTCCTCTCTAAACCGGTGTCGTGTTAAGATAAAATTTTAATTAATAGCTCATTAAAAAGAGAATAAAATGATAAACATTTCCTTTTCGAACATTATCCAGGTTCGATTTTTAGTTTTTGAGATATTTTAATCCATATCTTCAAGAAAACTCGTTATCATTTGGTTTTCGACTATATTTTTTCCCCCTTTCTTCTCTCTAGCACGGTGACGTGTTAAGATAAAATTTTAATTAATAGCTCATTAAAAAGAGAATAAAATGTTAAACATTTCCTTTTCGAACATTATTCAGGTTCGATTTTTAGTTCTTGAGATATTTTAATCCATATCTTCAAGAAAACTCGTTACCATTTGGTTTTCACTACTATTTTTTCTCTTTTCTCCTCTCTAAAACGGTGTCGTGTTAAGATAAAATTTTTATTAATAGCTCATTAAAAAGAGTATAAGATGATAAACATTTCCTTTTCGAACATTATCCAGGTTCGATTTTTAGTTTTTGAGATATTTTAATCCATATCTTCAAGAAAACTCGTAATCATTTGGTTTTTGAATCTATTTTTTTCCCTTTTCTTCTCTCCAGCACGGTGTCGTGTTAAGATAAAATTTTGTTAAGATAAAAATAGCTTATTAAAAAGAGGATGAAATGATAAATATTTCCTTGATAACAGCCTACTTTAATCGAGCGTTACATATCGGAGATCTGACGGCTCAATCTAATACACTCTCCACAAAATGCGCCTATAAAAGTTTTCACTTCAAAACAAAAAGTTTTAAAACATGTTAATCATTCAAACTCATCTCCAATATAATAACATAACCTAGAACCATCTCAAAGCTAACAACTTCGCTGCTTATTGTAAGCGATCGTCAAGAGTATAGATGTATAGATTGCCGATAGGTGAAAACGAAATAGTACCTTATAAGTTTACAAAATGACAAAGACAGCAACTGTTTTAATAGATTCTATATTTCATATGAAAACTTTCAAATATTTATATTTAATATTTAATTATATGAAATATTCTCTGTTATTCTCCATTTTTTAATAAAGAATACTGACCTGGTAAAAACGAGGCATAACAAAGTGGCTGATAGTATCATGAGCTGCTGTGAGAGGGCGGACTGAGACTTCTGCATCGCTCTGTGGAGGTCGTTCTGGAACAGATCAATCAAAGTTAATCCAACAACAAGTTGGCATATTTCATTCCTCTTTGTTTCTTTATTTGTTCCACTTTGGAGAAATCTCTTTTATAGGTAATATAAATGATAAATACATATTGTAAGAGAAACAAAGATGGAAAAGTGATGTAAATGTTTAAGCTATGCTCACGTTAAGAAATCGAATAGAATTTTAAAAACAATTAAACTCTGACTTCATCCGGAGTTTTGGCTGTTAAAAAAATTGTAATTTGTTTCCAAGTTTAATTTATCGAATTAGCATGGTAAAAAAAAATTGAGACAAGCCAAAAGTCATTAATTCAGTTAGTTTTTACGGTACTGACTAAATCCACAACAATCATTTAAACCAATTTAGAGAAGGTGTAGAGGTGTGAGAAATAATTAAGAAAACCAATTAATTTAAACGAATTAATAAAATATGTAAACTAAAATCAATTAAGAAAAGTCGATTAGAGGGCTAAGTTAAGGGCTAGAAATAGGTAAGCAAGTAGTTTACAACGCCCTTTATCCCTAATATTGAAATTTTAGTTTATATTAAAAGATAATTGTATATAGGAACATATTCCAGAATTTTATCATTTATTCAGGTACATCCTTCCATTCTTACATGGAGATTTAATCATATTTCCCGCTGCATTTTCGAAGCATCGAAGAGTTTAGAGTTCATCTTTATGCCTCAATCCTTTAAATAAAAATATGTAATATATTCAATTGGCTTTTGGAATCAATGGATGAAAACTTAGAGCTGTTATATCTCAATTTACTTTATATATTTTATACAGTTTATTTTCTCTCTATATTGGCAAGTTCCTAAAATCAGCAGTGAGCTTAGGAATTATAGCTATTTTTTTATATTTCTTTTATTTTTCATTTGTATAGTAACTGTTCGGTTTAGAGTCAATATATAACTAACCGTTATATTTGGTCCTTAGCTTCAAATAAAAGAAATTTTAGTAGTCTGTATTTGAAATGAACTATTATTTCAACACAAACTTTACAAAGAGATTTTAGAATTTTAGACTGAATAACTTTTGACCAACAAAAAAAAAAAAAAAAAAAAAAAAAAATGGCGAGAGTTTTAATTATGTGTAAAAATTCAACATAATTATTGTGGAACGAACTGATATAATACTGAATATTTAAAATTGATTTATTTATACTAGTAGGAACGTGCGAAAAATTGGCACAGCATATTGTTATCAAATGCCAGATTAATAATAAAATAAAATAATGCAACCTATCAAAAGATAAAGAAATCAAATGTTACTGTATGTATAAATATAATCGACAAAAAAAAAATTAATTTAAATCTTCATTTTTGTTTGGAACCAACATGTTTACAAATTTCAATAAGCTGTATCTTTGCTAAAAATTGTCCGATTTCGATGATTTTTTTTTCATTGTGTAGGAAATTTAATTAATGTTTTATATAATCACGGGCATAACCGAGGGAAAAGTGTGTGATTTTTTAGGTTATTCGCAAATAAAGTTTGTTTTCTTTTATAACTTTTTGCCTGAATTTTCGGTTTGATTGGACTATTTTGTCCGCCTGAAGGAGAAGGAAGCCTTCGAAATCGGTGGCTCAATCTTGAGCTTTGGTGAAAAATTGACGATGATATGGCTTGCCGATCAAAAACAACATCGCTAAATAATATAAACTCCTCCTCTCTCGATCATAGAGGCCTCAAGTCGACGAAATGTGACATGTATTCAACGACAGTACTACAATTAATGTAAGGTTGTGTGGATGCGAACCCTATGGCTTGCGTTATCTCGAAAATAGTACGTTTTTCCGGAAGAACTATCCGGGTTTTGCTGTACGCATCAAAATCTTCTAGATCCAATTTGTCCCGCATCGATCTACAGACCTACCACTGTTCAGGTATTGAAGCCTAGCAAAATGTTTGTATCGACTTTATTTATTTTAGAAAGAAAAACAAAAGTGGAGAATACGATTCGCTAACCCCTCGTGAAATTCTAAATCCAACGGTACCCCTTTCATGGTATTTGAGCATGACAGGAGCTTATATTGGTACAAAACCGATTTCGAGCCTTACTGTAATAATATATGTGGAGATGTTTGTATGGTTGTGAGGATTTTTATTTATTTTTTGTTTTACATACTATATATACACAGGAGGGAGGGGAGACAGCCTTCAAAACTTTGGTACATTTCAAAAACTTTTTAAGCTAAAAATGAATAATTTCTTAGTGTTATACAACCTCAAATAAAAATCCATCGTTTTTCAAAATCCGAATAGTTTGACGCGGAAAATGTGATAACAATATCACGTGAAAATTGAGTGGTGATTAAATCATGCAATATTGGGATATGTTCATATATATTGTTATCTTTGAATATAAATGAAAATTTAAATAAAAGTAACATTTAGGTATCGATATAATAGTTACATACCTACTACTTTGACTGTAACCTAGTCGACTTTTCTGAATCGATTTTAACTTATACATTTTATTCTCTCATCTAGCTTATATATTATTGATTTTATTTTTTTTAGCTCAAATTATGGGGGGAGGGGGGTCAAATGATATTTTAGCCCTTTCAACATTTTTATTAGGAGGAGGGGCGGAAGCCCCCTCCCGATTCTTTGCCTCTGGGGCATATATTATATTTTTGACTAGCTGATGTTCCTGTCGTTGACGGGTGTATAGTTAAAATTTGGGAACATTTTTTTGAGATGGATTTTGTATTATGGAGAGGAGGGTCCAAATTCAATTTCATAAAATTGGGTCGGCAGTGGGGAGGGGGGTTGTTTTGAATTTTTTTATGGTGGGGCTTATGGATGTCAAGGTTTCGCAATAGTCAAAACAAAAACTTTGTTATTCGGCTATTTGTTTAGGTATCACACATCTAAACCGACCACCACCGATCCATTAAAATTTGTCAAGGAGATTGTGGAGTCGATTAATTGATCAAAAAGAGTTGCTGAGTTTATCGCTGGCAAAATAAGATTGGACATTGAGTCACGTATTTTCCTGTTAAATTAGAACTTGATCTGAATATTGTGGCGGGCGGGATGAAATATTTGGAAATTTTTTTTGTTGATTTCAGGCTAGTCCGTTTGGTTAATCCTAAAAATGTATAAGACAATATTTGTTAGGCTCGGGAAGTTGAATAGAATGACACCTTGAACGGAAAGAACAAAGTTGAAAAATGAGTGTTTTAATCGTTTTATGTTATCCCGTTGAGTTTTGATAATTTTTTTCTATTAGTTGTATAGTACAACTTTTAAATGTGGCTCGCGATAGAGTAGATTGGAATGGGAATCGAAGTAAATAACTGCCTAACCGGGATCTCTAGACAAATTACTCAAGAATTCATAACTTTGGTTTTAATCAATATTTTGTTTTTAATTAAAGCATATATTTTAAGTCAAGGAAACCTAAATATAAGATCAAAATTTCAAAAGTCTACCATTAGTCATTGCCGAGCTTACCCCTGACAAAATTTCGTTGGACAATGCAACCAGACAAACAAAAAATCTTTTAAAAGTGGATTTGGTATCTGTAATGTATGGAACGGAAAGATATCATGAAACGGGATGATTCTATTCAATGTACAGACAAAACATTTATTTCATTTATATAGATCAATAACTTGACGGGCGCAATTATATTTTTGATAGACAAAAAAAAATATATACAGATGATCTTTAACCTATAAACATATGTTTATTATTAACATTTATTATCAACATTAACCGGGATCTCTAGACAAATTACTCAAGAATTCATAAAGGGGACCCTACACGGTCAATCGGAATTGCACTAATGACGTTCCGAATTGTCGTGTAAGGTAGTGAATGAAGTACTGATGGTGGTGCACTGCGGATTTCCGAGCATCCGGAAATCAAAAGTTCATTCACGAGAAGTGATAGGTTAGGTTAGGTTTTCTATGAGACTAACCTTACTACTAGATAGGTTAGTTTACCTGTGTCTCGTTATTAAGTAAATAATTTCATAAAAGTAAATAGTTGTTTATATTATTATGTTATTATTAACCTAGTCTATGTTATTATTAACCATTTTCAACTATTTTTTCTTTAAAAAGTCAAGTAGACAATAAATTGGAGAGAAAAAAAAGTGGAAACTTAAGTAATGATCAGTAATGATTGAACGTGTAAGGGTCTTCATGATCAAAGCGATAGCGGGCAATCTTGGAACTTCTTGTGACGTTCATTCATGAATTACCGTGTAGGGTCCGCTTAACTTTAGTTCTACTCAATATTTTGTTTTCATTTAAAGCCTATGTTTTAAGTCAAGAAAACCTAAATATAAGAGCAAAAGTCTACCATTAGTGATTGCCGAGCTTACCGCTGACAAAATTTCGTTGGACAATGCATCCAGACAGACGAAAAATCTTTTAAAAGTGGATTTGATATCTATAATGCATGGAACGGAAAGAAATCATGAAACGGGATGATTCCATTCAATGTACAGACAAAACCTTTATTTAATTTATATAGATCAATAAGTTGACAGACGCAATTATATTTTTGATAGACAAAAAAAAAAATTATATAGATGATCTTTAACCTATAAACATATGTTTATCATTAACATTTATTATCAACATTAACCGAGATCTCAAGAAAAATTACTCAAGAATTCATAAATTTATTTCTCCTCAATATTTTGTTTTTATTTAAAGCCTATATTTTAAGTCCAAAACACCTAAATATAAGATCAAGATTTCAAATGTCTACGATAAGCCATTGCTGAGCTTACCACTGACAAAGTCTCGTTGCAATGCGGACATACAGACAGACAAAAATTTTTTTAAAAGTAGATTTGGTATCTGTAATGTATGGAACGGAAAGATATCATGAAACGGGATGATTCTATTAAATGTATGGACAAAACCTTTATTTCATTTATATAAATCAATAAGTTGACAGGGGCAATTATATTTTTGATACAAAAAAAAAAAAAAAAAAAAAAAATATATATATATATATATATATATATATATATATATATATATATATATATATATATATATAGATGATCTTTAACCTATAAACATATGTTTATAATTAGCATTTATTATGAACATTAACCGAGATCTCTAGAAACATTACTCAAGAATTCATAACTTTGGTTCTACTGAATATTTTGTTTTTATTTAAAGCCTATATTTTAAGTCAAGAAAACCTAAATATAAGATCAAAATTTCAAAAGTCTACCATTAGTCATTGCCTAGCTTACCCTGACAAAATTTCGTTGGACAATGCATCCAGACAGACAAAAAATATCTTAAAAGTGGATTTGATATCTGTAATGTATGGAACAGAAAGATATCATGAAACGGGATGATTCTATTCAATGTACAGACAAAACCTTTATTTCATTTATATAGATCAATAAGTTGACAGACGCAATTATATTTTTGATAGACAAAAAAAAATATATAGATGATCTTTAACCTATAAAAATACGTTTATTATTAACATTTATTATCAACATTAACCGAGATCTCAAGACAAATTACTCAAGAATTCATAGCTTTATTTCTCCTCAATATTTTATTTTTATTTAAAGCCTATATTTTAAGTCCAAAACACCTATATATAAGATCAAGATTTCAAATGTCTACAATAAGCCATTGCTGAGCTTGCCACTGGACAAAGTTTCGTTGCAATGCGGACATACAGACAGACAAAAATTTTTTTTAAAGGAGATTTGGTGTCTGCAATGTATGAAACGGAAAGATGGAATAAAACAGGATGATTCTATTCAATGTATAGACAAAACCTTTATTTCATTTATATAGATCAATAAGTTGAAAGACGCAATATTATTTTTGATAGACAAAAAAAATATATATAGATGATCTTTGACCTATAAAAATATGTTTATTAACATTTATTATCAACATTAACCGAGATCTCAAGACAAATTACTCAAGAATTCATAACTCTGGTTCTACTCAATATTTTGTTTTTATTTAAAGCCTATATTTTAAGTCCAAAACACCTAAATATAAGATCAAGATTTCAAATGTCTACGATAAGCCATTGCTGAGCTCACCACTGACAAAGTCTCGTTGCAATGCGGACATACAGACAGACAAAAATTTTTTTAAAAGTAGATTTGGTGTCTGCAATGTATGAAACGGAAAGATGGAATAAAACAGGATGATTCTATTCAATGAATAGACAAAACCTTTATTTCATTTATATAGATCAATAAGTTGACAGACGCAATATTACTTTTGATAGACAAAAAAAAATATATATATAGATGATCTTTGACCTATAAAAATATGTTTATTAACATTTATTATCAACATTAACCGAGATCTCTAGACAAATTACTCTAGAATTCATAACTTTGGTTCTACTCAATATTTTATTTTCATTTAAAGCATATGTTTTAAGTCAAGCAAACCTAAATATAATGTCAAGATTTCTAAAGTCTACAATAAGCCATTGCTGAGCTTATCCCTGACAAAAATTCGTTGAAATGCGGACATACAGACAGACAAACATTTTTTAAAAAATGGATTTGGTTTCTGCAATGTATGAAACGGAAAGATGGCATAAAACGGGTTGATTCTATCCAATGTACAGACAAATTCTTTATTTTATTTGTATATATATATATATATTATCTAACCACTCTTTTTAGCTGTCTTATATTTATTCGGTTTATTACAAAAAACAAACTTATTTGTTCATTTCGACCATATTTATCGATTAAAAACTACATATAAAAAACAGTGACACTAACTACACAATATTTTGAATTCTCTGAAAATTAAATTCATTCAATTTCGTTTACAAGAATGTTATTTATGTCGCTGATTTAGCTCGAGCCAGATGTATATCCTTTCACGATAAACTTCAGTCCCATCAAACACACTTGTTACCAACCTTGGTTCTTCCTCGATTTCTGATAATCCCTCTAGGCGTCTGAAAATAAGATGGTCTCGTGATCATCTTACCTAGAACTATTAGCGAGTGCTTCGTTGGGTAGTTTCTCCACAAGTCTATCTTTGTCATTATTCCTCTATTTGCTCATATTTTCTATTTTTATTTATTTAATACAGTTATATATTTTAAAAAAAATTACTTAATTTTTTTATGTACTCTCGATTTATAGATTTTTTTTATTTTAGTTAATCTGATTGCAAATAATAATTTGTAGAAGTCAATTTTAAGAATGTCAAAATATTTGTATAAATATATTAGTTTGAAGTTAAATTAATCTTGTATTATTGTTTCAAAAGTCTTAATATAATACCAAGATTTCAAAAGTCTACAATAAGCCATTGCTGAGCTTACCCCGGAAAAAAATTCGTTGCAATGTGTGGACAGACAGACAAACATTTGTTTAAAAGTGGATTTGGTGTCTGTAATGTATGAAACGGAAAGATGTCATAAAACGGGTTGATTCTATTCAATGTAAAGACAAAATCTTTATTTTATTTATATAGATAAGTGATTTGAGATTTTTTTTAGATCTATTCTTATTTTTTTTTATTTATTTATTTTAAATGATATTTACAACTGTATACAAAAAAATACATCTAGTAAATTTGCACATTGGTATAACTTTTTTTTTTTTTTAGATCTAAAAACTTGTTTTTACGATCTATTCCTTCGGAGATTTAGATCTTTCGTTCTGGGTCATGGCCATTACTAGCTAAGATGGTTTTGTATCAGTGTTAATAGATGATAATAAGATGACGATCGACTGTTTTATATAGAGTGCGCTAAGAGCTTTGGAATGGTTGAACATAAAATATAATTGTGATGGGAGAGTGGTGGGGGGGGGGGCGCAGTGAATAAAGTTTTCCTAGAATATACAGCTCGTAAATTCGTGGCGGAGGCTGACAGTTCTCGGCAATTGGGATATACCTACCACACCACCTCCCCAACTACGACCATTCTCTTTCTTTTGCTGAGTTATCTATGACTCCTCTGCACAACACATTCATATTTAGAAGTTATTATTTCAAAAGCTCCCTTGCTCCCAATTCAATCTCTGAAGAATTGTTTAGTTCGCTACACGATGAATATTTTACAACCTCATCTCACAATGTCAACATTCAATTATTCATTATTTTATTTTACGGCATAACATAATTTCATTTTAGTTAATAATTAAAAAAAAAATAATGAAGAGAAGAATAGTTGGGGTGTTCAGTCAAAAAGGATGGCAAAAATAAATTATAATATTTATTTTTTACATATGCCGATGTTTCGACCTGAAGTTCAGGCCTTCATCAGGGCTAAGAAAATAACCAGATAACAAGGTATGAGAAACATAAGTAATGATGGTAAAAAAGATAATAAAAAATAAAAAAAAATTATTAGAAAAATAAATTTCTTCCTAATAATAAAATAAATAAAATAACTTTCTTTCCTCCTTCCTTTCATTCCTTTTCTCTGTTTTTAACTCTTTATTATATTATACATTGTCTGTACATCTTGATAGACTTTACAATATCTCAATTTTCTATCTAACTACTCCATTCTCAATGTTTTAATTTTACTATTTATTTTCATTTCTTATATAACTTTATATTTCTTTTTTATGTTTTACATTTTATTCTAAGATTCCCATTGTAACACTTTTGTCACCCCTTTTTGATTATGCCTACTTCCATTATATCATTCCACACTATGAAACAGTTTTTATTATTTATCTCTTAGTTCTTAGTCATTATTCTAACAATTTCATTTTACTTTATATTTATCTATTTTATTTTTCTAATATTTTTTTTTTATTTTATTTTTTTATTTTTTATTATCTTTTTTACCATCATCACTTATGTTTCTCATACCTTGTTATCTGGTTATTTTCTTAGCCCTGATGAAGGCCTGAACTTCAGGTCGAAACGTCGGCATATGTAAAAAATAAATATTATAATTTATTTTTGCCTTCCTTTTTGACTGAACACCCCAACTATTCTTCTCTTCATTATCCACGACAGTCAACCAATTACCAATTATTTAAAAAAAAATAGTTGAACCGTGATAATAATTCACACAGTATTAGTCAGCGAACTAATGGAAATAAGTAAATGATGCGTATTATTATAAATAAGAATTAATTTTTACTAGCTGACCCGTGCGAATACGTATAATACAAATTTCAATAGAATATATTTATGCTTATTACATATTTCGATTTGTGAACTATTCATAGGTATTTATCTGTGATTTCGAGACTGAATATCGTTTTATCATATTCAAGCAAATTTTTTAAAGTTATGAACCACTCCATTGGACACTAAAATAAATGGTAAATTAAAATCTATATATAACTAAAACTTTCTATTCCTAATAATACACAGTGTACTTACGAACATGTTCTCAAGGGACTTCTTGGCCAGCCAGCAGTTGAGGAAAACAGGAATGAACAGGTGTCGACAAGCCGGGAATGCAATCTGATAACAAATAACAGACATTGATAATATTCACAAGTATCACACAGTATACTGGTATAATTTAGTATATTATATATTATTTCTAAAATGTGTTTTTTTGTCGGTACGCCATAACTTTGTCAATTCTTCATCATAACCAATGATTGACCACTCATTTTGAAGATATTCTTCTCCTTCACATGCCAAAAATAGTCCTATCCCCCCGAAAAAGTTATGAAGGAAAAGAAACTTTATTTGCTAAAAACTCAAAAAGTATCCATTTTTTTCTTGATTGTACCCATGATAACTAGAAAGATTACTAAATTACCTACAAAATAAAATAAAAAATTGTAAAAATCGATTAGAAATATGTATAATTTAAACAATTTGTATTTACGGAAGGAGTGAAGTGCGTTGAAATATTTTTTTAAGAAGGAGATTTGATAAAGTTGAGATTCGTATTTCACAGCTCAAAAGACACTCGAATACGAATTTTCATCGCGATCAAAAAATAAATTTTTTTTCTACTTATTTGACCTTATTGGACCTTTGATATTTTTTCAAAAATCACAAAAAATGTTATAACTTCAATATTCTTCCACCTATTTACACGAAATTTTTCAGGGATATAGGGCGTTATAAACTACTCCATTGTACCCACGATGATTAAAAAGATTACTAAATTACCTACAAAACAAAAAAAAAACACGTAAAAATCCGACAATTATTAACAAAGATACAGTCCATTAGTTTTGGTTTACTTAATAAGGACTTCCTGTTCAAAGATATTGCATTTATTAGTAGAATAGTCTACTAATTTTTTTTCCTGGCTTTTATATTAACTTTATTATTTCTTAAAGACATTTGGTTGTTCTTAAATTTTTTTTTTAATAATTTAGAATATTCTTTGATCGGGGCATTATTTTGCCTTTATTAATTTTATTATCTTTCCAGTCATTTAAAAATAGGTTCCAGCAAAGCAGTTTGTATAAATATTTTGGTCTGTTATGTTTAATGGAATATTATAATCGACTAAGAAAAAAATATTAATTCCTTCCTTACATAATACATTGTTTTGCTATTTCGTCACTTAACAAAATTTTCTGCGATTTTTTTGCACGGCCCAACTAGTACACTTTATATTTATAATACCAAATAAAATATGAGTGGCTATATAAGGAAGTATCAATGGTCTAATCCTGAAAAATAAGTAATCAAAAAACATTTAATGGGAAACATTATCAAAAATTTCAGAAAACGTTAAATATTTTTATTAGTTATCGAATAAAATAAAGAGCGTCAGAAATTGTAAAATTTTCTGTTATTGTAAGAGTTTCTAAGACTCAAAAATAACAGCGTAATAAACTTACGATACTGATCCTATATTATCAAGTTGAAGAAAGTGTATAACTTTAAAGTGTACGGTTTTCTAGAAATCATTTTTGGGTAATTATTTGATGATGGCTGCTCGGGTAACGCTTGGTTCACAATCATTTAGGTCAAATTTTTCTATGGAGTGCCGAATACATCCGGATTTATCCGAAAGACTGTTTTTGGTGTTTCGTGAACAAGTGTGACCGAAGTGATTGTTAACTACGCGTAACCCGTGCGGTTCTCATCTAAATAATTATCCATTTTTCTGTTGTATATCTTTCATCCTAGGCGTGAGATATTCTCTATTTGAGCCCTATATGTTTAAAATGAACAATAATAGATTTTTATTGAAAGTATTGATTCACATGTAAAACCATCCAATGAATCAAAAGGTGCAATATTTTTTTCCTTAACGAATCTAAATATTAAAAAAGTAGTGTGAAAATAATTTTTTTTCTGAAACCGATCTTTTTTTAACAAATGTAATCAAACTTGCATTCATTAAGTTTTGTTTAAAAACATTTTTTTTTTAATAGAATTTTATAACGAATATTATTATAATTATATATATATTTTTTCCGAAAAGTTAATTTATTATAGTAAAATTTGTAGTAACTTTTTCTTCCTGAATCAAAAACTATTTTTTCTCTCCAAAACAAACTCTTATCAACTTTTTATTTGTTAAAAAAACGGATCTTGAAGTTTATTCCTTTCCGAAAGAGACTAGTTTATTACTATGCAAGTTTAAATATTTTTTAATTGATACTGGAATAATGAATATTTTTAAAAAAATATGTTCTTCAAATAAAGAATTTTTAATTTATTTAAAAAAAAAATTAAGTTTTGATATTACATTTAGAATAGGCAATTTGGTTTTTCGTGTTTCCTGAAAAATCGTTATAAATGATTATGGTTCACTTTGAAAACAAACGACTCATTTATTTTTCACAATTAATGTAGTCAAAAGTTCAGCTGATGTATTTTTAACAATACATTAAATAATGCCTCTCTTTTATATAAAAAAGTGTTTAGTGACTTTCATATTTTATTTTATTTTTAGTATTAGAAGAATAGGAGATTACATGAGCGATTAGCTACAATAATACAGCTATTAGCTCTATAATTATCACTAATTATACAGGTGTTCATTTAATTACATGTGTGTTGAACTCCTGTAACCTCATATTCTCCTAACACAAAATTGAGATTTACACCCTGGTTTATTCGTTACACTATTGGGCTTCTGTAATCTCCTACTCTCTTTATACAAATTAGAGGTGGTAATTTGTTTTACCTAGATGACAGCAGTTATTTTTCGATCTAGATATTTTCCACTTGAATACAATATATTAATTATTATATTATATATATCATATTGCGATATAATTATACTTATTATTAAAAAGAAAATAAAGCACAATATAGCTTATATGAACCTCGACAAGTTGAGTGTATCTTATCGTTACAAATTGCAATAAGAATAATTATGATTATATATAATATATAATTACAATAAACTAGCAATAAGGCGCGATGTATGATATAGATTTTTAAAGAAATGAGAAATGTTTCTCTGTGGTTTTGTTCAGTTTATTTTATATTGATAAAAAATAATGCAATGTAACCACAGAATACATGTAAATTAAAGTTACACAATTTGAGCAACCAATAATACAAATAAACAGTTGTATAATTTGAAAAATGGGTGAACAGAGGGTATCCCCTAGATATTATAAAATAAAGTTTTGAGTATTATAATTAATAAAAAGTTTAATGACGTGCCACAATGGCAAAGCTGTATAGGGCTGTCGAAAACCTAATGGTCTTTTTGTCTAAGGCACAGAGGTTGAATAAAAAATAAAGTTTAAATTATTACCGGGAATTCCGCTCACAAAATAAATTTGCTTTGTCCATAAAATAAAATTTCCTTGTCGCGCTTAATATAGCACACTCTATTTTTGGGAGCGATTTAATGAGAAAGCCCCCCGGGCCAATAAATTCAACTCGCTGGAACAAAACAAATATAATTAATTATTGAACCCTGGGGGGGGGAGGGGAGAGGAGTAGAAAATTACTTTGTTCGAAAATTGGGGCACAGGGCTGCGCTGACGAGCTGGTTTAGTAACCTTCGAACCGAACATGCTAAAACTGCCATTAGTTATCGTAATATTGTTTAGTAGTGAGACAATATTGTTAGTAGTTGAAGAAGGATCGGAAACTATTCGGTTCGATAAAGTTACAAGAGCGAAACATTGAAGAAGGTTTGTAGGGACCGTATCTGCATATAGAGGGCACTGCCTGTCTCGAGAGGAAGCTAGTGTGACAAGCTCTCTCTTGGGGCACAGTTTGTAACCAACTGCGACATCTTGGAGCAAATATACTCACTTCAATGATTAATAATAAAGTACAATAAAAAATGCCTTACTCCTGTTCTAGTCATATAATGTAAAATAAAAGTTTTAAATTTTAATGCTCAAGTAGTTTGCTTATTTTTTTTGTAAATTAGTGGGTCAGAAGAATAATAGGTAATTTCACGTAATATCAAAAAAACAAATAATAAATGTATTAATACTAGAGATGAATATATATATATATATATAATAATAATAAAAGGCTTAGCGAACCCGAAGGTTCACCACCAATCGCCTGTTATACACCTCCCTGCACCGTTCGCCGTCCAAACCCAGTCCTTTCAGATCGGCTTTAATGCAATCTTCCCACCTTCGCTTCGGTCTACCCCTCGGACGCTTACCATTCGGCACAGCAAATATTAACCTTTTAGGAATTCTCTCGTTACTAAGCCCAACAACTTTACAAGCCCATTTGATTCGCTGCGATGAAATTACCTCAATTATATTACCCGGATACAGCTCACGCAATTCGGCGTTGTGTAACCGTCTGAACTCTCCGGTTAACTCATCCTTCTTCGGTCCGAATATTCTACGCAATATTTTATTTTCAAAAACCTTAAGATGCTGTTCATCCCTTAGTGTAAGCGGCCAAGTTTCGCATCCATAAAGAACTGTAGGCAAGATAATTGTTTTATAGATTCTAATTTTTAAGTTCCGGGGCAAGAGGCGCGAACTAAGTAGTTTTGTCACAGAAAAATAACAAGCATTTCCCGCCTTCAGTCTAACCTTAATCTCTTCTTCAATTTCGTTTTTTCTAGTTATCGTAGAACCTAGATACCTAAACTTATCTACCTGTTCAAACATTTTACCATCTATATCGATATCACCAGTAATATTGCCATTTTTGCAGCTAACCATATATTTTGTTTTATCCACGTTTATTTCGAGTCCTAGTTCTTTACCGGCTTTCATTAACGTTGCCGTTTTTAGTTTTATAGTTTCAACGTCTTCGCTTAAAAGTACCAGATCATCAGCACAGCCCAACACGGATGTTGTCCCGCCCATATATATATATATATATATATATATATATATATATATATATATATATATATATATATATATATATATATATATATATATAATGTAAATAGTTTATTCTCATCGTAAGCAACCACAATTCAAGACCTAAAAATAAATCCTTCGAAAGAACGGGAAATTGAGTGTAAGTTAAAGAGAAAGTAGTGTTGTTAAAAGCAGCTTAAGTATGAAAAGTTCCAACCAATCTTATTAGCAGTTTTATGAAAATATTATAATAAAAACATGAAAATATAAACGCAGAATATAGATTTTTTTATTAATTAACTAACCCACATCCCACATATTTTTAGCTAACTTAACTCAAACTTAATAGTCCGTGGTACAGACCTATCATAAAAGTATCAAACATCTTATTAAAACTTCGTAAATAGCTTCATCTCATCGTAACCTACAAATATATTATTCACGAAAATTCTCGAAATTAGGGTTTTTACAATCTAGAGTTCGGCAAACTTTGTCTATTTAATTAGGAACTAAAAATTCGTAAATACCTATTTCCTTTCTACTTTAATCGTAAGATAACTTGGTGCCCTTAAAAAATATTGAGCCATTTGGCGTAACCAAAATATTACTTTTCTTTTTTATAATTGATTACAACGGGTCAATCAAAATAATGAACCAAATCATTTGTAGATATTACAATTGACTATAAATTAGTTAAAAATGGTCCGATTTTGATAATTTATTTTTGTTATTTTTCATGGGATTAATCAATTATAAATTGTATACTTTTTGAGTTATGTTCATATAAAATTTCATTGCCATCCTAACTTTTCCGGGAATGTGCTTATTTTTCTTCCCAAGGGAGAAGATAACCTCCAAAATGATGGGAATCAATCATTGGATTTGAATGAGAATTGTCGAAGATGCCATGTCGACCAAAAATGTATTTGAGAAATATATAAATTAATTATAGGTAATAAACATTGTTATACTCACAGTGGCGGCAAAGGGGATTGTGTTAACCAGCTCCAGAATAAAATGAAACGACAGAAGTTGCTGCCAAATATTTCCCTGAAACATAGAAATAATAATATTATTTGTACAATATCTACTGCATAATATGTTTATACAACGATATAATATATTTTTTTCTGACATATAAGCAACTTTTCCGTTGGTTTAAGTAGAATTTTATACCGTCTGTATTTTTTTTTAAACTTTTACTTTCCTATATCATTATAACGAAAGTAGATAAGTGAAATTTGTGTGATGCGCGCTCCGTACCAGATTTTTATATAAAGATAGGTAAACGGTTCTATATATTCCTTATTCATGATAATAAAGTTTTTAAACATAAACAATTTAATTTAAAAGAACACGCTTCTCTTGTGGGTATATAGATAAAGTGGTGTTCTATAGTGATAGCCATTATTCTGCATTAGAAGATTTTCAGAAGGGTTTTGTAAAAATATGATTTAGTTAATGTTTGAATTGCTGTATTATTTAAGATATAGTTCATGAAGCATGCTTGAAATTTTTCTTTGCTCAACCTCATACATTAATTTTGAACTCTTTGAAGTTCTTTGTAATTAGTTTTCCAAGTCGAGCTCCACGTGGATAATATATCAGAGTTTGGATAACTGTTTTATGAAGTATGAAACAAGTTTGTTAGAAGAGATAGTTTTTTAATCAAGGATTACCAAATATCGAAGTTTCTTAATCGATATGTTCTTATGAGTAGCAATAGAATTATATAAATTAGACCAGTAAATACTGCTCGGTAGCACTAATATTATTATTACAGCAAAATATGTTTGGAAGATTATTTCTTAAAGATGAAGCACATAATTTTTCTTAGCTAGAAACAGAAGCATTTCTACCGAAAAGCTGATCATAGCTACAAAAGATCTCTCATTTCAGTTTCCTTATCACAGAAATTGGAAGTGAGTCAAATAACTGGAAGGGAAATGGTTTCCAATTTGTTGCCATTGAAGGGTATTGAATCGGATAAAGATATTGGAAGAGTTTGTTTCAAATGGCAGTCCCATTTCTTGTCCCGTATTTTAACTATCATAAAATTAAATTTCGATTAGAAATGCGGGGGGGGGGAGAGAATTAGGCTGGTGCGTTCAGAGAAAGTTTACTAAAATGATTTAACGACTTAATATTGGATAAAGCAGTGAAGTAAATTGTGATCTGCAATATTGTGAAGATATTTTACTTTTGTGACTTGTCGACTAACCGTTGAATATAACAAATACAAATTGACTTATTCGATGTAAAAGGAAAGGATTGAGTGAAAGGAGAAAGAAGAAATATAAATGGTCAATTTCTTTCTTTTTTTGTAACCACAGGCCGAATTCTCATCCAATTACATGCTTAGTTTGCTCCCTTTTGTTGAATACCTGTTTCTATATTTATTCTCATTAGTGCATTCATTTATCTTGCATTACTTTTAGACTAATGCATATATTTAAAATAACTGTTTTCGTCTTATTAACACATATCCGTCCGGTAATTCATTGCTCATTTAATGAATGCCTTAATTAAAAGAACAAGAACCAATTATTTCCTATAATATACAAATGGCGAAGTATCAAGTGCTAAGCGTCCGAGGGACAGACTGAAGCAAATATTCCTTTATGGCTGATCTGGCGATGTGGGTTTTAATGGTGACCAATGGAGAGAGATATGTGGATGGCAATTGGTGGTGTCGGTTTCGAATCTTTGGTTTCACTAAGTTTTTTTATTATTATAAGGGAGCGGGGTAGCACAGTGAGCAAGCACTGACTTCCAAAGCTCAAGGTCCCTGGTTAAAATCGGGCTGAAAACTAATTAATTAATTAAGAAAACCTTTGAGCGAGATATAGGTCCAATCACCTCCTTACACAACCGTTGACTAAGAATCAGTAATAATAATAAAAGGCTTAGCGAACCCGAAGGTTCCATGCCGACACCACCAATCGCTTATTACACACCTCTCTCCACCGTTCGCCGTCCAAACCCAGTCCCTTCAGATCGGCTTTATTGCAATCTTCCCACTTTCGCTTCGGTCTACCCCTCGGACGTTTACCATTCGGTACAGCAAATATCAACCTTTTAGGAATTCTCTCGTTACTAAGCCCAACAACTTTACAAGCCCATTTGATTCGCCGCGATGAAATTACCTCAATTATATTACTCGGATACAGTTCACGCAATTCCGCGTTGTGTAACCGTCTGAACACTCCGGTTAACTCATCCTTCTTCGGTCCGAATATTCTACGCAATACTTTATTTTCAAAAACCTTAAGACGCTGCTCATCCCTTAGTGTAAGCGGCCAAGTTTCGCATCCATAAAGAACTGTAGGCAAGATAATTGTTTTATAGATTCTAATTTTTAAGTTCCGGGGCAAGAGGCGCGAACTAAGTAGTTTTGTCACAGAAAAATAACAAGCATTTCCCGCCTTCAGTCTAACCTTAATCTCTTCTTCAATTTCGTTTTTTCTAGTTATCGTAGAACCTAGATACCTAAACTTATCTACCTGTTCAAACATATTACCATCTATATCGATATCACCAGTAGTATTGCCATTTTTGCAGCTAACCATATATTTTGTTTTATCCACGTTTATTTCGAGTCCTAGTTCTTTACCGGCTTTCATTAACGTTGTCGTATTTAGTTTTATAGTTTCAAGGTCTTCGCTTAACATTACCAGATCATCCGCATAGCCCAGCACGGATGTTGTCCCGCCCAGATCCAACCCTTTCTCGGTACGCATTACCTCCCTAATGGCATGTTCTAATGATAATTGAACAGGACAGGCGAAAGGGAATCCCCCTGTTTTAAACCCGAACGAACCTCAAATTTTTCGGACAGATTATTACCGATTCTAACTTTAAACAGTAATAATAATAATAATAATAAAAGGCTTAGCGAACCCGAAGGTTCCATGCCGACACCACCAATCGCTTATTACACACCTCCCTCGACCGTTCGCCGTCCAAACCCAGTCCCTTCAGATCGGCTTTAATGCAATCTTCCCACTTTCGCTTCGGTCTACCCCTCGGATCATTCGGTACAGCAAATATCAACCTTTTAGGAATTCTCTCGTTACTAAGCCCAACAATTTTACAAGCCTATTTGATTCGCCGCGATGAAATTACCTCTATTATATTACCCGGATACAGTTCAAGAACTGTAGGTAAGATAATGGTTTTATAGATTCTAATTTTTAAGTTGCGAGACAAGAGGCGCGAGCTAAGTACTTTTGTCACAGAAAAATAATAAGCATTTTCCGCCTTCAGTCTAACCTTAATCTCTTCTTCAATCTCGTTTTTTCTAGTTATCGTAGAACCTAGATACCTAAATTTCTCTACCCGTTTAAACATATTACCATCTATATCGATATCACCAGTAATATCGCCATTTTTGCAGCTAACCATATTTTTTTTATTCGCGTTGATTTCGAGTCCTAGTTCTTTACCGGGTTTCATTAATATTATTGTTTTATAGTTTCCACGTCTTCGCTTAACAGTACCAGATCATCAGCATAGCCCAGCACGGATGTTGTCACACCCAGATCCAGCCCTTTTTCGATACGCATTACCTCCCTGATGGCATGTTCTAATGCCTATTGAACAGGACAGGTGAAAGGGCAGACGACAGGCGAAAGAAACAGTACTTTCCCTAAATAGTAATGAACCCAAGACCCTTCATGAGTCGTAGCGGTATAGCTTTTTTTTTTTTTTATATCAGAAACTAAAGCCAGTTTAAATTCAAGGCATCATATACCAAAGCTGAAATTTACGACCATCTTCATGCCATTAAGATTAATGAATCCGTAAGGCGCTTAAGGTATACCATGTCGCACGACTGCTGTTTCAGGACTTACTTAAACGATCGTCTTTTTTTTTTGTAATTCCTATTTTTATACAAATTTTAATTTAATAATCATAAGAATGTCTGAATAGCGTTATTTGAATAGTTTTAGAAATTTGCCTAAATTGGCCTGTTTTAAACGGAATATATAAAAGGAAATAAAAAGTGTAAAAAATAAAACAACTAAATACGTATACGAATTTTTAAACAAAATATTACCTAAAAAGTACGATTTTTTTAAATAACGAGACTGATACTGTAAAAGTTTTATTTATGTTGCTCTGTGTTATAGAACTAAAAATATATTGATGACCAATGATGACCTATTGCTGATGACTCACCTTGTAGCCCAGGTAGGCGAGGAGCAGCGCCTCGGTGAGGCTGATGGCGGCCAGGATGACCTGGACGACCCAGAGGGCCATCGGCCTCTTCACCCACAGGATGGCGTCCCAGTTGATGATCGGGTGCTCCTGGAACTCCTCTTCCGTCAGGTCCCGCGAGGCCCAGAACTCGGTCTTGTTCTGCTTCTCGCACCCATAACTGCAAACATCAAGGACAACATGTCAAATCAAATAAGAAAATATCTATTCATTCAACGTTTGAACCTAAGCCATAGGTCTTCATCAGTGCTAAAAAAAACACGATATAAGAAAGAGACACACGGTACAAAAAAAACAAGAAAAAAAGTACAATTTGATGTTAAAATTATTTATTTTCTACCCTTAACTCAAATTCTCATTAAAATTAGAACCATTTTTGAGAAACTAGAATATAAAGCGGCACCGATTAGCCGATTTTGGCGAAAAACGTTACTATAACATCCCAGGCATATGTAAATCTTAAATACACAATTCCAGTTTCGTGCGATTTTCCGTAGACTTTTCACATACTCACTCACACACCATTTTGTGAGAATTGGTAATTTGGACTCGGGGGTACTCAAAAAGTGTATTTCGGTTGAAAACTCGGATATGAAAATTTTCACGAACGCAATACTTTCCTTTACAATATATTTCATATACAGGGTGTTTCATGGTTGTGTCTAAATTAAAAATATGAATTAAGGACCTCAAAACAAGAAAAACATTTCCTTTAAAGTTATTTTCATTGTTATGAATTATTTACGTTATACTACGTAAAACCTACTTATTTGTTCAAAAAATACTTTAATAATTAAATATAAACATAAACATTCATATTAAATGTGTGAATATCTCCTAAACTAAGGGTTTACGGACACACCTTCAGAGGAATTTTTTTTCTTGTTATGAGGTCCTTAATTCATATTTCCAGTTTGGTCACTTAACTCTGAACACCCCGTATAGGTAAAAAATTATCTTTTAAAATGACTATTTAACTAACAAGTATTTATTTATTTGAGTGTTTCGACCACTGGGGTCATTTTAAGAAATATTTAAACCATTTATAATATAACGCACCGCTAAAACTGTCTCTACATTTTCAAAATTTCGCGTACTCTAAGAAAATTAAATATCACTTAATACTTTTAACGAGCTTACGATATATTTAATGGTTTTGAAAATCTGACATTGGGTAGCTTAGACTTGTAGCTTTGAGTGGGTATTGGTAGTTTTATTCCAGAGAAGAACTTAAAATAGTATTATGTACACTTTGCCGGCATTTGGGATCACTAGACTCGAGAATGTTAAAGTGGGCAGGGCATTCAGTACGCTCGAGGGGAGCGTTTCTACTACTTTTAAAAAAAGCAAATGAACTGTTCGTTGACCAAAAAGAACGATTCTTAAGAACTGTACCTATATATAAAGTATTATGATTATTATAATTGGTAATTGGTTGACTGTCGTGGATAATGAAGAGAAGAATAGTTGGGGTGCTCAGTCAAAAAAGGAAGGCAAAAAATAAATTATAATATTTATTTTTTACATATGCCGACGTTTCGACCTGAAGTTCAGGCCATCATCAGGGCTTTCTCCTAAAGTGTCAAGGTGAGAATGATGATGTCAAGGTGAGAATGATGATGTCAAGGTGAGAATGATGATGTCAAGGTGATCATTCTCACCTTGACACTTTAGGAGAAAGCCCTGATGATGGCCTGAACTTCAGGTCGAAACGTCGGCATATGTAAAAAATAAATATTATAATTTATTTTTTGCCTTCCTTTTTTGACTGAGCACCCCAACTATTCTTCTCTTTATTATGATTGTTATTATAATAACAAGTCTGTAAATGATTGCATAGTTTTATGTATAAAGTTTGGCATTGTTCGAACTTAAAATTGATAATCTTTGAATTTATTTGTAGTATTGCATGAATGTTAATCTTAAAAATTTCTTTTTAACTAATTAAAACTAAAAATTATATTTTACACCTATACAATTTTTTATTTGTATAATATTTTGACTTTCTCGAATGTTCAAAGTTTGAAATTATGCTGTTGGTTCATCATGATTCTTTTAACTGTAGTTATGAATTTTTTCAATTTTTATAGAACATAATAGTGTTTAATTTTATTTAAGTAATTAAATTGATTTATGTGAATACGTTCAATCATAAAAATTATTTTCGGTCTGCAAGAAACTAATATTGATAGATACATCTAAAAACCAATTTTGCCTACAAATACGCTCAAGTTAAGTTAGCAATGTAGTAACTATAATGAAAGTTTTTATTTATTTGTTGCCTTCATTAATAATAGGATCTTAAAATTACACCCTTTAAATTAACAATTGAAACATTTCTTATAAAAAAAAACTATTGGGTTATTTTCATGATGAACTGATAGGTTAGTTGAGAAGCAGAAAGAGCTTTTGTTTCGTTTGGAAAAGCTCGACTAGTGGCAAACGGGTGAACTAAAAAAAAAACAACTGTTATCCGTTTGAAAGAACAGTTCATTCGTTTGAGATCAAGAACTGTTCTTTTCAAACGTTTGGCGTTTTCTCTCTCACCCCTAATCATGGCATGTTAACTTTGGATCACTACCGATACTTTAAGCCTTTTGTGTCGCGAGTGAGAAATAGCTCTCTTCAATTCAGAAGAGGAATTGTTCTTGGAAAGCAGCCAGGAAATAAAAACGATGATTACAGTCCTAAGTGACAAGAAATAATTAAAGCAGACAATATGCCGTTGCATACAAAAACATATGTCATTGCATCTAATATTTTGTGTGATATGCAACCACTGTCATCCCCTTTTAGGATTTATGGTAAAGAAGTTAGTTATCATTTAAGAAAATAACAAAGTACGCTCCTATACATTTTTGTCGTTATGCTGAATTATAGTCATTATTATTATTATTTTTTTACTTCTACATAGAAATTATTTTGTTCTCTTTAAAATCTCTTCTCTTTAAGTGTCTATTCCATCACCAATCCGATTAATCACCAAATGTAGTTAAGAGAACTCGTGAAGTACACACATAAACTATTTTATTTATTTTTTCTTTCTGTTCGTTTAACGTTTTTTATTTATTTATTTATTTATATGATATTTACAACTGTATAAAATAAATACATCTGGTAAATTCGCACATGGATATAATGACATGGAACACATATTGAGAAACTACCCATTGGTAGCACTCTAATAATATGTCTATATTAGAAGATCACGTGGACATCTTCTTTTCAGACGCCTCGGATGGTTATCAGGAATAGAATAGGAAGCAAGGTCAGAGACAAGAGGGTTGGGATGGTTATGAAGTTTATTATGGAAGGACAGATATCTGGATTGGACCAAATCTGATACATAAGGAACATTAAGGTCATTATGGATAATTTTATTTGTAACAAAGTAAGGAGAATTGAGGATTTTACGAAGGATTTTGGATTGTAAGGATTGTATGCGAGAGGAATTTGAAGGTTTGTTGGAGCCCCATAGCTCACGTTTAATGTTAATTTTTTTCTTAATAAATTATTTTTAATTTTTATTTTATTCAAATGTAAGAGGTTGGAAATAGGTGTGCCCCATATTAAGTCAAATTAATGGGCGAACAAGTTTATGTATGATAGAAAGATTTTTAAGGCGGAGGCAACATGTAGTATGTTGGCGCATACTATATACAGTCTTTCCATAGAAGGAACATCATACAAATAGCACGTATAGAAGATGAATCGTACAAAGCAATTTATCAAACGTTTTAGTTTCGCCTCGAGATAGTCGAAGTGGAGAAATATTAAGGAAGTAACCAGGAGTCTACGAATTTCAAAAGGAAAAAGGTGTCGGACGATATTTAAATGTTTTAAGGTTGAAAAATTACTTCGGGGGTAATTCGGTGAAAGAACATTTTCGGTTCAGGAACTTTGGTTTGTTTGTAGAGGAGCATTTCCTTTGTAGAGGAGTTTTTTTGCAAGAGGACGGCAAGGAGTATGGCAGAATCTATTATTTCATAGTTATTAGGAATCCTGCATATTAATTATACAATATATTAATTCTGGCAACTCCGTTATGAACTTTACGGACAGCTGTGAGAAGGAAAAAAATGTTGAGAAAATTATAATAATGAATAAATAAATTATAACATTGGACACTTTGGATGATAGTCCCGTAGAACTCTATTATTATTGTTCTATTACACTGTTAAATAACACTATTATTTTTGTTCTCTCTTATTAAACATTGTCGAATGGGACTGATCAGTATCCTGGGTCACTTAACAACTAAACATAGCAGAGCAGCTATACAGTGTTATTGTATTCTCTCTATCTCTAATAAGTTATATAACAACCTATTAATTTTCAAAACTTTGATTCAATGAAAAGCCACATTGTCAATTTATCCTAAAGTCACATTAGTCATTGGGTAGTAAAATTATTTTTCATTAAAAAAAATCATTGTTATCGTAAAAATTTAGAGTTTTCAATAAGTTACGGAATGGACCTAATCCGAAATAAATAATAATAATAATACTAATTTAACTTTTATTTTAATAATTGAGTTTCTTAAATATGCCAATTGATGAATCATGTATTGGATTGACAATTCTCACTATTCAAAGATAAAAGGACAATACTATCCCTAGATAGCCAGGACAAGCTATCTCTGATAACTTAAAAGTAGTTATCTAAAAGGCACTGACTCGACATAGCAAGAGTCATTATCAAGACTTAGAGAACAATAACAGATTTCAGCAAAAGGTCCTTTCTCACGGATCCTTAGACTCCAGAATCCAGAATCCGTTCACTCCCCTACTATTCCTGGGTATATTACCCCATGGTTCTCAGAACAAATTATTCTTGCATTTACGTTCTTGAAGACACACTCTTGCTAGAAGACCTGGAGTGAACTCTTGTAGTCAACCCATATATTCATAGTATTACTCTGTATGTTAAGATGCCATTTGTAACAAGACATTATGAATAAAAGTATTGCTTATAAAGTCCTCACTATGTCCGATACGTTAACCAATAGAAATAATAATTTCGAGGTCTCCTGATTTTAAACAACTGTCTCACAAAGGGTACATGTGTGACTATGTGAATTTTACTCAAAAAGTAAAATATGTTCAAAATTAAAATAACTTATTTAAGGTAGTTATATCAAGTTTCCTCCTAACCTCGACTTATCTGAATAATAATAATATTTATTTATTTGTTTTCGGGGAGTTCTCCATACAAATAGAATTGGCTATAATGATAAAAATGAACAAATTAATATAAAAAACATTTACAACTTATATACAAAGCAAAATTCATTAGGATTCAACAACATCCTCTCCTGATAACAACCAA
Organism: Nezara viridula; assembly: GCA_928085145.1. Lineage (NCBI taxonomy): Eukaryota > Metazoa > Arthropoda > Insecta > Hemiptera > Pentatomidae > Nezara > Nezara viridula. The sequence continues at coordinate 3,262,941 of OV725079.1, forward strand.
GCATCTGACTGTATGCCTAAATATAAACAATGAAATAAATATAATACCCCACATAATACAATAATTCAAAATAATACATCTGAATACAGCGAGAGATGAAATGACAAATAGTAATAAATAGCACTAGCAATAAAGGTAAATACAGGCATACTATACAATATATAATATATAAACATGTCAATAGTAAATAGTAAACAATATGCATATAAATATGTTTCCTGCATGAATAATAAATACCACAAGCAGAACAAAGTAAATAAACTTCAAAGTTTTGGAAAAATATATATAATGTTATTATTCATTGAAAATAAAGGATCTCAATCTGCAACATTGTCTAGTCAACAGGTTCTTGTCAATAAAACAGGTTCTAGAGGAAGACTTCATTGTAAATTATGAATAATTCCAAATAATTACTTATTTGAAGTGCCAATTTATTTTACCGATTTTACAATTATTTAAAAAACGGCTTCTGATTAAAATTGTCACATCGATGTTGATTATCATTTAGGTACCATAATAGGATAATTTCTTTGTAAATTTTTTTTAAAAATTTTATTTGTTACAAATAATTATGTGGATTGTTTCATTCTCAATATAATGAATAAATTTAAATTAAAAGTCCAGGCCCTATTCGAATACTTAGACCACTACGCCGCTGATTCGATTCCCTTATGGAGACAGTAACGTCCCGACCCCAATATTCATAGGAAGGTGAGACCCCCGTGTCTTACACCAAAGCTCCTAGTCTTCCAGGTTGGTGGTTAGGTAAAGAGGTGATAATCCCCTATCCCATAAAAAACTGGATGGAAGATTAAAGGAAAAAGATTGCTAACCATCCTTCAGGAAAGCTCCTGATGAATAGGAAATGAGGTGTGATCGCGTCTGGTTAGTAAACCACGTGCTTCCTGGATATCTCGAAGATGAGGAAACCAAACGATCTATCGCCTATGAAGACCCTAAATGCTGTTAAAGAGGCCTCATGACGAAAAAGTCGAAGTTGACAGGAATAAGAAAAAAAAAATCTTAATATAATACAAAATGGATATATATCAACTATTAATGAATTTGATAATGAAATAAAGGAAAAATAAAAATTGTAATAGATGAAGCGTTGAAAAACTAAAGATAAAAAAAATATATATGTATGTATTTTATGTGCATATAACTCAGAAGGTACCGGAGAGAGACTCAAATTCATATATTTTATGTGGCAACACTGTTAATCTTTCACTACCTGAAATTTTCGTACTTCCGCCGATTGCTGTAAAATATTCAACTTAGTAGTTTGTTCTGTTTTTTCATTTAGCCTGACGTAAAAATTATGATTAATTATTAAATTAATTAAAGTACTCTATTTAATACTTCACTGAACATTTGTAGCCCCAATACTTCTTCGATACGACATATTACATTAATATTTAATAAATACATTTAAAATACTTCATAAGTGTATGATTTTCACATTTTGCTGGTATTGAAACAGATATGAATTCGTGATAAACAGATTAGAATTCGTCAAAGTTTATTTTAATTATTACTTTGAAAATGATCGAATTAAAATTTGTGATATTTACAACTGTATTTAAAAAAAAAGTCTGCCAAGTAAGGGAAGTATAGCTTCCTCATCATTTTCGTCGGCTAAAATATTAAAATATTACAAAGAATACAATTTTTCGTATGGGAATAAAATCTGTGGGAGAAGCCGGTTCGGAAATACAGTTACCCTTCAACTTTCGCGGGTTTGATATCTACGAATTTCGTTTTTCAGCTAATATTAAAATGCGAAAGAGTGTCGTATTTGAAGATTCCATATTTGATTATCATTATTAAAAAAAAAAAAATGGTCGTACGTAAAAATTGATTGTTTTGCAAGAGTACATAAAAACTCATTATCCCTTTATAATTTATTAGAATAATTTCATATTTTATTACCATCTGCTATGTTCCATAGTAGGATACTACTTATATCAGTTGCAGACTACAAAATGTCACCTTTAGCACAAATAGTAGTGATGTATACTTAATAGGTATATTTTCACTCGAAAAAGAGATGGAACTAGAAAATCCATATGACAGATTCAACTTGTTGTTTGTTCGGAGTTAACGTGATCAATACTTTCCTTCAGTCAGAACAAAACGCTTTAAGCATAAAAGTATGGGTGAAGTTCACATAACTGCGATTAAAGAGGAAATCGAGACCAAGACGAACTGGTTGAACTTCAATGGAAATAAACACAATCACATATAAGACTTTTTTTTTTTTTACAAACTTAAGAGTATAAATTACTTTAAATGTATTGAAAATTACATGAAATCTAAGTTACTGCAGGAAGTGTCATGCCAGTAACGTTTCGAATCGACCAAAAAATATAGTATCAATTAATTTTCTGAATAAAACTTAAAATTTTGTAATCCCATAACAATATTGTAATAAACTAACTCCACTCACGTTCTAACTCTCAACAGAGCTGCGTGTAGATAAATTGAAAGAAATATCCCAAGACAGGCAGAGATGAAGCAGGCTTGTTAAGGCAGCAAAAGATGTACATAGTCTATAATGATAACAGAAAAAAACATCTGGTGTGTCCACTCACACGACTTTCCTACCTATTTCAGAAAAGTTTTTATATCTTTACATATGTTCATGAAGAAAAAAAAAAAGAATTGAACTAAATTTATTTTCCTGAAAATTAAACAAACAAAAGATTTGAGTACGATTTATTTGATAAATTAAGGCAATGAAACCAGCTTAAGGTAGATCAGTGTAAAAATTTCAATACTCACTAATATTGCTGATTAAAAACTTTTTGCCATAGCTTAGTATTGTCAAACAATAATTTCTGTTAAAAGTAGAGGAAATAGTGAATTTTGTGTGATGCGGGCAACAGAACTTCTTAATTTTACTTAGTGATTTTTATTCTCTTATTCACCCCTTTCTGGCACCAGGAAATGAACTCTTAATCTTTCATTGGGAATTGAATCTCTGTAACTTTGTTAATAACTGTCCAAAATGAACGATTTTTATATGGACTTGCTGGGAATTTAATTAACTTTCAAACGATAGGCTAAACGGCGTGTTTTTCTAAACGGCATATATACTTAGGGAGTTAGGCCCCATAACATTTTTCTTTTCCTTATTACTTTTTTTCCTGAATTTTTTTGGGAATTTAGTTTAAACACGAAAGTTGAAAGAACAGTGATTAGAACATTACAGGAAAGTTTCATCAAAATCGTTAGAGTCGTTTTTGCGCTACAGTCTATAGAAAAACGTGTTTTCCATTTATTGCGCGCTGAGCATGGAGCAATGAATTTCTGTCACAGCCATCAGTAGTCTAAACCCTACAAAATAAAAAAAGAAGCAACAAAATCGGTTCAGTAGTTCCCGAGAAAATCTTGGCACAGACAGACAGACTAATGGCTAAAAATGTGTTACTCAGGGGCTGTGAAACGTATAGATCCGTCGAAAACCGCATGTCGAAAATTTGACCCGATTGCAATATTTTCCTTACCTAGTATAGGCAGGAAACAAAAAAATCCGTGATCCGATTAGTTAAGATTAATTTGAATATTTTATAACATACCGGAAGGAGTAAAATTTCTCGATAGTTATTACCATCCGTCCTCGGCGCCAAATTCAAATAATTAAAATGATAAAAGATCTGTTTTATCCTTCTTCGCTAGAATACCAAATCCTGAGCTGGCTGAGAATTTATTCAGCTTAAAATTTAAAAATTCATCATCAAAGGATTTTCCAAAGGATAAAAGAAATCTTAAAGGTCATTGAGAATTTATATTGAGTTGTTAAGAATGGAGTAGAAATGGGCTTAGCATAAGCTCCTCTGAATGAGGAATAGCATTTCTCCACTTCTCAGATAAGCCAAAAAGTTGTGGGCTTTATCTGTCTCCATCCGTATTATTATAATATAGTCTCAGACTGTAATTATCAATCTCATTCACGGATATTTTTTTAGTTAAGAATTATTTTGACTTAATTAGTTCGTAAACTTTATTGTCAGGTATGAGTAAAACCTCACAGCAGTGAATTTTCTTCTGCCGTGAAGAATAATTATAGTAAGGCGCTATATAGAAAAATAACTATTCTAACAAGTAACCGTTATCCAAAAAATACTCACCAGGTTGCCGTTATAGGATCTTCGTCTGTGACCACCCTGAGGATGTAAAGCATACATGACAGTAACTTGAACAGCAAGTTCGCTATCCGAATCCGCAAACCTGAAACAGAAAAATGTTCATGTGAAACGTTCTTTGCTAAATGGTCAACATTATTATAAACTAGTTTTACCAATATAACATTTTTATATTTATTTCTTCTTCACATACTTGCCGATAAAATAAGTTTAAGTTATTTCACTACCAGACTTTAAAAAACTTACTTTGACATTCAACCAGTGCGGGGACATATTAGATGCTTAAAAAGAGGAGCACGCTCGAAACGTCAAAATAGAAATTAAAAGTGTTTTTATTTGTATTTTGAATAAACAATTAAAATTCAACCATGCAACATGCATTTCTTTTTCTTTCCCATAGCCCCTTTTTATTTATTTTTGTCTTGAATCCTTGAATTTTCATTGTCTTCATCATTGTCCTTTTACTTCTTAAAAGCATTGTAAGGTTTATTTTTTAGATTTTTGTCGTTTCTAAGTATTTCGTTCTTCATCTGTAATATAACAGGTGATGGGGCTCACCTCAGGCTTGAGTTGACCTTATCCTCTAGAGCTTACAACTAAATTAAAACATCGATATCATGTGATTTGTTGCCAACGTTTTGGAATTTGGGCTGGTAATAATTTGTTGAAAAGAGGGGTTGCCAATTTTTGGGATTTTTCGAAAAATATTTTTTTTCGTTTTGCCAGAAATTCGTTTATAGTTGATAAATTTAGTGTTGCTTGAATATCCAATGTCTTCTTTCTCTGCAGCGTGGTTCCTCTTACAATTTTTCTAATTATTCCATTTTGGAAATATTGTAATCTTTTCCCAGTTGTTTTGCTGATATGTTCGAACAGAGGTGCACCATACAACAGAGCCGGCCGTATTATACTTGTATAGACTAGAAGCTTTAGGCGTAAAGATAGGTTTGTTGTCCGAATTAAATTTTGGAGTCTGTACGTCTTAGATCTTACTGTTTTAATTTTTTTGTCAAAATGTCTAGTAAATTTTAAATGTCTGTCGAAGTGAATACCGAGATATGTTAAGTCAGTCGATAATTTAATACTGTTGTTAATTTTGAATTCATTTGGCATTTTCTTTTTTCCTTTTTGGTATGAAAATATAATTCCTTTCGTCTTTTCAGGATTAACATCTATGTTTAGGATTTTTAGCTGTTCTGCAATTTTTTCACAAGCTATTTCCGCCTGCTGCATAGCTTTTTTGGCATTCATACTGCTACTTGAGACAGCTATGTCATCAGCAAATGCTGTCACAGAAGCATTTTTGTGTTTAGTTCCCACTATTTCCGCAGTATATAATAGGAAAAGAACGGAAGATAAAACAGATCCTTGGGGTACCCCACAAGTGAGATCGACATTGTTTGATTTCTTATTGGCAACTTTTGCTGATAAGGTACGACATGCATGAAAAACTAAAACAAAATAAATTTGAGTTACAATAGACTTTATGTGAGAGAGAACGTATATAAGATTCACATTGCCTTTTCCAAATAATAAAGATCTAGTATGTCGATTTAGGACATTTTTACCTATTTCTGACAGATTTATACATTTATACTTCAGGGTAAACGCACCATTGATGGACATAATACCCAAGGACGTAAACAAAGTGCAACTTTTGTAACAGTATTTATGGCAAAACTAGGTATACCGTGAGCCAGGGAAATGTTCAGCATTTCATCTTATTTGTAATGAGCAATTATTTAAAATTGTATCTTAACGCGACGCAATGTTAGAGAGGCAAAAATGAAAACAAATCTGTCAAAAATCAAATCATAACGAGTTTTATGTAAGATATGGGTTAAAATATCTCAAAAACTAAAAGTCGGATCTGCATACTGTAAGTTAGAGAAATGTTCAGTATTTCATCCTTTTTATAATAAGCTACTATTTATAATTTATATTTCATATTATTAATCTCACCTATCTTGTGGACTAAAGCACACACATTAGTTTTTTGTTTTAGTTTTATTGGGACTTTAATTATTTTTTAAAATAAATTTTACCATAGAATGAATAATTTGCTAGTTAGATCCCAAATAATTTTTATTTTCTATATAACTTTTTTTTCTTAGTATATGAAACATAAGAAATTTTCAATCCTGCACTCAATTGTAATTGTAATTAAATATTTTTAAAAAGTTAATAAAAAATATTTAAACATTTATAAAAGTAGATATTAGTGTAGAAAATAAAACATACTTCTTGTTAGGGCTTAATTTATGATGATATTAGAATAGTGATTTTCTGATTCGATAGTTAGCATTTGTTTCGAACATATGTAAACAAACTGAAAGAACTTAAAGTAGAATATTACAGAAAAGTTTCATCAAAATTGTTATTTATTTATTTTACATTATATTTCCAACTCCGATCCTATCTTTCCGACCGCTCCTTCCGAGTTCGCTGTGGCACCGAATTCTCCGACTGTTACTCAATTGAGGCTGGCGTTCCTCAAGGCAGCGTCTTGGGCCCCATCCTTTACATTCTCTTTACCGCTGATATTCCTGTCCATCCCGATACCCTCCTGGCAACTTTCGCTGATGACACTGCTATCCTTTCTTCCAACTCAGATCCTGAAACAGCGTCCGCAAACTTACAAAGGCACCTATTCCTGATTGAACACTGGTGTAAGAAATGGCGCATCAAGGTAAACGAATCTAAATGTAAACACATTACCTTCACCCTTCGGCGTAATACCTGCCCACCAGTTTATTTTAACTCCATCCAGCTTCCTTTCTCAGATACAGTCCGGTATCTTGGCTTTCTCTTAGACAGACGACTAACATGGAATCCACATACTCGACTTAAAAGACAGGAACTTAACAGACGATATGGCCAGCTATATAGACTACTGAATAGAAAATCTAAACTTTCTGGTGAAAACAAATTACTGATCTACAAGACAATACTGAAACCCATCTGGACTTACGGACTAGAACTATGGGGAACAGCCAAATTTTCTAACATCAAACGCATTCAATCCTTTCAGTCTAAAGTCCTCCGTACAATAGTCAATGCTCCCTTCTATGTAACCAATAAAACCCTACATCATGACCTTAATATCCCATTTATTCTTGATCTTATCCCAGCCAAATTTTCCAAATTTCACCAGAACCTTTCTCATCACCCAAATCCCGTTGTACAATCCCTATCAAGCACCACCCATCCCTACAATCCCCTTCGTAGGTTAAAGCGGCAGTGGCCACGAGACCTTTTGTAAATATGGATATTTTGGAGTTCTAGCAATGGCCAGATTCTCCACTCAAGTCATGAGTGTCTGTGGCTGTAGCGCTCTTACTCATCCTCCGCTGGTTTAAAATACCAGTGAAGTGGCTGAAGGAGAAGCGTAGGGATCTCCTAGGCCTCCCTTTTCCCTCCACATGTGGAGGGGACAGGATTGGTTCGGAGATCACCTGGCAAATTGTAAATAATGTATGTTTTATATAAGGTGTTTGTTTTACTTTTATTTCTATTTTTATTTACTTATGTGTATATATATTATTTGTTTTTCTTTACTCTTTTGTTCTTTCTTCTTATTCTTTTGTTATTACTTTATTTATTTATATTTTTGTATATACGGTATGAATGCAATCTCTGAACTCTATTATAAGTGTCCTTAACTGTGACAAATTGTAATATTTCTGAATAAAGTGTTTTTAATAATAATATTTCCAACTAGGTTTGAACGCACCTAGCAAATGTGCTATCGTTCATTTTGTCTGCTATTTATTAAAAATTTGTATACATTGTGAGCACATCCCGAGGCAACTGCCTTTTTAATTTTCTTTGAGCCTCTTCTGGCAACAAAGATGAAGAAAGAGAGAGGGAAAGTGGATTAGGGTGATTAATAGTTGAAGTGTTTAATGTGGCGTATTTCTTATGCAAGTAGGTTTTTACTGTTATAGTGTTCATGTTGACGTGTATGGTGTGGTTTGAAATATACCAGCATTGACGATTCTTCGAAGTATTTTGGACTATACTGTTTGTATTTTGTTTATGTGGAAGTGTTTTGCGAAACCGTAAAGATCTGCTACGTATGTCCTAATAGATCGGAGTATGGTGGTGCAGATTAGTCGGTTGTTTTGTAAGTTAAGAGGAGATCTGTAGTTTAAATCGTTAGAGCCAACATTTTTGCTTTACTATTTATGGGAATACTGGTTTTCTCTTATTACCAAACAGATGTAGAGCTCGTAACTTTAATTTAAAACTATAGGTGGCGCCAGCTCCCTCTTGGGAAATGGATTGGATTTTATGGAAATGGGTTTAATATATTCGGCCTCGTCGACCTGCCAATAGAGAGCGCGTCAATGTCAGGTCATAATCCAGGCCGACCTGTCAGCTGAGCTAGGACTGACAGTCCATTGAGGGGATCATCTCGTCCAATGGGGGCAGCTGGATGGAACTTGCTATATATAGTAAGCGAAAGTAATGCGGTCGTGAAAAATTTCGAATCCGATTTTTTAAGGGGAATAAAAGTTTTGAGGTGCTCTGAATTCAAATAACCAAGCCTATGAAAAATTGACTTGAGCTCAAAAACTGAAAGTAAATTTCGTAATTCGGACTACTTCAGCACTTACTAGACAAACGCTCTAAGCTTCCAGTTAATTACAAAAGACTCATATACATAGCTACAATAAGACCTATCTGGACATACGGAGTTGAGATTTAGGGGTCCACAAAGCCGTAGAATTTCTCACGTATCCAATCCTTACAATCCAAAATCCTTCGTAAAATCCTCAATGCTCCTTACTTCGCCATAAATAAAATCATCCATAAAGACCTTAATGTTCCTTATGTTTCCGAATTGGCCCAATCCAGATACCTATCCTTCCATAATAAAGTTCATAACCATCCGAATCCTCTTGTTTCTAACCTTGTTTCCTGTATTAACCCTCCGAGGCGTCTGAAAAGAAGATGGCCTCGAGATCTTCTATTATGAATACATTTTTTTTCTTAGAGTGCTACTAGTGGGTAGTTTATCAACAAGTGTTTTCATGTTCATGTATTTTCTGTTATCACATTTACTTAATGTATTCCTTCTTAATACAATTGTAATTATCATAAATAAAAACAAAATAAAAAAAATCGAAACTAAGCCGTGTATATACGTCGTATGTTGCAGCAACTTTATCACTTAATTCAGCATCTTGGAAGGGCCAGTTTATCTTATAGATTTTAAAACATTTTTACGATTTTCTGGAAAACTGCTCTAACGATATTTTTTTTTTTCTCCCCCAAACGGCTTTTTAAGACCACGCGAATATCATTACTTCCCCTTTCTCATTTTCGCATTTCTCTTCTCGCAGTATCTTCTAATCATTTCTACCTGCTTTAGCATTCTCTCTTTTGAACATGCAGTATCTTTTCGTTTTTCATTATTTCTCACAAGAAACTTGATTTTTTTAAAAATTTTTCGTTATTGCTCTCTATCCAGGCAGTCTTTGTCTGCTATTTTTAATTTTTCTGTTTCCTCCCTTATTTGTTTTACATATCCTCTTACGCTCTTGTATTCGCGGATTCTGTCAAATACTTTCTTGTTTAATCTTCTTTGGTCCATTAGTCTTCTCATTCTTATTTTGGTTTCTAGGTCTGTTATCTCTCTGTAGCCTTCCTGTGTCTTTTCGGGTCCATAGATTTCTCTCAAAATCCTTCTCTCTATTTTCGATAATTTTTGTAACTTAGGAAGACATGTTGTCATCACCTTGTACAAAATTACTGGTTTTATCATCGTGTTATAGTGCCTTAATTATATATTAATGTCTAACCATATTGGTTAATCTAAAAAAGTAAAAAAACTCAAAATGAGACAGAAAATCGATGTTAGTTTTACTGGAAAATTCCAACCGCATAGCCATTTGTCTTTAAAATACAGGTCAAGTATAAAATAACCCGTCAGGGTTTCTCCAAGTCAGACGTCATCAGAAGAGAAAAGAAAACAAACCCAAGATCACATCCATCAATGACATCCTATCACATACTGGAAGAACGTTGAGGAGAAAGACAGCTGAGAAAGTTTATAATCAAACAGCTGATTGGAAAAAAAAATATGAAAAACATGTAACAACCAACTAAAGTAAATAAATATGTCTAAAAATAAACAAATAATAATAATAAAAGATGTAATAATAAGTACAAAAGAAAAATGAATATGCACATCAAAAAACATCAACATGAACACCTGTTATAATTAAAAAACTGCTGATCACGCAGATAAAGTAAAAAAAAAATTAGCTAAATTTATTAAAGTTATTCAAAATGTCGGTATCATTGTGTAATTATTTTGTGCCCATTTTTCAGTTTTGATGATTCGGAAAAGAGAGAGTAGGGTAAGCGTACCATATAAGCGATAGAAACATCTAAGGGAATTTTTGTCTTACGTCAACATAATTGCTATAGTTATAAACATATCCGTTGAACATGTAAAATCTCTAGGGTATCCATTTTCTAATTAACACTTAAAAAAAAAAAAATTTGGTGTTTCCACTCACAAGACTTTCCAACCTATTTCAGAAAAGTTTTTATATCTTTCCATATGTTCATGAAGAAACAAAAACAAATTGAATTAAATTTATTTTCCTGAAAATTGATTACAGAAAAGATTTGGGTACGATTTATTTGATAAACTAAAGCAATGTAAACGGGCTTAAGGTAGATCAGTGTAAAAATTTCAATACTCTCTAATATTGCTTTTCAAAAACTTTTTGCCATAGCCTAATTTTGTCAAACAATAATTTCAGTTAAAAGTAGAGGAAATAGAAAAGCTTGAGTGATGCGGCCAACAGATTATCTCACTTTCACTTAGTCATATTTTTTCTCTCATTCACCCTTACAACAGGACATGAACCCGTAATCTTACATTGGATATAGCTGTAACTTCGTTAATGGTTGTCCAAAATGAACGATTTTTTAATAGTTTTGTAGAGAATTACACTATCTTTAAAAAAACAGACTAAACGGTGTTTTTCGGACAGACAGACCAATGGCTAAAAATGTGTTTTTTGGACAAAGGGGGCTCTGAAACGTATAGATCCGTCGAAAAGAGCATGTCTGAAATTTGACCCAATCGCAATACTTTCCTTACCTAGTTGGATTCCGATGATTTTTTTGTTTTGTTGGTAATTTAATTACCTTTTAAAAGTTTTATTATAAATTTTACCGTATAATATATACTTAGCGAGTTAGGCCCCAAAACATTTTTCTTTTCTTTATAACTTTTTTTTCCTGAATTTTCTCAGGAATTTACTCCATATACAAAAATTGAAAGGAAAATTATTAGAACATTATAGGAAAGTTTCATCAAAATCGTTAGAGCCATTTAAAAACATGTTTTTTCATCTATTGAGCGCAAGCTGTTGCGTATGGAGCACCGTATTTCTGTCACAGACACAGTAGTCAAAACCCTAAAAAATAAAAAAAAGGAAGCAACAGAATCAGTTCAGTAGTTCCCGAGAAAATCTTGGCAAAGAAAGACAGACAGACCAATGGCTAAAAATGTGTTTTTCGGACTCAAGGTGCTCTGAAACGTATAGATCCGTCGAAAACCACATATAGGAAATTAGACCTGATTGCAATACTTTCCTTATCTAGTATAGGTAGGAAAGTAATGTTAGTTATGCAGGTATAATCTCCATTTAAAATAGAAACAACGATGATAGATTTTTATTTATTTATTTGATGTTTTGTTGCCTCTACCCTGTAGGGTCATTGGCAACACCTTTGAATTATACTCTGTTGTAGAGTTTTATCTCTCTTTTAAAGATAGATTTTTAAAATTTTCTTTTGCGAGCTTTGTTCAGTTTTCAACAGAGGGAATTTCAATCTAGAAAAACTGGAATATTTAAATCAGCAAGGAAATGTTTGCTACATTTATATTTAAAGTCCAACTTGTCCATAACTGGTGTGATCACCATACAGTAATTTTAGTAATTTGTTTATTTTTTTTATTTTTCATTTCGACGTGTGGGCCCTAGATCATTTTTCTGTAAACTATTCGATTTTTATTATCTAAATATTTTGTTTAGTTTATAAATTCCGTTTAATTACTTTGTTTTGTAATATTGTTCCTCTGTAAGAATGTACCAATATTGTTATTGCAGGTAAATGTTTAAGATTATTAATTATTATCAGTTCTATTCTATAAATATTAATTAATACATTTAATTTTATAGTGTAGTTTTATCCCTATTTCTTCTGCAATGGCTAACTAAAATACTTTTATTCAAGAAGATAATAAATATTGCAATAATTAGTTTATTTCTTGAATTTTATATACAATATTTGAAATTTCATGTATAATAAAGTCTTTAATGGTCCTAAGTTCTGATACAAATCTATTTTATCTTTCTATCCGAGGAGAGAGGTAAAAGATTATATTGAACTGCCGCTGGGCTCACTGAGGTATCTGTTAGCGATAGGTGATGGAAGACTACATCGCCAGGTTATGGTCTGCCATTCTTCAGGCTAGCGCACCTTGACTTTCAGGAAGCTATCAGCCATCTATCCTGCCATCTACTGCTTTGTTCAGGATCGGCCACACTCAGGCCTTTCACAGCCTAATGACGTCATAACCTTAGCTTTACGTCATTACCCTAACTTAATCTTCACCACATATCTTATATTTCTCTTCAAAATCTTCAAGTGTCTTTCAAATCTAAGAACTAATGAAATAAATCCTTGTTTATGACAATGCTATGGATAATTGAGCCTTTTAGTTTGAAAGTGGCCTACCTCCATTTATCTTCTAATCGAGATATTTAAGGGTTTGCGTTTCAATGAATTTAAAAATATACGTATAGGATACTAATGAGTCATACTGCTTAAGTTTATCTAAGTGTGTTAAATTTATGGTTCCTATTAAAATATTAACAATTATTAAGTGAATAATGTGAGTTTCCTTATCAAGAATGGAGTTAGGCCACTTTTAAAATTAACAACCAGATTCATTATAAAATTTGAAGGTACCCAAGTCCATTCAACATAATTTAAGATGCTTCAAATTGAAAAACACAATACTCGATTTATTTTACATATCTTTAAAACACTTCGGAAAAACAATTTATGCGATTCAAAATATTTTTTTTTACAGAACATACAAAATTATAAACATTTTATTAACAAACAATTTACTATTCATCTACATTTTGCGGGTGTGAAAGGGATTTGAAGTAGTCATGATGTTCCGGTGGTATATATCGCAATAGGTCAATCATGTCCTTAAATTTTGTTGTTGTAATTTGTCTGATATTTTTATAGTGTGGTGTCAATACAATATTTTCGAATTTTCTTGGTCTACCCCGAAGTTGTAATAAATTCAGGACTTTAAAATTTTCATTCTCACTCATTGTTGTCTTATAGAAAATTTTCTACGGTTCATTTCTGATAAAACGCGTCCAAATTATTTGTAATCAGTTTACTGATTCTTCATCAGAATTATTTACCCTTTTAAATAATTTTGTTGATTCAAAATCTTTTTGTCTCATTTCATTTACAATAAAATTATTACCTTTCCGACAGTTTTTAATAATCTTTTAATATTCTTGGGGAACGAACAGTAAATTATTCTTTCTTAATGACATTTCTACCACACCAAAATCTCTATCTTTCGGTAAAAACGATTGTCCTGATATTAAAAATTTGTGAACTTTGATATCCAACATTATCAATAGTAAACATCTTGATGTAAGTATAAAATAAATGGAGTTAGGCCATTTTCAAACTACACGGTTCAGTTATTGAACTAATTCTGAAAACTTATGCGTCAAAAACTTATCGCATTTGCTCGGAATATAAGCAACCTGAAATGTTTTAATGATATATATTATGAAGTTTTACATGTTACCATAGTAACCGGCAAACAATAGAAAAACGGAGTTAGGTCACTTTCAAAATACATGGTTCAATTAACGATTAAGCGACGTTAAAAAAATTCGTGCATGTCATACAAAACGTTCACTTTTACATCGAATAAAAATTAATTAATTAATTAACAAGTATCGAAAATGGATGTAATTTAATAATACGACACGTACTTACGGAGTTTATAGCTCATCCTCAGACAAATTTTCTACAGATACTGAGAATATATTGAGTTGGTCTCGGAAACTGTTACAAGGCTTATACAGTATTTAAGAACTATCCTATATATTATTTTTAAAAGGTATTTTTTTGTCGGTACGCCACAACTTGGTCAATTTTTCATCAAATTCAATGATTGACCACTCATTTTGAAGATATTCTTCTTCTTCACATACGAAAAATAGTCCTTTCCCCCTGAAATATCTGGGGAGAAAGTTATGAAGGAAAAGAAACTTTATTTGAGAATAACTCAAAAAGTATGCATTTTTTACCCATGATAATGAGAAAGTTTACTAAATTACCTACAACACAAAAAAAAATCGTAAAAATTGGACAATTAATAAAAAAGATACAGACCATTAGTTTTGGTATACTTGATAATTTCTTCCTCGTTTGAAGATATTGCATTTACTATTCTACGATGCTTTTTTCTTAGATGATATAATAACTTTATTATTTCTTAAAGGCATTTGTTTGTTCTTACATTTTATTTTTTTTTAATAATTTATAAAATCCTTTAATCAAGGCTTTATTTTGTCCTTATTATCTTTGAAGTCAGTGTTTAAAAATAGATAAAATTGCTTTGCTAATTTGTACAAATATTTTGGTCATTTATGTTATATGGAATATTGTGATCGATCAAGGAAAAAATATTAATTCCTTAATACATAGGATCTACTTATTTCCATATTGTCTTGCTATTTCTTCACTAAACATAATTTTCGGCGAATTATTAGACCTGGGCCACCTAGTCATCATTTATAACTGAATACAGACAAGTAACTATAGTTTAAAGGATCCTAGTTTTCGAAATACTTAAATAAATAAATAAAAATAATTAATCAACTCCACAGAAAAATTAATGAAAATAAAAATGTTGACTCTTGAACTGAAAATTTACATTTATCTAAAAAAAAAACTATATCGAACTAGTCATCACATATATGGAAAACAGCCAATTCGACAAGCTTTCAATCAAAAACTTTCAGGACTATGACTAAAGCTCCATGGTACGTCGCAAACTTTACATTTAAGCATTCTAATTTAAAGCCATGTAGTTGACAACTACATACGGAACACCCTACAAGAAACTTTCACGATCATTTACATGGAAATACGGACATACTCATACACGACATGGCCACGATTAACATACCCGAAAACACTCTTAGGAGGTTCAAAAGAAGCTGGATGATGTATTTATTCACTTAAAAATCTTTTAAAATCAAGTGAGGGAGGAATGTCGTTGGAATCCGCAAAAAACTTCCAAATAAACAAAATACAAAGAGCACAGCCCAAAATATTTCGATGAAACGTCAATGCTGGTGTATTTAAAATCACACCATAGCCATTGACATGAACATTATAACAGTAAAAACCTACTTACATAAGAAATACGCCACATTATACACTTCAACTATTTATCACTCTAATCCACTTGTCCTCTCTTTTTCTTCTTCTCTGTTACTAGGGGAGCCTCAAAGAAAACTAAAAAAACAGTGGTCTCGGGATCTGCTCACAATATATACAAATTTTCAAGAAAAAGCAGACAAAACGACAGCACATTTGCTAGGTGCGTTCAAATACAGTTGCAAATATAATGTAAAATAAATAAATATTCTAGTTATATTTTTTTTTTTTACACATCGTCGATACAAATGCTAACTATCGAATCCGAAATTCACTATTCTAATATCACTATCAATTCAGCCCTAACAAGGAGGATATTTTATTTGCTACAATAATATCTACTTTTATCAATGTTTAAAGTTGTTTTATTCTCTTTTTAAAAATATTTAATTACAATTAGAATTTAGTGCAGGATTGAAAATTTTTCATATTTCATATACTAAGAAAAAAAATTTTATTGAAAATAAAAATGATTTGGGCTTTAACTCCCAAATTATTCATTCAATGGTAAAATTTTTTTAGTAACTTTTGAAAAGAATTTAAATTCCCAATACAACTAAAAAAACAAAAACTAAGGTGTGTGTGTGCTTTAGAAGTGATATTCATCAACAAAGCGAGAGTAATCATACGAAATATAAATTATAAATCATTATAAATAGAATAAAATACCGAAAATTCCCCTTGCTTTCAACATGCAGATCCTATTTTTAGTTTCTGAGGTATTTTAATCCAAACCTTCAATAAAACTCTTTATCATTTGATTTTCGATACTATTTTTTCCTTTTCGCCTCTCTAAAACAATAAAGCGTTAAGATTAGGGATGGGCAAACGCTACTCTAAATACTCAATACTCAGTATCTTGCTCAAATACTGACCTTTTTTGAGGAACAAAGAATTTAATTACTACTTCAGTTGATGTCCAACAACTAACTGAAGTAATGATTCAATTTGTATCTTTACTTTAATAATTTTTTTTTGTCTTTAATTCTTCATCGGCACCTGTAATGGTAGTGACATGGCAGATTTTCGTTAGGTAGAAAATGACATGATAGGCATGATGAAGAATGGAACCCAGCAGCACCTCTTCCCTGGCCTGTTTACATCCTAAAATCAGGAAAGGGGATCTCTCATCCAGCTCCTTTCCAGTCGCCTCCTGATGAGCATTTCAGCCGTGGCCATGTCGTTGATAAGTCCATTGTGATGTCCGTGTAGTTTAAGATGAAATCGAAAGTGGAGATCACGTACGTATTGGTCGATAGTTGGTTGTCGTAAGTCGTTATGTAAAGTCTTATTGTTGACGTACCAGGGAGCTGCAGTTATTAGTCTTAAAATTTTAGATTGAAAAGATTGTAGTTTTTTAAGTGAGTCTTTTTTGCTGAACCGTAAATCTGTGAGGCGTATGTCTAAATGGGTTTGATCAGGTAAGTGTATGTATTTAGTTTTTGTCTAATTTTCAATTTTGATTTAGAAAACAGTGAGTATAGTATTTTCAGTCGCTTGTTCAAAGTCTTTCTTTTCATTTTGACATGTGGGCCCCAGGTCATCCTTCTGTCAAATATTAGTCCGAGGTAACGTATGGTGTTCGTCTGAGGATATAAACTGGTGGGCAAGTATCTCTTCGAAGCGTAAATGTTATGTGTTGTGTTTTGTCTATGATTTAATCTAATTTTTCATAGTGAATACCAAATTTGTAAATTTAGTAAGTGATATAATTTTGAATATTAGCGCATTAAAAAGAGGATTAAATGATGAAAATTTCCCTCTCTTACAATATGCAGATTCGATTTTTAATATTTTAGATATTTTAATCCACATGCATAAACACATCAATTAATTGACTCCAGACGGCTTTACCCGAGCGTTACTCATCGAAATCTGACGGCTCAATCTAATTTACTCTCCATAAAAAGTTCAAAACTCGCCTACAGAAGTTATCACTAAAAAAAAAAAAATAAAAAAAATAACATATAACAAATACTGAAATAGCATCACATCTGCTAACGTACTCATATGCGTGAACTTATATATAATAAACTTATATATAATAGCTTATATATATATATATATATATATATATATATATATATATATATATATATATATAAATACCTTTGACCTTTTATCGTTTAATAAACCTCTATTTTTGGACCCCTTTATGCTATTCGAGGAGGTCTGAAGTTGACTCTATTCGATGATTGATAGGCAACAGGCGATACGCTGGCTCTGTCAGATCAAAAGGCAAAAAGTAAAGAGTTCGTCGGGACGGTACTTGGCCGAAGTGAAGCCTCTATACGTGCCTTCATGGACTATTATATTCCACTATTAGAACGGCTTATCCAGTTACCAGAGCCTTCCCAGGCCGGGTTGTGAATGATCACCTTTGACTTGTGTCAATTCTGAACGAAATATGTTATTAAATCATGAAAGAACGCCCTCTGGTAATCTAATAATTGAAACGCTGAATGACAGTTCTACACTAGACCCACCGGGAAAAAAAATTGTTTAACGTTCCCCCAAGTATATTTAAAAACTTAAAAAAAATATATACTGATTTATTATCTTTTTTAAATAAATCAATTTTGTTTCTTTCTAATCTTTATCGTAACGTCGATTTGTTGTACTCATACTGTACCTATCTGCTAAATATAATTTTTTTTTGAACCAGCCAAGTTTCTAGAGGAAAAAAGTTTTTATTTTTCTATTTTTTTTTATCAAAATCAAAGTTGAAGTTTCGCACCTCAAAAACCCCATAGTTCGAATTTTGATTTTTTAAGACATTCCACTCCAATTAAAACTACCTTCATTCACTTCGAAACTTGTTGCAGAACAAATTAGGTAAGACAATTACCTAAAAAGAAAGCTCCTGGCCATGACCAGATAACTGCTCAAGAAAGTGCCTAGAAAAACATCTAGTTTGCTTAACAGTGCAATACTCAGAACGACTAAATTTCCTGTACAATGGAAATAATCATACAATGAAATGATCCATAAACCAAACAAAGACAAATACACCCCTTCATAATATAGGCCAATTAGTCTACCCTCAATATAAAACCACAGATTCAAAGTTTTAAAACAGTAATTTACGACAACTACCTTAGAAATCTCTCTACTGACGATGGGAGCTTATAGAAACATACAAAAAAATTTGTAAATCATCGTGAAGTGTCTGCACCACTTCGAAACGAAAATGGTTCCTGGGCCGTGTCAGATATAGAAAAATCTGAGCTATTCGCTACCCATCTTTCTACTGTTTTTACTCCACATACTGACTTCACCAACAATGAACACGAAGAAAAAGTACTAACATTCGTTAGACATTCCACTACAATTGGAATTACCTCTACCTTGCTTCACTCCGAAACTTGTTCAATTCTATCAAAACTAAACGATTGGTGCAAACTTTGGAAAATTCGACTCAACCAAGACAAATTACAACACATCACTTAAACTCTTCGACATGAAACATATTTACTTTGACAATGTAAACATTTCTCAAAAAGACATACAATATGACTGACATTCGACAGAAGAATGACATGGGGCCCACATATCAATAAAAAAAGAAAAACGTGAAACCTCGGACTACGACTGTTATACTCACTTCTCTGAAGACGCTCAAAATTAAACCTAAAAAATAAACTGACCACTTGCAATTATCTACTTAAATGCATAGAGCTACGCTTCAAAAATTTACTGGGCAGCCAAAACAACCTATTACATAACAGGCTATTATAAGAAGTAGCAAAAAAAAAAAAAAAAAAAAAAGAAGCAGGGGCGAAACGTCAAATAAACGGCAGGATCAATGAACATTTTGTAGTTTATTGAATAATTAAGTGACCTAATTACCAAATTAGATGCTTATGTTAAATATAATACTCAAAGGTCGATTGAAGAAATTTTGTAAATATATATATTCGGGAGGGCAACTTCTTTTTATTGAGTTTGATTACACTTCTGTAACATCGAGTTTAAATTGAAGAATAATAATGGTTTGGAACGAAACAAGGAAATATAAAAATGAGAATATACAATATACAATACGATAAGTCGAGTACTTACTGGATCTTTGGTTCTTGATGAAATAAAGTTGTAGCCTCTCTTTGAATGTGTTTTCATTGACGTAGTACTCGACACGAACTCTGCAACAATAATACAAGATTAATTTCAAAACTTCAAACTAATATATTTATTTAATATTTATACAAATATTTTGGCATGCTTAAAATTTACTTCTACAAAGTATTATTTGTAATTAGCAAAAATAATGCAAAAAAAAATCTAAAAACCGACAGTTCATAAAAAAAATTCATTAAGTAACATTTTTTATATAACTTTACGACTGTAATAAATTGTAATTAAATAAATAAAAATAGTAAATGTAAGGTTACTTGAGCAACCTTTAAACACTTCAACTGTTACTTATTTTTAAATCAGATGTTAATGATTATTTATTAGAAAATACCTTCTTGTATTGTTATATTGGATTAGTGTTAGAATTAACTTGTGTTGTAATAACGTGTAATTGAATTCTTTTACTTTAATTGAATAAATCACGTCTATAAAAGATCTTAGAAATTTAATTACAAGATCTCATCACATAAGAAATGAATCTTCTATACGTTCAAATTGTAAAGAGAAGTGAGGAAGACTTTGTGGTTCATTGTGTTTCAGTCGACAAAAGAAATTGGTTTTTATTACCAGAAGACACCCAGGACTTGAAATTTCATACGTCTCTATCAAGTAAGAAACCTTTATTAAATGCTGTATACGCTATAAAAAATATTAATGGCTATAGAACAATAGGGGTTAAGATTGATGATGACATTAAAAAGCAATATTTTGTTGAATCATCTAATAATTGTTTTAGAGAGTTACCATTGGAGGTATGTCTTCCAAAAACAATTCCTTGCAGACCTACAGATACTCAATCAGAATTAGAAGATCATATTAAACGATTAGAGATGCAATTAAAAATTAATTCGGAACAAAATGAAATTAAACTGCATCATATTGAAAAAAAAATTATTATAGAACCATTTGATAAAAAGCAATCAGATCCTATAGAGTGGCTACGTAGGTTCGAAGAAGAATGTTGTCGATTTCAGATAAAATCCGATAATTTAAAAATTCAAGCGTTACGTTTTTATCTCATTAGTGGTCCGGCTAATGATTGGTATGAGAATAATTTAAAGAAGAATGTGTGAACGAATACAATAATACCATCCATATTTCCATCGTATCTATTGTTTGGCCATCAATCTTCTATATCTCCACATGGAAACACTCCATCCTCTTTAGAAGAAGACCTCAAGATAGCTTTTCGGAACGTTTCAGATACTTTCAACGTTGGCGATTTAGTCTACGTCGAGAATGACAATAAATTAAGTCGCAATAAGCTTGATCCAGTTCGGATTGAACCATTCCCAGTCGTCAGACGGATTTCTTCGTTGTTCTATGAAGTAGCCAGCGGAAAGAGGAAGAAGATCTCAAACTTGTTCCACTCTAGCAAGCTGCTTCCTTACTTCCGGCCGCCGCCTCAAGAAGCGACCTCCGGGGGGGGGGGTGTAAGGTTACTTGAGCAACCTTTAAACACTTCAACTGTTACTTATCTTTAAATCAGATGTTAATGATTATTTATTAGAAAATACCTTCTTGTATTGTTATATTGGATTAGTGTTAGAATTAACTTGTGTTGTAATAACGTGTAATTAAATTCTTTTACTTTAATTGGATAAATCACGTCTATAAAAGATCTTAGATAAATATAAGCAACTCAGGAATAATGACATAGATAGACTTGTGGAGAAATTACTCAATGTAGCACTCCCTAATAGTTCTAAGTAACATTATCAGGAATTGAGATAGAAGCAAGGTTGGAAACAAGTGGGTTTTAATGGGACTGAAGTTTATCATGAAAGGATATATATCTGGCTCGTGCTAAATCAGCGACATAAATAAGATTTTAGTAAACAAAATTGAATGAATTTAACTTTCTGTGAATTCAAAATATTGTGAAGTTAGTGTTACTGTTTTTATATGTAGTTTTACATCGGTAAATATTGTCGAAATGAACAAATAAGTTTGCTTTTTGTAATTAATAGAATAAATAATAAGACAGCTATAAAGGGTGGTTTAGATAATATAATATATACTAGAGTATATAGCGATAATTAACCTTGCTCTCGAAACTACTTTAGAGCTAGACTAAGTTGTAAGTGACAGTTCTAGCTACGACAGTAGAAGTGGTCGGAGTTCTGTCAGGTGAAGACCGTATCACCTCTAGCCAGGCTTCACAACTAGTCACCACAAATATTTAATATTTAATTTAATAAAAGGAAGACTTTTATTTTTATTTCATAAATGAGCTAATAATTTAATAGTAGGAATATTGGAAATATATAACAAGGGGGCTCTACGGTCAATGGGTCACTGATTTCAACCAAATTATTTTTGGTGATATTGCCTCGGAAAAATATTAGACACAAGAAAGGGTCCAACTAAGGCAAACATTTCGTGCAGAAAATTTTATTTTTCAATTACTATAAAAATTGGTATTTATGAAATGAAATGAAAATATATTTTATTATTCTGTGACTGTTGTCCCTTTAGAATAAATTGTAAGTACAGAATGCACGTCTGTGTGGCCATAAATAAATCAAATATATATACAAATATACCCATCCCCACATATATTATTACAGTAAGGCTCGAAATCGGTTTTGTACCAAATATAAGCTCCTTTCATGCTCAAATACCATGAATGGGGTACATCTATTTCAGAATTTCACGGGGGGTTAGCGAATCGTATTCTCTACTTTTGTTTTTCTTTCTAAAATAAATAAAGTCGATACAAACATTTTGCCAGGCTTCGATACTGGAACGGTGGTAGGTCTGTAGATCGATACGGGACAAAGTGGATCTTGAAGATTTTGATGCAGCAAGACCCGGAACTATCCGGAACTATCGGATCCTGCGTTTTTAAGCCCCAAAAAGTACTATTTTCGAGATAATGCAAGGCATAGGGTTCGCATCCACACAACCTTACATTAATTGTAGTACTATCATTGAATACATTGAGAGAGGAGGAGTTTGCATTATTTATCGATGGTGTTTTTGATCGGTAAGCCATATCATCGTTAATTCTTCACCAAATCTCAAGATTGAGCCACCTATTTCGAAGATTTCTTTCTCCTTCAGGCGGGCAAAATAGTACAATCACCCCGAAAATTCAGGCAAACAAGTAATGAAAGAAAAGAAACTTTATTTGCGAATAACTAAATCATTACACACTTTTCCCTTATGGCTGTGCCCATGCTCATATAAAAGGTTACTAAATCCAAAAAAACATCGAAATCGGACTATTTTTAACAAAGATACAGCTTACTGAAATTTGTGAACATGTTGGTTCCAAACAAAAATGAAGATTTAAATTAATTTTTGTTTTCTTTGTCAATTATATTTATCGATAAAGTAACATTTGATTTCTTTATCTTTTGATAGGTTGCATTATTTTCTTTTCTTTTTAATTTGGCATTTGATAACAATATGCTGTGCGAATTTGTCGCACGGGCCTACTAGTATATATTATTACAGTAAGGCTTGAAATCAGTTTTGTACCAAATATAAACTCTTATCATGCTCAAATACCATGAAAGGGGTACCGTTGGATTCAGAATTTCATGGAGGGTTAGCGAATCGTACTCTCCGATTTTGTTTTTCTTTCTAAAACAAATAAAGTTGATATAAACATTTTGCTAGGCTTCAATACTGGAACGGTAGTAAGTCTGAAGATCGATACGGGACAAATAGGGCTTTGAAGATGTTGATGCGTATACCTTTATGTCCTTCGAAAATATCGGGCCTTGGGTTCTCGAGCCCAAAAATGTACTATTTTCGAGATAATGCAAGGCAAAGGTTTCGCATCCACACAACCTTACGTTAATTGTAGTACTCACATAGAATACATGTCTCATTTCGTCGACTTGAGGCCTCTATGATCGAGAGAGGAGGAGTTTGTATTATTTATTAGAGATTTTTTTTTTTGTCAGGAAGCCGTATCATCGTTAATTCTTTATCAAATCCACAAGACTGAGTCACCAATTTCGAAGGTTTTTTCCTCCTTCAGGTGAGAAATATAGTCCAATGGCCAAGAAAATTCAAGCAAAAAAGTTATAAAAGAAAAAAAAAATATGAAACTTTATTTGCTATTAACTCAAAAATTAAAGGCTTTTTCCTTGGTTATGTCACTGATAACATAAAAAATACTAAATTCCATTCATAATAATAATAATAATAATAAGGCTTAGCGAACCTGAAGGTTCGATGCCGACACCACCAATCGCTTGTTACACACCTCCCTCCACCGTTCGCCGTCCAAACCCAGTCCCTTCAGATCGGCCTTAATGCAATCTTCCCATCTTCGCTTCGGTCTACCCCTCGGACGCTTACCATTCGGCACAGCAAATATTAACCTTTTAGGAATTCTCTCGTTACTAAGCCCAACAACTTTACAAGCCCATTTGATTCGCCGCGATGAAATTACATCAATTATATTACCCGGATACATCTCACGCAATTCGGCGTTGTGTAACCGTCTGAACTCTCCGGTTAACTCATCCTTTTTCGGTCCGAATATTCTACGCAATACTTTATTTTCAAAAACCTTAAGACGCTGCTCATCCCTTAATGTAAGCGGCCAAGTTTCGCATCCATAAAGAACTGTAGGTAAGATAATTGTTTTATAGATTCTAATTTTTAAGTTTCGGGACAAGAGGCGCGAACTAAGTAGTTTTGTCACAGAAAAATAACAAGCATTCCCCGCCTTCAGTCTAACCTTAATCTCTTCTTCAATTTCGTTTTTTCTAGTTATCGTAGAACCTAGATACCTAAATTTATCTACCTGTTCAAACATATTACCATCTATATCGATATCACCAGTAGTATTGCCATTTTTGCAGCTAACCATATATTTTGTTTTATCCACGTTTATTTCGAGTCCTAGTTCTTTCCCGGCTTTCATTAACGTTGTCGTATTTAGTTTTATAGTTTCAACGTCTTCGCTTAACAGTACCAGATCATCAGCATAGCCCAGCACGGATGTTGTCCCGCCCAGATCCAACCCTTTCTCGGTTCGCATTACCTCCCTAATGGCATATTCTAATGCCAAATTGAACAGGACAGGCGAAAGAGAATCCCCCTGTTTTAAGCCCGAACGAACCTCAAATTTTTCGGACAAATTATTACCGATTCTAACTTTATTGAGTGTCTCCGTCAAGCACATCCTGACTAGATTTACTAGTTTTTTTGGAATCCCCTGCTCGATTAGAATATTATACAGTTTCTGGCGGTCAATAGAATCGTAAGCCTTTTTAAAATCTATATACAGCTGGTGAACAATACCGTTATACTCCAATTTTTTCTCTAATATTTGCCGTAAAGAAAATATTTGATCAATAGTCGAACGATTCCGTCCAAATCCGCATTGGTAGTCTTCGATAATTTCCTCAGCGTATTCCGTGATTCGACTGGTTAAGATTAAAGTGAATATTTTATAACATACCGGAAGGAGTGAAATTCCTCGATAGTTATTGCAATCCGTCCTCGGACCCTTTTTGTGAATCGGAATAAGAATAGATTCTTTCCATTCTTCAGGTAATTTTTCGTTCACCCAGATCTTTTTAACCAACCGATGTATTTTAGAAACTCCAGCTTCTCCGCATGCCTTAATTAGTTCAGTAGGAATATTATCGCTTCCCGCTGCTTTATATGATTTTAATTTTCCGATAGCTACTTCAACTTCCTCTTTACTTGGTCCTTCTATTAACGGTTCAGCACTCTGGTACTCAGAAGGAGGACACAGATCATAATTTCCCGTATTTAAAATATTGTCAAAGTGGTCCTTAAACTTATTCAATATGTCAACCGGATCGGTCAGAATATTGTTATTATCATCCCTAATTCCAGACGTTACGGGCCCTACATATTTTCGTGATCTGTTTATACCTTTGTACATGTCTCTTACGTTATTTTCGATTCTGTTAGTTTCTATTTCAATTATTTTATTTTTAAGATACTCCCTTTTTTTATTTTTGAGCAATTTTGTCGTTTCGTTCTTTGAGATTCGGAAGTATTCCAGATTGTCTTCGCTAGGATTATTTAGAGATTTTAATTTTTTTTTTTTTTTTTTTTTTAAATTCCATTCATCAGGAAAAAAAAATCATCGAAAACGGACAATTATTACCAAAAATACAGCTTATTGAGATTCGTAAACATGTTGGTTCCAAACATTAAAGAAGTTTTAAATTATTATTTATTTTGTCGATTCTATTTAGCGAGAAAGTAACGTTTCATTTCTTTTATGATACGTTGCATTACTTTATTTTCATATTATTTGATTACTGAACAATATAATGTTTGAATTTTTGCACGGGTCTACTACTAGTGGGCTATTAGTAGTTAATTAAAAGTAAACATGCAGAAGACGAGAGAGAAAAAAGACAAGAAAAGCGGACCATATAGAAGACAAACAAGGGAAACTAAAATAACAGAAAGAGTTTCTGAGGGTACTTTGATAGTTCTCTTAGGTGTATTTTTTAATCAGTCGAATTGAGAAAGGAGTAAGTGTTTAAAAAAATAAGTGATTGTGCGTGTCGAATATCGGAAGGATGGAATTCCAGAAGGAGGTGGCTTGAATTTGTCAAACGTAGCAGTTCGGTGAGGAGGAGGATAGAAATCGGTCGTACGAGATCTAGTGGAACGGGATTGAATATATTTAAATTGTAAACTGTGAAAAATATATTAAGGTCGATGAGTTCTAATGACCTGGTACAGAAAGGTAGCTAGGAACTACTGACGGCGATAGGATGGATAGATCCACTTCAACTGGCTAATAGAAGAAGAAGAAAGTAAATTTTATTCTGGGACATCTAGTCCCCTAAATATAACCACAGTGAACAAAGAAATGACAATTGCCTGGTACTATAAGAAAATAAAAAAATAATTATTGAATATTTAATGGTTGACCGTTGCATTATAAAGGAAGGAGATGGTCCGGGGTTGCGGTCATAAAAAGGCTAAATAGTGGTAAAACTATTTTATTGAAAGCCAACGTTTCGACCCGACTTTGCAGTTCTTCATCAGGGAGGTGTGTTCCTCTAGGAGTTTCACTTAGAACACAAGTTCATAGGAGTTCACTTTCAGTTCTAAGTGAAACTCCTAGAGGAACACACCTCCCTGATGAAGGCCTGCAAATTCGGGTCGAAACGTTGGCTTTCAATAAAATAGTTTTACCACTATTTAGCCTTTTTATGACCGCAACCCCGGACCATCTCCTTCCTTTTTAAAAAATAATTAGTTAACATAACCTTAAAATTAAAATAAATTAAGTACAAGGATATCAGTGAGCTCATATATTTGTTTTGGATATCAGTTAATTATATGTTAACATACATATAAATAACACTAATATAACAGTCAAATGAAGGTTTCAGCTCCTAAATACGAAATTTCGTTCTTACGTGTGTTGGGAAGATTGATTCCTTAGGAGGTGGAAGAATAATTGTTGTTTAAATATAGTTAAGTAAGAGGATTTGCTTATGGAGGCAGGTAATGAATTCCAGAAAAAGGTTGCACGCATGACAAAGGTTGTTTTAAAGGAAATGGTTCTATGAGAGGAAACAAACAGCTTTATGGACTGGGATCTCGCGTTAAACGGATGAACAGAGGAACAGAGACTAAACAAATTAAGAGGTAAAATGGAGGACGTAATATGCGTATCTCTTGAGATTTCGACAACAAAACGTAATGCGCAATTCATTAGGCGTTTAAATTTATGTGTCTTTTGATGCAGGAAAAACGAATCTCAAATTAGGTTCTTCCTAACATAATATTTATTCCACCATTACTTAGTAAATTTGTTCAAATAAGGCATATATTTCAGTTTTGTTTTGCCTGGTATCTAGATTAAATATATTTTTTTATTGGAAAAGGAAAATTTGAGAATTTGTAGAAAGTCTACAGAAGTTGCTTAGAAATTAAGTGAACCAAGTACTCATTTTTCAGTTATATAAATTTCTTATTTAAGATTTTTAAATTACACTAAAAATTAACTTATTTTATTTTTTCATAACAGAAATTTGCTTTACCTACATTACTGGAAGCGCCTTTTGGTTTTTGGTAATTGAGATTATTTATAAACCGTTTAATATCATATTTAATTTTTTTTTGTTAAAAAATAAATCGTATTATATTAGAAATATTAGTTTTGTTTCTTTTACATTCAATTTTTTTATTACGCTTTCTTTTATTTTATTTTTATATATTTTTTTATTTATTTTTTCTCTTTAACTATTTATCCGCAGCTGTCATGGTATTGACAATCAGCAGATGTGTTGGGATAAAATAAGGATTGAAATTATAGGCATGAGGAAGGATAGTACCCAGCAGCACTCCTTCCTGGTCGTTATGTACTTCCTTGGTTTAGGTGAGGAGATCTCTCATCCAGCTCCTTTTTGGTCTCCTCCTGATGGGCATGTCAGTTGTAGCCATGTCGTTTATAAGTCTGTGTGTCCGTGTAGTTAGAGATGCAAACGAGAGTAGAGAGTACGTATGTGTTGGTCTATAGTTGGTTGTCGTAAGTCGTTATGTAAAGTTTTGTTGTTAACGTACCAGGGAGCTCCTGTTATAAGTCGTAAAATTTTGGATTGAAATGACTGTAGTTTTTTAAACTCTTTTTTGCCGAATCGCAAATCTGAGAGGCGTATGTCCAGATGGATTTGAGTAGGTTAACAAATTAAATTATTTTTTAAAACTTATATTGTTAATATTTAAATATATTCTGAATTGTAATAGGTAATATGTATTACATGTAGTGTGCTTAGTTACAAGAGGCATGAAGCATGTAATACTTATTTAATAAACTCTCTCTCTTTAGGGTTACCATAGAGAGGAAACGATAAAAAAAAACTCTCATGTATTGACGCTTAGTATTCAGTATATATTATATCACATTATCATTATGTAATAATTTGTTATAATCTTATACCATACTGAAACTGTTAGAAAAAAAATGTAACCATATAAAAATTATTTACTTATTATTAATGGCACCGACCGATAGATGTTGCCATCTAGTTTGACCAAAGTGTAACAATTGGTTAATAAAACTAATTATTATTTTTAAAAAATCCACTACAAAGAATAATTAATAAAAAAATGTTGAGATTTCAGTTAGTCAACTGAAAGGCTCATATATATATAAATTAATAAAGAGATATGAATCAATAATTTGCAGAGAGTGTAGGTCATCGGAATGAGCGACATAGGTAACGCTTAAGACCCTTTCTCCAGAGTATTAAGAGCGAGGCAGTTGTAAAATGTTGGAGTGCTCCTGCTCTCTTGAGCACGTTCCTGCTCTCTATAGGATATCCCCTTTCTTATGGGTCTCAACTCTATCCTAGCCACATGTGATACTCAATGCAGGGTTTATTGATTAATTAAAGGGTTTACTCAGGCGACCTTTTTGAATTATATTTGATTGAGCCTAAGCCAACTTGATACTAAGGGTATCATACAACGTGTGGTAAGTGTTGTAAGCCTCTTGAATATATTCTATAAACGATTTGTCGAGAAACTTTTTTGATAAACGTGTGTTAAACATAGTTGCTAGCACACTCGATTTTAACTCGGTTTGGGATCCTGTAAAGTGGTGTTAATTTCGTAAATCCGTGAAGAAGGTTACAATGAGATTTTGATGTTGTCTTTAGTTCATTATACAATGAGAGTCTACCAGTAAAAATCTGTACAATGCCACAAATAATTAGACACAAATTAGTTGCTGTTTAGGAGAAAAGATACGATGGTCTTGAATTTGGTACCCTCTATTTGGAACAACACCTTTAGGCACCAATGCTAATACATCTTCATTGATCCAGGAAGAAAATTTATACTTTTTCTCATTGACTTAGCAATAATGGAAAGCATTAACGCTTTCCATTAATGCATTTTTAATCAAATCACCCATATACTGTGCCTTTTTACTTTACTTGGCATTTTAAAAATAATGCAAAACGTTATTATATCTTTCAAGCAGGATAACTCAAAAACTTTTATAATACGATCATAAACTTACAATAACTGATAACACAGCAGGTTAACACACGAGAGTTATTATTCTTTTTTACTTTCACTTACCTATATATGAAATATAGTGTAAAGAAAAGTATTGCGATCGTGAAAATTTTAGAATTTCAGTTTTTAACGGAAATACACGTTTTGATGTCCCATGAGTCCAAATAACCAAGTTCCGCAAAATGGTCTGTGTGTGTGTTTTAACATTCTAGCTCAAAAACGAAAAGTCGTACGAAAGTTAAATTGCATATTTAAGGATTTTATTTATTTATTTATTTAGAGATATAATATTCTTTCACAGGGACAATAATTATATTGATAAATGAACACATTCACACCGTATAAACAAAAAAATAAAATCCCTATCATATAAAAACTAAGTTTTTATATGATAGGGATGTTACAGTAACGTTTTCGTTAAAATCGACTAACCAGAAGTGGCATTTCATATCATCTGATAGACATATTTTTACAATTATCTCGTAAACGGCTAAATTTTGATTAAATTCATCATATAAAGTGTGAAATTAAGCTGTTTTAAATAAAATGTGTTTATTATTTTGATTGATGTTCTCTACCAGGGCTCAAATAGCTAATTTTCAATATTAGCTTCCTCTAAAGTACCTTTAATTTTTTTATTTGAAACAATTGACCATTTCAAATCAATTTGTAATATGAAAAATGGTTAAATATAAACTATGAAAGAATTTGATAAATAACTTTTTTTTTTTTTTTTTTTTTTATTGAGAGAAAGAAAAAATACATTTTGCCTCAATTAAGGGCATTGAGTATTTATGATGAATGAAGTACAATCATACCATATATACAAGATTATAAGAAAATAAAATAAAATAAAACTTGGAGTAACAGAATAAATCAAACTGATATAACATTAAATTAAAAACTAAAAAAAAAATAATAATAAAAAAAATAAATAAAAAATAATAACTAAAAACACATTCAAACTTAGATAAATAACTAGAGAAGAAATACGAGATCGTATTGGAGGATAGTTGTAATTGAGGAACCATAGGAATACGAGCGCACCCGAAAGATTAGAACACGCTTTCATACATATCATGAGATTAATGTAATACGGCCTCCGACAATATTATATAAATATATATGTATGGTTTTCATAAATGCTATTTGTGGTATTATTTAATATTTAATTGTATATATTACAGCGATATAAATATTAAAATTTGTATATATCAGGTTACTTATACAAATAAAAATACCCGTAATGAAATATAAAATGAATATATAGTTATATGAATATCTATAATTTTTACTTTCACTTCGCTTTTTCTAAAAATTCTTATTTCTGCTAAGAAGGAGGTAGTATGTGAAAGTTCTATAATGCGCTCACCGCACCAGATTTTTTTTCTTTTGGAAATTATATATTTGTCTCACCTAAGGACATTAGTGCTATGTGAAACTCATTCTTATCATATATACAATAAAACAAAAGAAAAATTACAACTGAAGACAAGAAAACTGTAATAAAAACAAATGAGATACTTGAAACAACATTAAATGAAATTCATACAAACCTATTTATACTTATTTACAATCAGCTGAGATAACTGCAAGTCAGGCCCATTCCTCCTCGTGTAGAGGGCAAGACAAGACTCTTAGAGATCTCAGCGCTCCTCTCTCAGCGTCACCTTAGATCATTCATAGGCATTCATTCATTAAAATTGATGGTGACTGATATTAATGATAAAGCATTAATATTTCTCCCAAGCTGCATGAACAGCACTTATGAGCATGAAGTCCATTTTATAAGAAAAAAAAATCATTAAATTATTATCGAAAGTTATTATTTAGGTTTATATCACACTTTTTTTTTTCGGGAAATGAAGCCAATATAACTTTAAAATGACATGGCTGATTTTTCTGAATTATGTTAAAAATGTTTTTTAAATTAGATTAACTTGTTTTGCATTTAGATTGCACAATTTCTGAAATAAAATAGTTTTAAACTCAGCCCATGGTTTGTACAGCTACTAACTTTGATGAAATCTGGTTCAAATAAAAAAACAAAAAAAACAAAAAAAAATAGAAAATAAAAGAATAATATGTACATAAATATTTGTTAAATATTCATTTATACGATTAAAATATTCTAAAATTGAAAAGGGATCGGTATAGGTTAGTGAGTAAGGAACTCCTGAACTCTAGTTTCGAATTTGAGTCCGGTTGAGGTAGATAATTATTTTTATTTTTACATCAGCTGTGGATCGAATCAATGTTTCGAAGACCCTCTTGTGGCAGGACTATTGTCTATAAAATGTGTACACTAAATCAAGTAATAATTAAAGAAAAAGCGAGCAGTTGAGCGTGATCTCGACCTAATCACCTTCCGGCACAACTATTGACAAAGTAATGAACCCAAGCGTTGCCTTACCTAAATCTGTTTGCGGAGTAAATTTAGTCTATAGAACTATAGAAAATAAGTTTTATTTAAAACAGTAAATTTATTAGTAACCAGTAAACATTTTTTCTGTCAACACAAAAATTTTAATTTTTGTTTAAAAAGATAAAATCATCAATAGTTATCATTGCCTATTGTCTTTGATTTTTCGTCGACTTAGTTCAATTTTCAAAGCTTATTGTGAAGTCCTTTTTTCTTTTACAAACTTGGTAATTTTCAAGTAACTGGCAAAGCTAGTTTTATATGTTATATTATAGTCAACCATTATAATTATAAAATATATTTTTTTCTACAGAAACAATTAGAAATCTAACAACTAGTAAACCTATAGCTAGAAAGATAAATATTTACCAGCAACGGGGCATTAAAGGAAAGTTTAAACATTACTTGCTTTAATAGGCTCTTGTGTTTACAGCAAGAATGGCTCTTAAAAAACGCTACAACTCTTTTACTGCAAGTTAAGTAAATTGTAGTTTTCACTCTCTTCAATTGTTAGTAGTGCATTATCGGTTTCAGTGTGAAACCGTAAAACAAACAAAACATTTTGATTTAGTTTTATTTTACCTGATTGAAAAACTTTTACGCATATGAATAGTTAATTTCATACTTTCATTCTCTATATTTCAAAGAAGTTGCTAATTTTCAAAGTGGACCCTAATCGATTTTTATGGAAATCGAAATAAGTATCGATGCCCATGTAAGAACACCAAATGAATCCGATAGTGCTATTTTTTTCCTAACAAGAACCTAGAGATATTATAAAAATTGGTGTGACAGTAATTTTTTTTCTGAAACCGGCTTTTTTTACTTTTCTACTTATTATAGGTAACGAAAGCATAGCGATTGGGTCAAATTTCCGATATGCGTTTTTTGACGGATCTATACGTCAGAGCCCCCCCAGTCAGAAAAAACACATTTTCAGGAATATAAATCTGATTGAATTTGTTTTTTATTTCTTAACGGACATATTCAAATAAATAAATTTTTTTCTATAATAGATAGGAAAGTCGTGTGAGTGAACACACCAGATTTTTTTTCAAGGGATATAATTTTTTTGGGCTATGAAAAACTTATTTGCGCCTATCGACTTTTTGTTTACAATTAGCAAATGAACTGAAAATACAAAATATAAATCCCTGTCAGGAAAATAAATGGAGAAGGAAAGTATTAGGCATCACATTAGTTTTAGGACGGAGATCTCTTATCCAACGCCTTTTTAGTCTCCTCCTCTTGTTCTGTGGCATGACAGCTGTGGCCATGTATTTTATTAATCTGTTATGAAGTCCGTTTAAAATCGTTGGCAAAGGATCGCTATATGTTAGTCAACTGTTGGAAGGTGGTGGTCTGTGTATAGAGTTTTGTTAGTCACGTAGCTAGGTACTTTTGTTATGAACAATAATTTTGCTTGGCAGGTTTGAAGTTTTTTTAGGTGGGTCTTTTTAGCGATACCGTATATTTTTGATGAGTATGTCCTCATGGGTTTAAGTAAGTATGTATATGAATTCAGTTTCTGTCTCATTTTCAGTTTTCATGATTTAGAAATAAGAGGGTAGAATTGTTTGAGTCGTTTTTTAAGTGTCATACATTTCAGTTTCAAGTGCAGACCCCATGTTATCTTTTTGTCAAAGGCAAGTCTATGGTACCTTATCCGATTGAGGAATTTGGTTGTCGTCAATGCAAACTGTAATGCTGGTATTTTTTCGAAGAGTAAATGTAAGATGTAATATATACGCAACAATTTTGATTGGAAGGTTAGAATTTTTGTAGGTGGGCATTTTTAGCAATACCCTATATTTGATTTGATGAGTACGTCCACATGGGTTTAAGTAAGTATGTATATAAAAATATTTAAACGGTAAAAATTGGATTTAAGGTTATTTTAGAGTAGTGTGGCATTACAGATAGTGTTGCCCAAAATCGGTCTTGGTCTTGCACTTTGCAAGACTAAGAAAAAGGTCACCTAACTGTTGCAAGACCAAGACCAGAACTGGCAAAAAGTCGATTTTTAAAATAAAAATTAAGGCAAAATAGTTACTAATACCTGATAATCTTAGTTACTATGTGTTAATAATTGTTATAACCAATATACTATTGCAAGTCTTCAAATTTTCATTCAGACTAAGTTAGAGTTCTCATATCTAAAAAATTACAGTAATATCTATATAATAATAAGCTAATAAGTAACTGCGAGACACTTTCGCAAGACCAAGACCATGACCAAGACTGAGTTTGCAAGACCAAGACTCGTCTCGGTCTCGCGTTTAGGCAACACTAATTACAGGTATCAATTGAGAAAATAATTTAACTACTAACAGCCATAATAAAACATATATAATAACTGTTTAAGTTGGTTTTGTAATACCATGTTTTCAAATGTTAATATCTACTTATTATTTATAAGAAGATGTAATTTTGTATTCTCGCATTGTATTATCGCAAACGGTTAATATACATTGTTTGTATGTAAATATAAATAAATCTATTATTATTAATATAAAAAATGCAATAATCATACTCCTGAAGTTGAAAACTTCTGAAACAAATAAATATAATTAAAATAATAGAAATATCAGATTGAGAACCCTTCTTTTCAGTTTGAAATTCTACTTACTATCTATTGTAAACAATTCTTTAACAACGAATCGTTAAAAGTTCTTTCAAACAAAAGATATTCTACTAATTAGGAAGTTGCATTATGATCTTGTGGTTTCTTTCAAAGATGAAAACCCTTTATCACCGAGAAATTATTTTATTGCAGTCCTTTTTGAGTGGGAGTAAAAAAATTATTCAGTTAAATTATTCTTTATCTTATTCATTACGTATTCATTTCGGGATGTTACAATAACATTTTCGTCAAGATCGACAACAGGGAATGGTACTTCATTAATCGATTTTACATATTTATACGATTTACTCTAAAATAGCTACATCAACTAACGTGCTACATCAAACTCTAAATAATATCAGCCAGGCTTTATTCGCATTGAGAGCGGTAGGGCACTACACTAGGGAGGTATCACAGTAGTAGGGCACTACGCTTCCAATGCTCAATGTCCCAGGATCGAATGGTAGAAAAATTATTTATCTGTTTCATTGGCCGTGGGGCGACCCTGGGTTAGGGAGATCCTCCTGGGGTACACCCAGCCTATATAAAGTGGCTACTCTTAATTAAATAATTGATTAAAGAGGAAAACCTGGCGGTTGAGCGTGATCCTGGCCCGATCCACTCCCTGCACAACCGTTGGCCTTGAAACAGTACTTTCCCTAAGTAGTACTGAACCCAAGACCCTTCATGGGTTGTAGTGGCACAGTTTATTTTATTTTTTTTTATTAAAATAACTTGAACGGACTTTAATACCGAATTTTTTAAATTTCTTTCTCTAAAGTAGCTTTAATTTAATTGAAAAATATTAATCATTTCCTTAAATCCTTAAACTACGACGAATTTTATAATTAACTAAAGAACAAAAATAATGACTAGTCAGATCTTTTTACTGTTTGAAAGTCAGCCCAAAAGCTCAAAATAAATATTTATAGAACACATTTAAAATATTATAATTAAATGTATTGAAAAAAATTCTCTATAGATAGATCCTAAGCGTCTTCCGGGATAAAATATAACATTCGGATTAATCTTGCAAGCACTGAAGAGTATTTGATACTCGAAAGGTATGTTATATATTGAAGAAATGTCTGTATGTAGCAAGAACAGGAATATTTATTTTTCTTTTTCTACTGACTTCACAGAGCAGAGATCTTTATCCCCTCAAAGGCGATCTTGGATGTTGAGGAGAAAAAATAGCTTTGACGCTAGCGGACTAAAGGAAATTAGCAGGAAGCTGTCCTAGCAACAGAGCCTTTGTGAGAGTTCCACGGAAATTATCCTGCGTTGAAGGTGAACTTAGTAAGTATGGGAGGCTACAAAAGGGGTGGAGGGAGGAGGTTTGTGATGTACCACATGCGTCGATTATACATTAACTAGAGTTGGTACAGCGAGGTCATCAGTCAACAAGCCGAAATATAACGCTTGAAATATGTTTGATTATCAGCCGTTTTGCAGCTAAGTGGGATAAAAAATATTAATTTTTATATTTAAAAGTTGTAAAATTTTTTTTTAATTTTCCATTGAAAAACAAATTACTTGTCTAAATGAAAAAGTTTCAGGGTCAGTATAACTACCTATTAATCCGCGGTAGAGACTTATTTTTATAAAATTACTAGCTTTACCCGGCCACGCGCTGCTGTGGCTTAGCCTGGCAAAATAGAAAGCACATATGAGTAGATTAGTAGCAAAGGACATCTGACATTTTTAAAAAGTTGGGAAACAAATTTGTCTGTAAAATTGCTTCAATTTGAATTAATTTTAATGATTGTTTTTTCTCATGATTCAAATTGAACATTCATAATCATCTGAGTGAATACGCCGTCATTCATAATCATCAGAAACAGTCTGAGTTGAACTTATAAAACTAAAATAAAAAAATTAATATAAATAACGTATTATAGTATTGATCTACATAAGGAGAATCATATAACTTCTTCAAATTATAATTTCTGTAGTAATTATGAAATTTTCGATTAATAAAAAAAAAAAAAAAAAATGCTTGCCTACCTTTGGTAGTGAGGAAGCAAAAGGAAATGGCCTTTTCTCAAGAGCAAGCAGTAAATGATTTCGATGATTTTTATTTTTTATTTTGTCGGCAATTCAGGAATCTTTCATATAAATGTGGGTATTATGAGTCAAAAATTGTGTAATTTTTTAGTTATCGTCAAATAAAATATTAAATTCATCGTAACATTTTTTCAGCTTGTTTTCGGGAAAGTATGTTATGCACACAAATTAAAAGGATTTCAAGAGAAAGACTTTAGCCAAGTTTAGTTAAAATCGGTAAAGCCGTTTTGGCGCTACAATTTATAGCGACGCATTTTTTTGTGGCTTTGAACAGAAAAACATTTACATTTTTATTTTTTTTACATATATAAAATCATCGTAAGACAGAAGTACGATGCTAGAAACCTTCCCAGGAGTGTACGGATCAACTTCCCAAAGTTTCATGGCGATTGGTTGGTAATGGTTTAGTAATGCACTAAGGACAAAGAAACAGACATTCATTTATATATACATATATATATATATATATATATATATATATATATATAATATATATATATATATATATATATATTCATATATATATATAATTATATATATATATATATATATATTCACATCTGGCCCCTTTCACAATAAAGATGCAAGACGCAGGATCTTAAACATTGGACTGTGTTCATTGTTATGCTGGTCTTGCATACTCACACCTTCCATCTATTTATCTATCTGGCCCAAGCAAAATATTTTTCAGAAGCAACCATCGGGTCCGGTCGTCTTACATCGCAAATGTTCAGTCTACTCTCTCCCTTATAAATTTTCTCTAAGCTCTTGTGATTGACGTCTCTATCAATTATTTTTTTATTTTTAACTATTGTTTTCTTTTTTTTAATCTATTGTTTAATTTTTTTTTCTAAATATTTTGTTTACGATTGCTCTGATTTTCAACTACTTCTCTATATATTTTTACATATTTTTCTTGTTGTTACAATGGTAGATTTAAAATTATATGCCAAAATTGCAATAAATCGTTAGTAATTTTTGTATTGAAATGAAGAGTGAATCTCATGAAGTAAAATGAAATGAAAAATTTTTTTTTATTATCCTGGGACTGTTGTACCTTTAGGACAAATTACAGAAATAAATGCCTGTGTTGTCATACATAAAATTAATTATTTACAATTGTTATTAAGATTAAGATTTTGGAAAAAGAATAAAACAATTACACTAAAAACATACTGATATGTATAATGCAAACGTGGGAAAATAAAATAGTATAAGTATAGGAAATCATTTCTGGACTAACTTTAAAAATTCTCTTATCTACATTTCATGATTAGACGAAGAAGGGGCGGCGAGGTATACTGAGCCAGCAACGCGGAACTATCACGCCGGCCATAATCTACTCCAGCTCCTGTCTGCGGTGCCAGAGTGATCTTGATAATTACATAAAAATGAGGTGCGCGCAACACACAACTTTTACTTACCACTCAACTTTGAATAGGAATTATTTTCTGGCCATGTATGGCTATTATACAATTTTTGAATTGCATTTTGAACCGAGCTAAAGTTAAAAGCATAGAGCTTACAAATCATAAATACCATAAAAATAACAAAATTCCTATTTATTATATCACCGGTTGATTATGGATTGCACTATTAGTTATTAAACAGTAATTTTCCTTTGTAAAGTTTACTAAAATGGAATAGAGAGATTTCCATTGTCTGTCATAGACAAAAATTACCACACTGATTGTAAGTGGATTCTGTTGGAATTTCGCAAAGGGAAAATTGATCCGTTTGTTAAAGATTGTACGACTATTAGTTAGTTATTAAACTGTTATTTTCAATTGTAGAGTTTACTGAAATGGAATTTAAAGATTTGGATTGTCTGTCATAGACAGGTCAAAAGTTGTAATACTAATTGTAAGTGGATACTGTTGGAATATCACAAAGAGAAAATTCATTAAATTATTCAATAATTTAATTTTTTAAAAGGTTACATGCTGATTTTTCGGAATAAACGATAGATACATAATTATTTAAATATGATATCAGATCTGGAGTTATTAAACTACACTAAATATATTTAACGTTATAAACATATCCTTGAAATATTTTTATATTTTACTTCTTCATTTAGACGAAATAGTATCTTAAACAATGTCATGCCTTGAATCCGTGAACATGTGATTTACGTTAAATAATATTTCAAAAATTATTATTTATAATTATTTCGTCACCCTCCGTCACCTTCTAAAACTTTCTATATTAGATTTTTTTTTTCTGAAATTTTCCACTTTCCAACTATATATTACACATATACTTCTGACTAGTATTACCGGAGATTTATTTTCGACCTGTATAGGCATTAGTATTTTTTCTCCGCTATTCAATTATTAAATTCTTTCAAAAGTTATATTTAGCATTTAACGATACACCGAGTTTAACCAAAATCGTTAGAACCGTTTTTGAGAAAATTTGAAAATGTGTTTCTCCATTGATATAAAATGGCACTTCCGGTTAGCCGATCTTAAGGAAAAGATTGCTGTCACATCTAAGGCATATTATCTTAAATACGTAATATCAGTTTCTGAGCTACGTAATATTGTTTTTGAGCTAGACCTATCATATACATACACACACAGACGATTTTGCGGGTCTTAGTTATTTGGTGATTTGAAAATTTTCACGATCGCAATACTGTTCCTTGATATATATATTTTATTATACATAGTAGGCATAGCTATGTATTTTTAAGATTATGAACGATCAACATTCAAGAAATAAAATATTTATAAACTGGTGAGATAATATAAAATATTTTATAAGATAAGACGAAACAACCTCTTTTCTCTCTCCCCATTTTGTCTACATATTCTCGAAACCAGGAAAAAGTACAAGACCGGTAGAGTGTATTTTAGGGCAAGGGGACGAGAAAGGACAAGAAATGAATACGTAACTAAAGCGATGTTTATGGATGAGGCGAGGAGAATATGCAACAGCTCCGTAACGACCCTTGACATCCGAGAGGCTGCCATATCGCCGAGGAGAGGTGGGGATGGAAGGAAGGGAAGTGGTCTTGGGAGCAACAGTGTTAGGTGTCTTCCCTTCGTAATTCTTCTGCCAGGCTATAATATTATAATATTAGATAGGGAAGTACCAAGATAGAAGTGAAAAAAAAATACAAAAAAGAACGAATGAATGAATATTTTTTTTTTGAGGGGGGGAAGGAATGACTGACCCCACACATTTAGAGTTGGCTAGAATAATCAATGAAATCCTAGTTATCTTTTCTATATTGGAAATTTCTTTATTGAGATATATTACGATCTGTCACATTCAAGGACAATACTAATAGTGATAAAGAGTAGCTCATTCATACCATACAATAAATAAAAATAATAAACAGCAATATAATAATACTAAAGTAAATTGTATATAAACTAAAATAAACTAATCTAACAAAATAAATCCATACACAGATGCTTTATTCAATATTCATTCACTCACGATCTCCCAGCCAAGTCTTTCCCCACACTCGTGGAGGAAAAGGCAGGACTCTAGTTAATTTTTTCAAAATTAGTTGACTATAGGTCAATCTAATAAATAATCACACTTGTTTTTTGATTATTATTTATCAATCAACGTTTCGGGGAATTCGTTATCCTCCTCAGCATCTAAAATAATACGACAAATAATATATTATGGGCTTCATCATGGACCACACATTTTTAACTTTTTTTTTAACTTGATTTTTTAACTCACACCTGTCAGAAGTTCCGACAATCAGTGTCATGTCGAGATATAGAAGATTGGTCTAGGAATAGGCGTGAAGGAGAGGAGTGCCCAGCGGCGTCCTTCCTGGCTTGAGCGTAATATTTATAGTTAGTGGAGGAGATCCCTCATCCAGCTTCTTTTAAGCCTCCTTCGGCTGCTGTTAGTTGTGGCCATGCCTCGAATCAATGAGTTGGTATGTCCGTGTAAGTTATTATGAAATATTTTGTAGTATAAGCCTTTATGTAGAGTAATGTTACTGACGTATCATCAATAATACATAATACAATAAATAATATATTATGGGCTCTATCATGGACCAGACATTTTTAACTTTAAAACACATAACATTTTATGTTTTTTTTTGTTTAACTTAATAAAAACTATTTTATACATGGTGTTTCAGTTCTTAATGGCTAATATCTGGTAAGTAATTCTAGACAATTTTTCCGACAAAAAAGTTGATTAGATACATGTGCCGATTCCAAAGGTAAAAGTAGTATTGAATCCATTCATAGAACAATTTTGTGTTTTTTTAAGGTGGTCATGGTTATATTGGATAAAAAGGAATCGCTCAAAAACTATTCAAGATAATTAAATTTAAAGTACACTTTCTTAAAGTAAACAAAATTCCTTTGAGAAATCATTGATCCGATTCATTAAAGTAATTATTAAGACTTTCATGAGCTTTAATAATACCGCTGTATTGCTGTGAACGAATCGGAAATACAGAGGTATGCTGCTCGTGTGTGGGTTCTTGTAACTGAGGTTCAATCAACTTAATCACGACAAATCCATACATATAAAATTTCTCAAACGGACGCGGTACTTAACATTGGACTCGACAGGACGATAACATGGGACTCGCATGTAAAAATGAAACGTAAGACACTAAAAAAACGACTCAAAATACTTTACCCTCTTTTTCTAAATCTTCAAAACTGAAACTGAGAAATTAACTGAATACATATACACACTTACTGAAACCGATATGAACAAACACATCACAAAATATACGGTTTCACTAAAATAATTCATCTACAAAAACTTGAAATCTTCTAATCAAAACTATTACGTTCACAACAAAAGCATCACCTTTACCAACTAATAATAATAAGATACATGGCCACATTAATATTAATAAGAGACGTGGGCAGAGCTGACATTCCCAAAACACGAGGAGGAGACTGAAAATGCGTTGGATGAGAGATCTCCTTCCTTAAACAAACTAAGTAATTGAAACGAGTCAGGAAAGAGATGCTGCTGAGTACTTTCCTTCCCCATGCTTGATATTTAATTTATATCTTGTATTTTCAGCACATTTTCTGATTATTAAGAAAAAATTAAAAGGCGCAAATACATTTTTTTATAGCAAGAAAAATTAGTATTTTTAAAAATTAAATATAACTTTTAATTAACACTATGAGTTAAAAAGGTACTTAGTTATTAAAGGCCAGAGTATTTCATGTTTAGAATTTACTTTAGATAACGCAAATAATCCAGTACCATTAAACGATACCAGGAAGAGAAATACTTTATTTATTCTATGGCGCTGGGTAAATATATTGGGATGTTACAAACACAGCTTACTGTATCAATCTCTTTTGACATTGAGCTCTAAAATACAAAAATCTATGGCCTGTATTTTTTTAATACATTTTAGGCCTTCTGTCGGACCATGTTTGTTTTTTTCCCTGAGCAAAACATGGGTATGGTATATCCACATAAAGAAAAACGGATAAAATTTCACTGATTTTCCAATTATACTTTTTTTATATTTATTTTCAATTAGTATATTAGTTTATTTTTAATTAGTATTTTATTCTATCAATCTATTTTGCAATATTTTTACAAGGTTACGTGGGAATAATTTGCAAATTATAGTGATCTGTGAACATCTGCTTATATAATTTGGAAATAAGTAAACTAAATGTATTAGGAGTGTTAGCAATTATTTTATTTTCCTAGGGCGATTACAATGGTTCATTATAAATAATAAACAGAACATATCGTGTGTACTATGTTAAAGTAACAAATGCGATTCAGCCCAACTTCCTTTTATGATTACTCGATACTAGAACATACAGCTACATAATATGTCGACGTTCAAATTCGTTATTTTACCACTAGGTTGGCATCTAATATTACTGTTAGTGTAAAAAGTAAAAAAAAAGTAAAATAATAACTAAATAATAATAAAAAAAATATGTACAATAAAAAATAAAATATCTTAAAGATAAATATATTAAAAACACAGCCATACCTATATACAATATATACAACCAGGCAGAGAACCCCAAGCCAGGCTTCTCCCTCCAACTATAGAAGGAAAAGCAGGACGCCAAGAGATCCCTGCACTACTCTCTCAACCGCTTCACTTGTGCTAAAGCCAATGGAGCTTTATTGCTATTTATTAAACATGTTACTTTAGGTCTACGTATTAAACGTAACAGAATACGAACATTTAGATGTTTTATGTGCACTGCACACGCGTTTGCCCGCTCAGCTACCTAGCATTTTTTTTAAATTATAATTTCAGTCGTGTGAAATCGACTATACATGCGTCAAATTTTAACGTTCCGTATGACCAACATAAGAAATTAGAAAACCAACAGTTTCCTAGCTTTCTAGAGCATTGCATCCAGTTAATCCTCAGTGCATTGATCCTCAGTTTGAATTAATTGAGTAGAACTATTAAATGGCAGAATACACCTTGATCTTCACCTCTGCCGATGTAACGGTAAATGGATTAAGAAATGCAAGATATCTCATTCCAGATTTCATCCCTTTCTGCTATGGTCACTTATGAGTGAACGACAAAGGTAAAAAAGAATTAATTAGAAAGTATAATGCGAATAAAAATATTGTTTTCATGAATATTATATATTATAGTTATACGACAATATAAAAAAAACAACATGTCAACTAACGATCACACAATAACGCCTCCACATAACATGTTCGATCGCATTAGCCCAGGAGAACTGTGAAGGGAATTATTCAAGTTGGTCGCTACAGGTTTAACCCAGTTCGACTTAGTTTGATCTATTTCTAACCAGGCGTGTCCCATAATTTGTTGCTTTTCGTGTCATCAGAGTTTACAAATAATTTTTATTCCGACATGCATAACTGAATATTACAATCAGAATATGTCTTTAAATCATAAATATTGTTAAAAAGCATCCATAGATTATAACAACAGTTGCTTTGAATGTTATACGACACAATTTACATTTTAATACATTTTTGGGGAGGATTTTTTAATACAAATCTTCTGAACGAATTAGCTGGTAATAGTATAATAATTCTACATGTATAATAATAATGTAATATGTTCAAATAATAGTCAATTACTCCATGACCGTAGATTTCAAGTAGGAAATCAGAATTTACGGTTCAAAAAGTTCAATTTTTCTGTTGTTTTTTTTTCGCCCATATCAGTGAAACTTCGGGTTATAGCGATAATAATGTTCAATGTGAAATTAAAGCTGAAAACATATTCC
Organism: Nezara viridula; assembly: GCA_928085145.1. NCBI lineage: Eukaryota > Metazoa > Arthropoda > Insecta > Hemiptera > Pentatomidae > Nezara > Nezara viridula. Next base: position 3,307,074 of record OV725079.1, read on the forward strand.
GCAGAAATGGTCATATTAATTTTACTTTAGTATTTAGTACTTTAGTACCGTTTATCTTATATATAATTAAGTAGGAGTTAGTCCAGGGTAATGGTCGAAATTATCAAATCAAAAGCCAAAATAAATCGATATACAACTATACAATCTTGAAATCGATATTAGTGTCATAAAATATACTTTCTATAACATGAAAGTGAAATCATTAACTGAAGAAATCCGAAAAGTTAAAATTAATCGATATACAATCGCTTTATCTTTAAATTGATATTATTGTCATAAAATATGCATCCTACAACATAATAGAGACTTATGTCAAAAAAAATTCGAAAAAATAATTAGATCCACCTTATTCTCACCCATCATGAGATACTTTTCTTATTTTGTTATGGGCAGTTTTCAAACGGCTGATCAATTACGTCAACGAATCAGGACAAAAGGATGCAATTCGTCAAACATTTTATTAAATATTTTTGCATATTTTGATGATTTTAACTAAGAAAAATTAAAATGTTAAATATGAAATTCCTTATTAAAATACAATATAAATTTTCATAAATAAAAAAAGTAATGCTTGAGTAATTTTATGCTCAGAATATGATTTTTTTTTTCATTTCCTGGCTTTTCATCTCCTCTTCTTATCCCTTTTAAACTTTTATATACCACTCCCAGATTCAATTTCCGTTTGTTTCATACTTTATATACAAGCAGTAATATATATTATCATTTTATATGCAAAATGTTAGTGAAATTTTTAAAACATTCAGAAAAACCGTCTTTTGGAAATATTGTTTATAACGTTCCCAATAATAATTTTAAACAAGCCCATAATTGTAATTAATAAATAAGTTTCCGTTTTGCAATTATACCTGTGGAAGTAGGAATTATAATTGCATTTTAACACACATATTTAATCAATAAAGATTAAGTTTTTTAAAAACAAATTTGAGTTTTATTATAAATTTTATTTGTAAATTAATTTTAGAATAGACACATTGATAATTACATTTTATTAATAATAGTTTTTTATTAATTTGTATTTTAGTTTCTAAATGTATCACATTTTAAAATACATATTACTCTCACTACATATGAAATATATAATAAGGGAAAGAATGCAATCATGAACAATTTCGAATCCGATTTTTCAAAGTTCGAACACGAAAAGTCGTACGAAACTGAAATTACCTATTTTCGGCCGGTATGTGTCTGGAGTGTTACAGCAACGTAAAATGGACTTAGACGAATTTCCACATTTTTCTCGAAAACGGCTCTAACGATTTTGACCAAACTCTTTGAGGCAGGGTGGTTAAATGGGCTAACGCATGTGCACTGCACCGCGAGTTTCCCGTTAACTAGATAATCGAAGTTATGAGATTAAAAAAAAGTACGAGTTTGCGTCCCGATCTCGGAAGCGATTTTAAATTCCCCGTCTTCACCCTCCGGCTCTCCCGTATAGCCTAAAAGAGTAGATAGGGAAGAACAAAAAAAAAAAAAAAAAAAAAAAAAAAAAAATGAAACTCTTCGTATCATTGTAAAATCAAGTGGTAATTAATATCAAATCGGTTATATTTTCATTTAAATTGTCTGACAGTTTTTGAATACAGATTTTGAAAATTTTTTACATCACATTTTGAAAATATCTTCCTCTGAAGTACCTTTGGTTTTGTTTATACAACATAATTAATAAGCTAAGTAATAAATTAATGCACACAAAGCCTACTTGATTCATCTGTCTTTCTAATTTCTTCTTTCTCCGTCTTCTTTTCCTGTCCTGTTCGGCGGCCTTCTAGGTACTGCTCCTTACTAAAGGAGAAGTGGGTTGTGCCTACAGGTTCTTTCCACCCGCATACAAAGCTTTTAAAATGCTGATACTTTCGTCGAGAGAAGTTGCTTTCTGATAAAATGTAGAGTCCCGTCTCCCTCATAAATTTGGCCCTCAGTGTCTCATAGTTGGAGCAGGCTACAAGGATTGTAAATTGCAATAGTAGTTTTATTACGAATTTATTCTGCTGTATTCTACGGCACAGGGTGGAGGGAGGGTAGCTTTCGGGCTGAATTCTCTCCCCAAATAGCAAAATATAACCACGTTTTATGGAAAAAAAATTATCTCTTAAAGTATTAATTACACTCATAGTGTAGTGGCTATTATGCGAACTTGATATATTGAAGGTTTCCGGTTCAGTGCCGGTTCCACTAAGTTCTAGCCGAACCTAGCTAACGTGTGTGCACAGCCCCACGCGTTGCCTGGCAACCTGATAACTAACTTGGAGACAATAAGAATTACGAGTTCCCATCTGGTTGCCTAGGGTCTTTTCAATTCCCTGCCCTTACCCCCTGGGCCGGGAAAACTAAAAAGGCGAGGTAGGGAAGTACAAGAAAAAAAACTTTAAAAGTATTATTGTTCGTGTAATTGAATTTAATAGGACTTCAAGAATTACTTAAACACCATTTTATATACGTAGATAGTCTATTTCTTTTTTTATAAAGCAATTATCATTATATATATATATGATATTTATTTATTTTATTTATTATAATATACATATTCTTGGCTTAAAATAAATTTTCCATCTACCTCGGTATTCAGCAAATATGATATCAAGGAGAAGAAATGATAGCATAAAGAAAAAAAGAGCTTTTATATAAATGAAACAACTTTTTCGGGATGAAGCCCCCAAAATTGAATTCTGGATCCGCTAATGTTGTACGGGGTTTTACTGCAAAAAAAAAATGGTATCTGGTAATAATATAGTCAGATTAGGTTAGAGAGTAGACGATTGAAAGTGGGACGAAACGTTGAACGATTTGAACGTGGCTTTTAGGAGCGGTGCTGGGAATCCATAGATATGTATATTTCAATGAGGGGAGGGGCGGAGTTCCCCAGACGGTTGATTCAGAAGGCTGTAAATAAATTAGTAGTGGTCCCAACTGAAAACCGAACCCTCAGCTCTGGAAGAATTATTTATATCTTGGTGTTATGTTTGGCCTCCCGGACCTCAAGCGCTATTATATTATTAACTCTCGTAAATATCCAACCATATAAAAATGAGGTATATAAATCCCATAATACTTAATATTATTAATACAAAATAAGGACATAAAAGAATGGTGGAAGAGACATAATAAAGTATAAATTACATTTTATTTTATATCGAATTATTTACGTTAAATAGAAATATTACAATTATTATCTTATAACATTTCGGTTTATAATAGGAAACATTGAAAAAATGGGAGTTAATTGAAAACAGATTTACAGCAGTTATTATCAATTACATTTTAGCGTATCAATTACTTTATATACACTAGGGAGAGGGAGAGATATATCCTTATTTTACGACAGCTCATTTAATTGGATTATTCGTTGCACAAATTTCATTCCTTTAATTTACATGTATTCTGTAGTTCAGGTTGTATTATTTTTATAAACATAAAATAAACTGGACGAAACCACAGCTCGGATGATTTTAATTGCTTTAAAAATCTAAATTATACATCGCGGTTTATGACCAATTTGTAGCCCTAAGCTGCTTTTTATATCTAATACTTTCATTGTTCGTTATATTGTGCTTCCTTTTCTAATTCATAATAATTATAATTCATTCTCCCAACTACTTAGAGGTAAGACTTTAACCGATAAATGTCAAGCCCTGCCACAACAACAACCTCAAACCCAACCTCAAAATCCTCTTCATCCTAATATACCTAACCACCAACAACAAATTCCTCATATTCCTCCTCCTTCAAATGCAACAGATCTCACAAGTTTGTTAGCATCTTTCCTCACCGATTTCAAATCCCTTGTTACTCCACTCATATCACTCCTCACGAATCTCGTATCTCACCTCATCCCTCCTTTGAAAAATCCTTAAATGACTCACATCCCTAAACCCATATCCATTCTCCTTTGGAATGCGAATGGTGTTAGAAATCATACAGACGAACTATCTACTTTACTACTTGACAAGAACATTGACGTGGCACTAATTACTGAAACTCGACTAACCACTAAACAGCACTTCAATATACCACAATACCTGACATATCGTACTGACCACCCTGACGGAAAAGCACATGCCGGTACTGCTGTCATTGTACACCAATCCCTCTCCCATCACCTACTCCCGTTACCTACACATGATTTCCTACAGTCCACCGCTATCGTGATAAAAACCTTCTCCTTTCCGGTCACCCTTGCATCAGCGTATTGCCCTCCTAACCGATCCATATCCAATGCCCAATTCAGTTCTCTCCTCGACTCCTTAGGACATCACTTCATCTTGGGTGCAGACCTAAATGCCAAGCACCAACAATGGGGTTCCAGAACCACGAATTCTCGTGGCCGAACCCTGCTGTCTGCACTCAATTCCCAACGTTTTCACCTCCTTTCCCCCAACTCTCCTACCTACTGGCCCACAGATCCCAACCGTAATTCTGATCTTCTTGATTTCTTTATCCACAGCGGCTTAAGTCCCCTCAATTGTTCCATTACACGTCTAAATGAACTTTCCTCTGACCATAGTCCTCTAATCCTTAATGTTTCACTTGAACCTGTTCCCAAACCTTCTCCACCGTCATTCATTAGGGGCCCAGTAAACTGGGACCTTTTCCGCCAAATAATCTCCGATAATATTGATCTCAACATATCCCTCAAAACTCCCGATGACCTTGATAGTGCCGTAAATTCCTTTACTACCACAATCCAACAAGCCGCCTGGACTGCCTCCTTTCCAAAAGACTCCTCCAGAATTCCTATAAAGACCATTCTACCCCAACACCTCCTTAACCTAATCCACACCAAACGCCGTGCCAGATTATTATGGCAACGTACCCGACATCCTACCGACCGCTGCTCCTATAATTACTACTGCAAACAATTAAAACTGGAATTAGCCACCTTCAGATCACAATCCTTCAACTCCTACCTATCCTCCCTCTCTTCTCGCGACAATTCCCTTTGGAAAACCACAACAAAAATCCTAAATCCTCACCGCATTTCCCATCCTCTCCGACGAGGTGATGGCTCCTGGGCAGCATCTGATGAAGATAAAGCTGAGGAGTTCGCCATTCACCTATCCAATACATTTATTTCACATCCGGAATCCCATCCTGCCCACACCGTAACAGTAGAAGAACTCCTTACATCACCAATCCCACTTTCCTTGCCCCCAAAAGCTATTCATCCTTCCGAAGTAAAATTTCAATTAAAAAAACTAATCCTCCGTAAAGCTCCTGGACATGATCTCCTTACACCTCAAATCCTTCGACAACTTCCATCCAAAGCAGTCATATTCCTTACATATATCTACAATTGTATCCTACGCACCACCCACTTCCCTCTGTTATGGAAACACTCCACTATTATCCTTTTCCCAAAACCAGGAAAACCTCTCAATAGCTCAACATCCTATAGACCAATCAGCCTACTCCAAATCCTTTCAAAAATTTTTGAAAAGATCCTTTTGAAACGAATCCTACCCATTATAGAATCCCAAAATATCCCTTCCCATCAGTTTGGTTTTCGCTCTCAACATTCTACTGTTCAACAAGGACTCCGAGTTGTTGATCATATTTCCTCAGCCTTAGAAAACAAGGAATACTGTTCGGGTGCCTTTCTGGACATTGCACAGGTATTTGACCGGGTATGGCACTCCGGACTGCTCTCCAAGCTTAAAATCCATTTACCTCAGTCCTTGTACCTAGTCCTCCGATCCTACCTCTCTGACCGCTCCTTTCGAGTTCGCTGTGGAACAGAATTTTCCAATATCTACTCCGTTAAAGCCGGTGTTCCCCAAGGTAGCGTCTTGGGTCCCGTGCTTTACATCCTCTTTACTGCTGACATCCCTGTTCATCCCGATACTTTTCTTGCAACATTCGCTGACGACACCGCAATCTTATCATCCAACTCTGATCCCGAAATAGCATCCTTAAATCTCCAAAGTCACCTCACCTTGATTGAGCACTGGTGTAATAACTGGCGCATTAAAGTTAATGAATCTAAATGCCAACATATTACCTTTAGACTCCGACGCAATTCCTGTCCACCAGTACTCTTTAATTCCATCCAGCTTCCTTATTCAGACACAGTCCGGTATCTTGGCTTTCATTTAGACCGAAGACTAACTTGGAACCCGCATACTAGACTCAAAAGACAAGAACTCAACCGACGATACGGCCAACTATACCGACTACTAAGCAGAAAATCTAAACTTTCCATTGAAAACAAGCTACTGATCTACAAGACAATACTGAAACCTATTTGGACTTACGGACTAGAACTGTGGGGATCAGCAAAATTTTCTAACATCAAGCGCATCCAATCCTTCCAGTCTAAAGTCCTTCGAACAATAGTCGATGCTCCTTTCTATGTATCCAACAAAACCCTACATCATGACCTTAACATCCCATTTGTCCTAGACCTTATCCCAGAAAAATTCTCCAAATTTCACCAGAACCTTACTTACCACCCAAATCCTCTTGCACAATCCCTATCAAGCATCTCCCATCCCTATAATCCTCCAAGAAGGTTGAAACGGCAGTGGCCTCGCGACCTTTTGTAGATTATATAAATTGGAGTTCTGGCAATGGCCAGATTCTTCACTCAAGACATGTGTGTATGTGGCTAAAGTGCTCTCGACCAATCTCCGCTGGCTTTAGTACCAGTGACGCGGTTGGAAGAGTAGCGCATGGTTCTCCTGGAGTTCCCTCGCCTGATTGTATATAGGTATGCATGTTATTATTTTTTTTTTTTCCTTAGTTTTAATTTTCTTATTTTTTAGGTTATTTTATTTTATTGTCTATTGTATATACTTTTGATTATTATTTTGTTCTATTTATTTTATTTTTTTGTACATATGGTGTGAATGTCATCCTACCTCACTATAACCAATGTCCAACAGACAGATTGTTATAATACTCAATAAAGAAAAAAAAAAAAAAATTATAATTATATCAATATACGATATATAATAAGTATTATATAAAATATAATAATATATTGTATTCAAAGAGAAATGGCTAGATCAAAAAAAGCAAAGGAAACTAGAGAATAAATTATAATTATTTTTTAAAAATTATGAATCACTTCAATTAGTACTAAATAAATAGTTTATGCTTTGACCTTCTGGAGTACACCTTGTTATGTTCGAACAGCTGAATAAAATTATAGATTACGCCTTAAATTTTGTAAAAATGGGCAAATATATCATTAAAAACTGGTGAGCGCATCACACGATTTTCACTTACCACCCTGTTCTGAGGAGAAGTAAGTATTTTCAGACAAAGGGGAAGTAAAGGTAAAAGAAATATAGACACCATATTTATTTATTTTTCATTGTGCGTATTTTTGTTTGTTTAAATACAATTACATATAAAAATTTTAATTTTAATTGAATAATGCCAATAATAGCATTTATGGAAACCGCATTTGTATATGTACATAATATTGTCGGAGGCCTTATTATATTAGGCTCATGTATGGACGCCTGTTGTAAAATTTTGGGCGAGCTCGAGCGCGCTCGAATCTGTTTGATTTCTCTATTACAACTATTATCCGTTACGATCTCTTATTTCTTCTTTCGTTAATAATGAAATTCCTTCATGTTTTATATTTAACTATTTCTTATATCAAAGATTAATGTAAAATGGTAAAGATACTTTAGAGGAAGCTAATATTGAAAATTAGACATTTAAGCCCTGTTAGAGAACATCAATGAAAATAAAAACTACATTATGTTAAAAACTGTTTAGTAATACACTGATGTACTGAGTTTAATCAAAATCACACATGCACACTCAGACCATTTTGCCGAACTTGGTCATTTGGAATCAAGAGACCTCAAAACATGTATATCCTTTGAAAACTCAGATTCGAACATTTTCACGATAGCGACACTTAACCTTACTATATATTGCATATATAGGTAAGTAACAATCTAGACAATAAATACAGAAATATTCTGTGCGATGTATTCATTATTATAAAATAATAAAGTGTGTATATTAAATAAATAACTTCACTAGCGATCACATAAGCTCATGAGAAAAGCTTAGATGAAGTTCCTTTGATTGGAGTCGAACAAATTTATTCAGTCGGAGAAAGGAGCTGCGACTATAGGGCGCCTTTAATCGTGTATCCAGTTCCAGCAGAAGTAATCGAGTCGGGTCTTTTTAGATGTTTGCTATCGATATCTCGGAGCATCGAACCTATAACTGTGCTCCCTAAGTCGATTATTGTAGTTCGAGCGGAGGAAATGTTGGAGTGGGGGGGGGGAGAAGGAGAAGAAGGGATATTTTCTTAGTTGATAGGATTTTAGGATAACTTGTTTGTCTAAGGCTCTGCAATGTCTATATTGATATCATGCTAAAACTCCTTTTTTTTAATACTTACAATTAATAAAATAAAAAAAGTACTATACTACTATGTTCAACATATAGGAATAAATGAAAAAAAACAAAAAAAAACAATATTATACAATTATTAAATTTCTAATTATTTTACTTCTCTTATTTGCAGTTTCCTAATTATGCTATTTAATATTACATAAGTTAAAAAAAACAAAAAAAGTATTTGCGCCTGTCAACTTATTGTTGACAATCAGCAAATGTGATGGCGATGCATGAAATAATGACATGAATGGGGAAGGAAAGTACTCAGCAGTACCTCTTCCCTAACTTGTTCCAATTACTTGGTTGTCTAAGGAAGGAGATCCCTCATCCAACGCCTTTTTAGTCTCCTGCTCATGTTCTGAGGTATGTCAGCTGTGGCCATGTCTCTTATTAGTCTGTTATTATGTCCATTTAAATTAGTGTAGAATCGTTGATAAAGGTTCGTTATATGTTGGTCAACTTTTGAAAGATGGAGGTCAGTATGTAGAGTTTTGTTAGTCACGTACCAACATGCTTTTGTTATGAGTCGCAATAATTTTGATTGGAACGTTCGAAGTTTTATTTTTGAAGATTTGGCAAAAAGAGACTAAAGTAGTTTGAGTCGTTTGTTAAGTGTCTTACGCATCATTTCAACATGTGGGCCCCATGTCATCCTTCTGTCGAAGGTGAGTCCAAGGTAAAGTACCGTGTCCGTTTGAGGAATTTGATTGTTGTTAATATAACCTAGAGATCAGGTGTTTTTTCAAAGAATAAGAGAATTTTTCATAGTGTGAATGTTTTTAATTAACTGTTAATTTATCCTATTTGGAGTATTATAATTATAGAGATCAATATGGTGCATGGATACCGAAAGATTTTCTACCAATAAAGTTTTTAAAATAAAATAGAGACATGGTAAAAAATCCTGAACTTATAAGAATAATTTTATTAATACAGAAGATATCAACTAGTGGTCAGACGGTATAGACCAGATGACGTAACGATAGGTAACGGTGGTCCAGACTTGAGTAGCTTAATAAAGGAACAGCAAAAACAAAATAAGGATTAATCGATCGAAGTGAGTGTAGAGGGCGCCAGTGTTCCTTGAGGACCGCGGCAATCAACTCCTACTGGACAATTTATGGCTGACCTTGTCCCAGCTCCAGGCCACTCTGCTCGCTCCAGGATTTACTGGAGTCTTTCTCTCTGTCACTAAGTGTCCGGCACCTCTGGAGCCGTGTTAATGTAGGCGAGGTAGGTAAGGTAGAAAAGTTGTTAAACTGTCAAGGTAAAGGGAAACTGTCATTAGGAAAAAGCATGACAGTAGAGCACTATTTCTAAGATCATTTCCCCTCCCCACTAATTTTACTTTCGCCAACATTTATCTGAGGTAACATAGTATATCGGTAATATATAGTATATAGTAGAATCGGTAACAATACGTCCAAAATTTTGAGGTTCGTTCGGGTTTAAAACAGAAGGATTCCCTTTCGCCTGCTCTGTTCAAGTAGAACATGCCATTAGGGAGGTAATGCGTACCGAGAAAGGGTTGGATCTGGGCGGGACAACATCCGTGCTGGGCTATGCTGATGATCTGGTACTGTTAAGCGAAGACGTGGAAACTATAAAACTAAATACGACAACGTTAATGAATGCCAGTAAAGAACTAGGGCTCGAAATAAACGCGGATAAAACAAAATATATAGTTAGCTACAAAAATGGCGATACTACTGGTGATATTGATATAGATGGTAATATGTTTGAACAGGTAGAGAAATTTAGGTATCTAGGTTCTACGATAACTAGAAAAATCGAAATTGAAGAAGAGATTAAGGTTAGACTGAAGGCGGGAAATGCTTTTTATTTTTCTGTGACAAAACTACTCAGTTCGCGCCTCTTGTCCCGGAACTTAAAAATTAGAATCTATAAAACAATTATCTTGCCTACAGTTCTTTATGGATGCGAAACTTGGCCGCTTACATTAAGGGATGAGCAGCGTCTTAAGGTTTTTGAAAATAAAGTATTGCGTAGAATATTCGGGCCGAAGAAGGGTGAGTTAACCGGAGAGTTCAGACGGTTACACAACGACCAATTGCGTGAACTGTATCCGAGTAATATAATTGAGATAATTTCATCGCGGCGAATCAAATGGGCTTGTAAAGTTGTGGGACTTAGTAACGAGAGAATTCCTAAAAGGTTAATATTTGCTGTGCCGAATGGTAAACGTCCGAGGGGTAGACCGAAGCGAAGGTGGGAAGACTGCACTAAAGCCGATCTGAAGGGACTGGGTTTGGACGGTGAACGGTGGAGGGAGGTGTGTAATAAGCGATTAGTGGTGTTGGCATCGAACCTTCGGATTCGCTAAGCCTTTTATTATTATTATTATTGTTTAAATAGTATATAGTATGCTCTCTTCCCCACTCTCTTCAACCTAGCGTTACATAAGTTAGTTAATAGAATAAATACACAGGGAAATATATTTCGAATTGAATATTTAATAGTTGACCGTTGCATTATAAAGGAAGGAGATGGTCCGGGGTTGCGGTCATAAAAAGGCTAAATAGTGGTAAAACTATTTTATTTTATTTTATAGTTTTACCACTATTTAGCCTTTTTATGACCGCAACCCCGGACCATCTCCTTCCTTTGGAAATATATTTCATTCAAGCATTCAAATCTGTGCATATGCAGATGATATAGCTCTTGTTGCCAGAAGTATTCAAACCCTTGATGAAATTTTTAATATTATTTATTCTGAAAGTAAAATTATAGGTCTTGAAATAAATGATTTTAAAACGAAGTATATGTCCATTGCTTCAGAAAATTCAAGAAATTCCCATAACCTTGTGGTGGAAAGACACGTTTTCGACAACGTCAATACCGTTACATATCTAGAGGCAGAAATAAATAATGAAAATAGTATTAGTACGTATTTCGCGACTTTAAAGTTTTACTTACGCGGATGAAACATGTTCGATTACTGGCACCATGACAAATTCGTTGACAGTTTTTGAGATAAAGATCCTCAGAAAAATATTTGGCCCCTTGTACGATGTAACAATCCAAGAGGATTAGAACCAATCAGGAACTGTATGATTTATTCAATCATGGTGAAATTGTGAACTTTATAAAATCACGATCGAATGATTGGGGCACGCTATTAGAATGCCAGATGACAGGATCCCAAAAAAGATGCTCTAAGGAAGAATTTATGGTGTCAGAAGAAGAGGAAGGCCGAGAAGAAGGAGTTTGGAGGATGTGGAGTACGACCTCAGGCAGTTAAGAGTTACAAACTGGAGGGAAAAGGTTAAGGACAGGAACATCTGGAGAGCTGTTGTTCAGGAAGCCAAGGCCCACACCGGGCAGTAGATCTATCGAAGAAGAAGGAGAAGAATATAGTATAGGAAAGTATTGCGATCGGAAAAATTTTCGATTCCTCGTTTTGAGGTGCCATGAGTCGAAGTAACCATGCTTCGCGAAATGCTCCATGTGTGTGTATGTGTTTATGAAGAGCCAAGCTCAAAAATTAAAGTCGTACAAAAAATTAAATACCCCATTTTATTAAATTATCAACATCTGCCTACTAAAACTTCGTGAATAGCTTCTTATCGCAAAATGCAACTTTCTTATTTACAACAATTCTCATAATTGGTGCATTTTAAATCTGGAGATTGGCAAACTTTGTCTATTTAATTAGGTATTAAAAACTCATGAATACCCATTTACTTTCTACTTGAATCGTAAGATAATTTCATCTGAAAATCGAGAAAAATGTGACCTACAAAAATATTAGGTAGTTTAGAGTGACCTCCACCTCTAGAGTGACAAAATAAAGAGGTTATATAGGTCGACTTTGCAATCCAATTATTCTAAGATTGAAGTGGAAAGCTAATGAGTATTAAGTACCTCATTAAATTAATTAATTTAATACATACACCAACATGTCAAGAAAACGAGATTATACAGGCTTAAAGGTCAAATATTTTTGTAGGTCACGTATTTTTAGGCGGATGTTAATAATTTGATAAAAATGAGCATGTACCCTGGAAAATAGATGTGTAAAATGCTACAGAAATTTCTCCCTTAAAATCGACTAAACGGAAATGACATTTCATGTGTAATATTTTAATACTTCATATACATAATTTTAGACTACTGACGTGGAACCCCCATACTAGACTAAAAAGACACGAACTTAACCGACGATACGGCAAACTCTACAAACTACTAAACAGAAAATCTAAACTTTCTATTGAAAACAAGTTACTGATCTACAAGAAATACTGAAAGCTATTTGGACTTACGGACTAGAAATGTGGGGGACAGCCAAATTTTCTAACATCAAACGCATCCAATCCTTCCAGTCAAAAGTCCTTCGAACAATAGTCGATGCTCCTTTCTATGTAACCAACAAATTCCTACATCATGACCTCAACATCCCATTTGTTCTAGTTTCAATTTTTTTTATTTTTAGATTATTTTATTTTATTTATTGAGAAGGGCAAAGAAGTAATGTTCATTTGGGTCTCTTCGCATTGCGGGATCATCGGTAATGAACAAGCCGATCAAGCAGCCAACATGGCAAGAAAGCCAGATACAATATCCGTGGAATCAATTAATGACAATCCCTCTAGAGTATTGCGTTAAAAAAATTAAGGAACATGTGGCAAAACAAGTGGAAACAAACAAAATCTAAATTAAAAGAAATAAAACCCCAATGTCTAAAATGGGAAACTTCTCATCGATCATCTCGAAAAGAGGATTACAGCCTTCTGCAGATTATGAATTGAACACTGTGAGTTCTCGCACTCCTACCTACTAAGAGGACTTGATCCTCCGATCTGCGAGAGCTGCTAATGTCCAAAGGACAGTAAAGCACATTATTCAAGACTGCCCTTCATTTGAACCTACAAGGAAAAAGTTAGACATGGCACAGAGTCTAAAACAAAATCTACAAGACAGTGAAAGTGCAGTCAAAAAAACTTTAAGGTTTTTAAAAGAGATAAAACTCTACAACAGAGTGTAATTTAAAGGTGTTGCCAATGACCCTACAGGGTAGAGGCAACAAAACATCAAGTAAATATTTTATTTATTGTATATACTTTTTGATTATTATTTGTTGTTTTTACTTTCATTTACGTATATATGTAATATATAGTAAGTATAAGTATTGCGATCGAGAAAATTTTTGAATCTGAGTTTTCGACGGATTTATACGTTTTGAGGTACCCTGAGTCGAAATGACCAAGTCCCGAAAAATGGTCTGTGTGTCTGTATGTTAGCAGTCTAGCTCAAAAATGAAAAGTCCTATGAAACTGATATAACGTATTTAAGATAGGTATATGCCTTAGTTGTGACGGCAACTTTTTCATTAAAATCGGCTAACCGGAAGTGCCACTTTACATCAACGCTGAAACACATTTTCACAGTTTTCTCAAAAACGGCTCTAACGATTTTTATTAAACTCGGTGTATCATTGTATAATTGAGTGGTCTTTAATATCAATTAGGTCTTATCCCCGTTGATGTCACTTTACAGGGCTTAAATGTCCAATGTTCATATACGTCTTCCTCTAAAGTACCTTTAATATGGTTTATTTAAAAAAGTTAATTATTTCGCATTATTAAGAATTACGAAAAAATGCTAAATATAACTTTTGAAAGAATTTGATAAGTTAATAACTTATTAATGACTTATCGTCGTATAATCCATAATCAATGGATCGAACAATACATAATCAACGAATCGTAAAATCCATAATCAACCAGTGATATAATAAATAGGACTTTTGTTATTTTAATAGCATTTGTGATTTGTTAGCTTTAGCTCAGTTTAAAATGCAATTTAAAACATTTTATAATACCCTAACATGGGCAGAAAATAGTTTTTATTCAAAGTTCAAAGAGTAAGTGAAAGTTGTGTGTTGCGCGCACCAGATTTTTTTGCTTCTATTTATTTTATATATTTGTACATATAGTGTGAATGTTATCCTACCTCACTATAACTAATGTCCATGTGACAGATTGTTGTAATGGTCAATAAATAAATTAAAACAAAAAAATTTAGACTAAGAGAGAGCACCAGATTCACAGGAAAAATAAAGTTAAAGAAAAAATAGTTTATTTTACAGGTATTTCAAATCATAAACTGCCTATTAAAAAGGAATGCACAATAAAAATATAATTGTAGTAATACAGTAACTGTGTTATCTTATTGCTGATAGGACATAAAAGAGATAAGATGGCCAGGACAAACTACCTTTTTGATATAGCACACGCTGCCTTTATGATATCCTGCCACACACTGCCTTTATGATCTCCTACATGCCTATCGACCCCTTTAAGACTGAAAGCCCTGTTTATGGCTGGACTATAAAGCCGAAATGCGCCGTCATCTTGAATATGGGTTGTCTTTATTGCAACCTTTTGAGCAGTTGAACATAATTTCGAGCTTTCAGATTATTATACCTTAACTATTCGTATTGTTTCACAAATTGGATATTACCGAGCAGATCCGATAACGGCTATCTTCGTTTTATATTATTATTTTTCTGTCACAAGGTTTGTGTAACTTCATAATTCGGAAAACTGAAAATAAGACTTTATACACCTTGGTAAGTATTCAAGAATTTAAATTACTATATGTCAGGTAATTGTGTCCCAATTGAAGTAATATCGAATTGAAATCAATAAGTTATACGATATTGTCAAATTAAATGGTCAAATTAATATCATACGGGGTGTTAAGTGGCCAAACTGCAAAAATGAACTAAGGATCTCAAAACAATAGAAAAATTTCCTCTGAAGGTATGTTCGCAAACGCTTTGTTTAGGAGATATTCACACCTAAAGATTTTATTTGTTATGAATTATTAACGTTTTATGAAATAAATAAAACCTATTTATTTGTTATAGCCACTTTATTAATTAAATGTAAACTTTAATATTCGTATTAAATGTTGTTCAAAGTGATTTTATTTAGCATTAAGACAGGCTCGGTATCTTTCTTCAACAGCAGCAGTGGCAAAACGCCACTATTAGTGTAAATGTAAGGCATAATGATGACTACTCTGCGAAAGCCTCTTACAAAATGCTAAATGTTATTGAGAGTTCCCAATTCCAAATAATATTAATCCATTTGTTGCCAATAGTTCTTATACAGTTGGGGATAAAAGGCCATATTAGTATTCTATCTAATCCATCTCCTAAACAAAGCGTTTGTGGACATACTTTGAACAACAATTTAATATGAATATTTACATATAATTAATAAAGTAGTTAAAACAGGTTTTGTTTATTTCATATAACGTAAATAATTCACAACATCAAAAATCTTTAGGTGTGAATATCTCCTAAACAAACCGTTTGCGGACATATCTTCAGAGGACATTTTTTTTCTTGTTTTTAGTTCCTTAGTTCGTTTTTGTAGTTTGGCCACTTAACCCTTAAGGATACCTACATTATCCTTTAATAATACCCCATTTATCTCTGTTGAACTAATCCGATACCTTGGACAAATGTCTAACTTACCTATCCTTCCATATTAACTTTCAGAACCATCCGAATCCTTTCGTTTTTAACCTTGCTTCCTATTGGATTACAGATAACCCTCTGAGGCGTCTGGGAAGAAGATGGCCTCGAGATCTTCTATTTTAAATTTTTTTTTGTTTTTTTTGAGTGGGTAGTTTCTCAACAGGTGTTTTCATGTTATTATTTTCTGTCATCACATTTTCTGAATGTATTTTTTTTTCTGAATACAATAGTAAATATCATAAATAAATAATAAAAAAATACATTATCCCAATAGCACTAAATAACTAAGATACATTCAGAGTTAAACATACGCTAGTTTAATATAGTTACGAAATAACTCTTATTTTCTTTCAATCACCAACAAATAGGAAATAATACATATAAGACACCCAAATTTAAACATAAGAGAATTAGATATATTCTGCTTTAAAATTGGTCTTAATTTTATTTCGCTGCATTTAGGAGCGAGTAGGTCAATGGTTACGATACTGAATTCCTAAGCTCAAGGTCCCGGGACCGAATTCTGCTAACGACAGATAATCATTTATCCTGTTATATCAGCCGTTGATCGACCCTCCTAGGGATTATCCAGCCTCTATAAAGTGGGTAGCGATTGAGCATGATGTAGATCAAATCACCTTCTTATACCATGGATTGAGTTTTTATTTTTATTTCATTGTATTACAGTACTTGTTTTTATCATTTTATGTTTACATAACAGTAAATAAAAAACGTTTTACTTTTTATCACTAACGTATTGTAATAAAAAAAAGCATTGTTACATTAGAGCTACATCCTACATATATTGTAGATTTATTGTAGATATGCAATAAGAGAATATCACTCCCTTACAGTATGCAAGTCCGATTTTTAGTTTCTGAGATATTTTAGTCCATATGCTAAAACACTTCAATCAGTCGAATCTATCCGACTTTAACCGAGCGTTACACATCGGAGATCTGACAGCTCAATCTAATTCATCCTCCACAAAACAAATCAGTCTAAAACGCGTCTAAAGAAGTTTTCACTTCAAAAATAAATAAATAAATAAAAATTTGCCACTAACTGATTGGGCTATTCATACGCCTATATTAATTAATTATTTATATCTATTTTAGTGATTTGTTTTTTTATCATCAGACTTTACAAGACTATTACATTTATCAGGACGGAGTATCGTAAATTATATTGTACAGGAAGGTCACGCAAGGCCATGATATTTAACCTCAACTCAATATCATAACATCCATTATTTTACGTAATAATAGATTTTCATCAATTGATCTTTAGTTGCAACGTTCCATGTATATATTTTATTATTTAAATTTTTTTTTTTTTGAGTTAGGGTATTCACTTTTCGTTGAAATATTTTTGAGATTACTAAGTTTTTTTCTTTTTTTTTTTATTTAATGGAATTTACAACTGTATACAAATACAACAAGTAAATATGCGCAAATATAAATAATGTCATGTACAGGCTTGAAGACTAACTACCCAGTGGTAGCACTCTCTAAATAATTTTAAGTAAGAAGATCACGAGGCCATCTCCTTTTCAGACGCCTAGGAGGATTATCAGGAATCGAGAAAGAAGCAAGAGTGGAAACAAGCGGATTTGGATGGGACTAAAGTTTATCATGAAAGGATAGATATCTGGCTCGAGCTAAATCAGCGACATATGGTACATTAAGGTCTTTATGAATGGTTTTATTTGTGACAAAGTATGGAGCATTAAGGATTTTAAGGAGGATTTTGGATTGTAAGGATTGGATACGATAGGAATTCGATGGTTTGGTAGAGCCCCAAAGCTCACGATTACTAAAAGTAAAATTTGAAATAGGAAAGATAGAGGGCTAACAATTATAAAAGTAATATTATAAGCACAAGCAATATTAAATTGTAATAAAATAAAAAATAATTTTTTTTTTTATTAAATTGGTTACGAAATATTTAAAAATGATCTATACATTGTCTATGTCGTTTGTTGTCAGAAGAAAGCTTTAATTTTTGTTTTTAAACATATACATTTGGTATTTTAGGTTATATTGATATCGCCACTGTTAAAAAGACTATTAATATTTATAATGTCGAAAAAACCATCGCTGATAACAGAAATAAAAATTTTTCAACAAAGAGAAAATAAAATATAAAAAGCAAATAATATGATTAAAAAAATAAGGCTGTAAGTGGATTATTAATATCTCTGAAATAAAATAAGAAAGAGTTTTTTCAATAATATTTTTTTATAAGTCAATTTCCAAACATAGCTACCAATGATATGGAGTCGAAAAATATTTAAAATATTCTTAAACCCACATGGTTTAACTTACAGAAGAGTTTTATGAGCCCATAAAGATAGTTACCGAAGCCTGCTGCCAGTCGATAATAACAAAATTATCCTTAATCTTGATGGACTAGATTCACTAACCCAAAAGCCCTGGATACAAGTATAGCGGATTTACTGCAAGATCGGGTTTCTTTCTGTGGCACACTCAGCATCTATTATGTAGTTGATATAAGCGGAAGGAGGTGCGTTACTACTGATAACAACACCTAATATAACTGTTGATAAAAAAAACAGTTCAAGAGACAGTTAGTAGAACTGTTCCTTATAAAACTAATTGTGTTGAAAAAAATAAAAAAAAAACAAACAAGGCGAAATTAATAAGATGAAATGTAATTTTTTGTTTTTCTATAATCACAAAATAATAACATTTACAATATATATAATTATAGTTGTGTATAAATTACTCTAGTAGACTCCAACTGATCATACTCTAAAAATGAAACAATAGGGTTTTGATAACTGAAATAAGTGATGATGGTATATTAATATGAAAATATTTAGTATGCATTACGTTCTATTTTTTTTTTTTTTTTTTTTTTTTGGCACTATAACTTTTCCTTTTTGCCTCAAATCACGAGGAGGTCTGATTTTTAGTTTCTGAAATATTTTAGTTTATATGCATAAACACTTTAATTAGTCGACTCCAGCCTTTTGAAATATTATTATTCATTGTAATAGATCGTTTGGCCAGATTTATGGTTACTTAATATGAACAATACTGTTATTCTAAAGTGACCTAGTCCCAGAATAAAGATGATTTTGCTATTTCTATTTCCCTTTCTATACACCTTATTCGTGATGATTATTCCTCTAAGTAGGTAAGAAGACCACCCCTTCCGGAAGGGGAAAGAGCGACAAACCCCCTCCCTCTTCCTCCACTTCTTGATGCGATGGTTAAAGGTATTAAGGCAACAGTGGAAACCACTTCCCATCTAGGGCGACTTCTAAGAGACAGGCCGCTTCAGGACATTTCACTTAAGTGCTTTGCTCTAAAGGTGTGTCTCAGCTCCTGGTTCTAAATCGTCCCTTTATAGAATCCCTTAGCCCCTTTATAGAATCCCTTAGCCCCTAGCTTATATTTTAAAACCTTGGTCCAATATGGCACAGTCCAGATCGGAGGGAAGCACGGGGGATACGGAGTGACGGGGTTAAGAATTATTGATGTTCGTCGGCTCCCAACAATGGACAATATAATTAATGATATTTAAACACTTCATTAATCTTAACTAACAAGGCTCATTGTCATGGATGTTTGATGTTTCTCTAAAATCTGTGTAGAAGGGAGTCCATTAAAACCTAATATATAATGGAAGAGTAAACGTGCCTCAATGATTATCAGATAAACCATGTGTCTCCAATTTTTTTTATTTATTTATTGAGCACCACGACGATCTGTCACATGGATATTAGTTATAGTGAGGCAAGGTAACATTCACACTATATGTACAAAAAATATAAAATAAATAGAAGCAAAATAACAATAAATAATAATCAAATGTATATACAATAAATAAAATAGAGGAAGGAGATGGTCCGGGGTTGCGGTCATAAATAGGCTAAATAGTGGTAAAACTATTTTATTGAAAGCGAGTTCTAAGTGAAACTCCTAGCTGAACACACCTCCCTGAAGAAGACCTGCAAAGTCGGAACGAAACGTCGGCTATTCAATAAAATAGTTTTGCCACTATTTAACCCATTTATGACCGCCACCCCGGACCATCTCCTTCCTTTTATAATGCAACGGTCAACTATTAAATATTCAAAATAAATACAAAAAAATAACCTAAAAAAACGATATATATATACAATACATATATACAATCAGGCAAGGGAACTCCAGGAGAACACTGCGCTACTCTCTCAACCGCATTACTGGTACTAAAGCTAGCGGAGATTGATCGAGAGCACTTTAGCCACATACACTCATGTCTTGAGTGGAGAATCTGGCCCTGGCCAGAACTCCAATATATACAATCTACAAAAGGTCGGGAGGCCACTGCCACTTCAATCTTCTTGGAGGATTATAGGGATGGGAGGTGCTTGATAGGGATTGTGCAAGAGGATTTGGATGGTACGTAAGGTTCTGGTGAAATTTGGAGAATTTTCCTGGGATAAGGTCTAAGACAAATGGGATATTGAGGTCATGATGTAGGGTTTTGTTGGTTACATAGAAAGGAGCATCGACTATTGTTCGAAGGACTTTTGACTGGAAGGATTGGATGCGCTTGATGTTAGAAAATTTTGCTGTTCCCCACAGTTCAAGTCCGTAAGTCCAAATAGGTTTCAGTATTGCCTTGTAGATCAGTAACTTGTTTCAATGAAAAGTTTAGAGTTTCTGTTTAGTAGTCGGTATAGTTGGCCATATCGTCGGTTGAGTTCCTGTCTTTTAAGTCTAGTATGTGGGTTCCAGGGTGGTCGTCGGTCTATGAGAAAGCCAAGGTACCGGACTGTATCTGAGAAGAGAAGCTGGATGGTGTTAAAATAAACTCGTAGATAGTCTCGCGAAATTGTCTTTGATTACATGATAATTTTATTTAACAACTAAGATGTGGAAACATCAACAATACGAGATTAATAATATGAAATATAAATTATAAATAATAACTTATTATAAAGAGGATGAAAAGCTGAACACTTCCCTCGCTTACAGCATGCAGGTCCGATTTTTATTTTTTGGAATATTTTATCCATATGCAAAAACACTTCAATTAGTCTATTCCACCCGACTTTACCCGAGCATTAAACATGAGATATCTGACGGCTAAATCTAATTCACTCTCTACAAAAAATTTGTAAATGGACCTAAATAAGTTTTTTTTAAAACTTATTTATTGAAAAATATTACAATCTGTCTCAAGGACATTTATAACAGTGTTCTGAGATCACTTTCACACTCTATGTACAATAAATAAAATAAATTATACAGAAAAATAATATATACACAATAAATAAGAATAAAATAACGTAAAAATAAATAAATAAAATAAAGTACACATGCGTATCTATATACAATATTTAAAATCTGGCGAGAGAACTCCAAACCAGACTTGTCACTCCAACTGTGGAGGAAAAAGCATGCCTCCAGGATATCCCTGCACTTCTCTCTCAACCGCGTCACTGGGGCTAAACCCAGTGGAGATTGAGCAAGAGTACTTAAAGTTTTAACTTCAAAAATATATAGTTTCGTGAATCACTCAAACACGAGGCAACTCCAACATTTACTACATAAGGTGTATCTCTTAGAAACCTATCTTCATAACTGATGGTCATTTTAGAACAAATTTTTTTATGTGAAAAATTCTTTAGGCGTGTTTTGCACTTTTCTTTTTTCTTTTTGTAGGGATTGAATTAGATTGAGAAATCATATTTCCTATGTGTAACGCTCGGGTAATATCGGCTGGAGTCGACTAATTAAAGTGTTTACGCATATAAACTAAAATATTTCAGAAACTAAAAATCAGACCTCCTCCTGATTTGAGGCAAAAAGGATGAATAGTCAATTCAGGCATCACCAGGGCAGAAAAAACTATGATCACTTATATGGAGAAAGAAAAATATATTGCTGTTGATACCTTACCAAGCCATCCAAAAATTAAGAGAAGGTTCTATTGACACAACTGAGAAAGGTTGTATTTAACAGTTGATAAGCAGAAATATAAGGAAGAAAAAAAGTCATACAGAAATAAAATATTGGGTTGGCAAATAAGTCCTTTTGGTTTTTCAGGGAAAAATAAAATTCAATGCATTATAGACATAAAATTTATTTTAATCTACAATATATGGACTATTAGTTAATATGATTTTTTCCCAGTTTTTCACTAACTACCTAATGCCTAGTTCATAGAATGTCTGAAGTTTATTGTTAAAAAACTGATCTAAGTGGTTTTTTATGTCCTATTCGTTATGGAATTTCTTTCCATTCATGGAGTTCTGCAGAGACCGGAATAAGTAGTAGTCACTTGGAGCTAGGTCTGCAGAATACGGAGGGTGGGACAAAAGGCCCTATCCAAAGCTCAATAATTTATTGCGAATGACCAATTAGGTGTGGGGCCTAGCGTTGTCTTGGTGTAACACAACACCCTTCCGATCATTCATAACTCTTCAGGATGTTCTCCAAATATTTGTTGGACAGTTAAATTTATTTAACCTCTACATAAGGAATAAATAAACAAAAACTCCTTATAGGATTTTATTGTTTATCTCCGTTTTTAGTTTGTTTACGAAGGTCCTGTTAATGTCATTTTATGTGGCTTTAAATTCCTGCTAAAGTCGTAAAGTAACATTTTTGTGATTTTCGAAAAAAAAATCACGTGAGCGACCCAAACAAGCCTGAAAACATAGCCGAGTTGTGCAAATGGTTTTCTACACTTCTGTGAGACACATTTAGAGCCATAACAATCTCTCGTACTGATTGAGTCGGATTTTGAACAACAATAGCCTTAACATTCTTCGCTTCAATTTCATGTGGGCGACCGTTGAACATCATCTATGTCAAAATTTCCTGAATGAAATTTGGCAAACCAATTTTGACGGGTGCGTTCGGTTAAGGTATCATCCTCATAAACACTGTAAATTTTTCAATGAGATTCTGCAGCACGCTTATTTTTTAAAAAATAATACAACTAAATATGCCAATAATGAATAAAATAATGATATTTTCTAAGATATACACAGTGCAATAGCAATCACATAACCTAGTTTCAACAAGAGTTAACAGATATAGTTGTTGACATATTACAAACAGGATAAACAATCTACCTTAGGGATTAATTCATCAGATAAGAAGTGTATCATAGTGACATAACAATATACATAAAAATCGAAAGGACTTATTTAATACATTATCATGATGGGGCCTTACTCACGGTATAATCGCTTCCAGAGATCTTTCGCTAAATCCTGGAATAAGAGGTTTCTCTTCCAAAACCATCCCTTAAAGGATTCTCTTGCTAAGGCCCGCGCGTTAAGTTGCCAAGCTCTAGGTCACGAGTGATTCGTTCAAATTGTTTCCCGCGTAATTAGTGCTAATCAGATAATACCCACCCCTACCACCTCCTAATGAAATTAGCCTGTAACGCGGTTCTTGATTGGCCAGCCTGTTATCACCGACGAATCAGAGCGTGCGAATCATTCATAACTCCTCTCTGGAGACTGCCATCTTCTATTTATATCCATCCATTTTACAGAAATAGCATCCTAATTAGCCTCGAGTGATCCAAAGAGGCGAGAGTTGTGCCATCATCTCAAACATTCAACATTGAACCAGTCATTCCCGATCCTCTGACCGAACGCTGTTCCTGAACGACTTCGGGTCGCTATCGACCTCTGACGTGACCCAGACGTATGACCCTTCTACCTGGTTACAGGTGAGGTCGTGACTCAGCAGGATAAAGGTCGAAATTGCTGATGACATTTTAGGAACAAAATACGAAAATCAGTAGTTACTAAAAGACTTATTTTCAGCAGTCATTCAGAATTTCAATTGGATCAATCGATAGATGTAATCACAGAGTTTCGAGTCCTGTCTCATCGAATATGGATTAGGTTGTTACATTCGAATCCAAAAGAGTATCGCTATATTGCTTAGATCGGCAGAGAGTATCTTAAGATGAATTTACCATAGTTTCGAAAATTCATGTAAGATTTAAATTAAAAGATCTGGTCCGATGAACGCACCAGACAAGTTTCACCTATCACCCTTATTTTAGTAAAAATAAGAATTTATATAATAAAGTCATAGATGGGTATAATCATAATCAATGATTACGATTACAATTATCTTTATTACGTTATTATATGATGGCTTATATTATGTAACCATGTAATAATTGATTCTGATTTTTCCCAACTCTGATTTTCACAAATTTGAGAAGAGAAAACGAAAGAAAATACTGACAGTAGAGTTGTACATTTAAAAATTTGATGTATGATTTACAATAATTCAGGATGATGAAGAGATGGTTGACCGTGATATAATATGAGAAGGAGTTGATCGAGGTGGGGAGAGGGTGCGGTCAAATAAATAATAAATTTAAAAAAATAATTTAAACTATTTATAAAATATTATTATTTATAAATTATTAATAATTAAAAATACAATTTTTTAAAATTTGGTATTTATTTGACCGAACCACCCGATCAATTCCTAATAATTCAGTAAGTTTTCCACAGCTGTCTAATCCATATATTTAGTAATTATTGTCAATCATTTTTTCCTGTTTCGACTGGATATTTGTATTATATCATGCTTTATTGATTTATTATTATAAATAATTAATTGCCTCGAAATATTTTTCGTCTAACAAATGTGTCCGTGATGAAAAACACTATTTTTTTATTTATTCATATTTTTTTAAACTATTTATTCAAGATATTTACAACTTTATTAAAATAAATACATCAAGTAAATGTGTATACAGGAATAAAAGCACATGAAAACGCTTGTTGAGAAATTACTTACCGGTACCAGTCTATTAATATGTCTATACAAGGAGATCACGAGGCCGTCTTCTTTTCAGAAACCTTAGTGGGTAATCAGAAATCGAAGTGGAATCAAGATTAGAAGTGAGAGGATTCGGATGGTTTTGAAGTTTATTATGGAAGGGCCAAATCGGAAACATATGGTACATTAAGGTCGTTATCGATTATTTTATTGGTGAAAAAGAGAGGAGCATTGAGGGTCTATTAATTTAAGACTAATAAAAAACCGAAACTATTTTTTTATTTCTTAGTTTATACATCCTTAAAATAAAAATACAATGTTTTCACAGTGTAACTAGTTATATAAAAATGCCAATATAAATATTCTCTATAAAATATACATATACTTACTATATATCTTTTTTCAATTTTATCGTAAAATATTTATAAGAGAATCACGAGTCAATGGAGTTGTGCATATTAGAGGTGAATGAATAATAAAATTCTAGTAAATGTTACTATATTATTATTATCACTGAACATAAATGAAAATTTAAATAATAGAAATATTTAGGTTGTGATAAAATAATTACGTACCTACTTGTAAGTCTTAGCTTAGCTAGTTGAATTTTTTTAATCGGTGTTGGTTTAAATATTTTATTCATTCATGTATTATATTTGTTATATATTTTATTTTTTGTTGGGTGTCCCCCTCGTAATCTGTGGCTATGCCGTCCATCACATCACGCAGTAAAGGATCTACACGGTCGAGAAAAAAAAATATATATACAGATATATGTCTATACATATGTATATTATATAGGTTTACATTACATGAAGTTATCGTGCTAGGGGAAGAAGATAATATTTGAAATTGTTAAGGGACGATAGATAGCGACACGAAGGCCATTAGAGTAATTGAGTCCTTGTTAATAAGAGTTATTAATATTTAATGAAGAGCATTAATCCTCCGGCCCAGGAGCTATTAAATCTCTTATCGCGGCTACTTATTCCTGGAAGCGTATCCTCCAGGATCATTTGTCCTTCCAGGATGGACAGCCTACCTCCTTTTTCCTTCATATGGGTTCTTATAACGGTATAAAATGGTCCTTTGTTTTAGTCAAGTATCTATTTAGGATCTAAATAATATTAATTTATTATACGTTATAAATAATTATGAAAAACAACACGTAAATATTAAGTAATTTAAGTTAATATTGTATAATTCTAATGATTGAATTTTCTAATATCTACACTACTTCCGATATAAAAGATGTTGAAAACCAAATCGTTAATTGTTGATTGAATTATTTTATTGATTTTTAATAGTTGAGTACGCTGTAGTCCAAGAACATCGTTAATGCTATAGTTACATTAAAAAATATTGACGAAATAGTCTGATTTTGACATAAAACGTCAACAGATTTTTTTTTTATATTACACGATATATTATACGCCAATCAATATGTGGGCAAGTCCTCACCATTTACGTTTTTGATATATTTTTAGTTCGTCAAAGATTTATTATGAATGGAAATGTTTTTTTTTTTATATCCAGAAATGTGATAAGTATCCCATAGTATCGATATGTAGCCATAACATCGAATAGGATTTTTGCGATAATTGTTGTTCATCTAACAAATGGCAAGTGTGTGTATAATTAGCCGACATCTTTAACCCTTTGCAATCAACACCGTTTCGGAAGTCAGGTACCAGCAACTCGATGTCATAATTCTCAAAAACTCAGTTATTTATCTTCAGATTTTCTTGTTTCTTAGTTTTATACCACTATTAATAAATATACTCAATTATCTGTGTAATCAATATAAATATTACCAGGAATAATAGATCAAAATTAAAAAAAATAACAGAATGGTAGATAACGTAAGATATATTATAAAATTAAATAATTTCGCTTCCTCACTACCGAAGGTAGAGGCATTGTGTTCGTGCGAGAGGTTAAAAAATAAGTTGTGCTCAGAATCGAAAATTTCTACCCGCATTTTACGTTTCAGACATCAAGGATCAAATTTGGTTCGGTGTCGTCTGTCGGTCTGTAATCAAATCGGTGTGACGGGCATATCACACCGTTCATCCTATTTTCATGAAATTTTCAGAGTTTGTGCAGGTTGGTGACTACATGGTCCCATATCAATTTTATCTATGTTTCAATCAATTTATTCTATGTAGCGTTTCTGCTTACGCACGCGCAAACACAGTTTTTTAGATATGCCAATATTTCAGAAAGGGCTCGTTCAACATGGCTCAAAGTTGGATAAAAGGTAGGTAATGGTAATAAAATAACGTAATGTCAATTTTATTGAATTCTGTCCACTAATTCCTCTTATATATGCGCAAACGTGTTTTCCTTGATACGCCTATATCTTTAAAACTGCACGTTCGATTTGGCTCAAATTCGAAGAGAAGTTAGGGATTGGTTAACGAATAATTGAGTGAATACCAATTTTATATATTTCTATTCACTGCTCTAAAAAAAAATACTTCCGCTTTTGGATAAATTAATGTATTATTTGACACACCTATAGTCTGAAAACGGTTCGTTCAATTTGACTCAAACTTAGAGGAAATTTGGAGAACATTATAGAAATAGCTTAGTATAAATTTCATTAAATTCCATGCGGATCATGTGTGAACATTGATAAAAGTGAGGTTAATTTTTCTTTGAAAATCTTTTTGACAAAATCTTAGAGTAAATTAACAGTGAAAACTTTTCTTTTTGTTGCATTCTGTTGTTGAAACCAATTAGCTCCAAGAAATAGGAACTAAACACCTCGGTGTAGCGGTTTCACCGCAAACGATGTCTGAGACGTCGATATCTGCCAGTTCTACAGAAAATGTGGACGCTTTAAACTCAAACCAAACTACTGAAAATAATTGGGAACTCGTTACAGGAAGAAAACGCTCAATGGACAATAACAGAGACCCAAGAAAAGCTAAAAAGGTAAGTGAAGTTACAACAGTAACCACTAATAGTTTTGAAGTTTTAACTAACATTAGTGACGAGTCTGATGCTACCACTAAGCAACCAGTTTCTGTAAAACCGCCCCCTATCCACTTGAATGATGTACAGAACTACACCGAACTGGTCACATTTCTCCAAAATGTAGGAGGTTTGAACAGCTTTAACCTAAAATCCACATCAAGAGGAGTAACCGTATATCCTGAAAACTCTGACACATATAGACGTATAGTAGCTAACTTAAGACAGGTAGGTGCCGATTTCCATACCTATCAGTTAATAGAAGATAGAAATCCAAGAATCGTATTAAAAAACTTACACCATGCTACTCCAATTGAAACCATAAAATACGAATTAAAATGCCTAGGCTACGATGCCACAAGTATTGTGAACGTTATTTCCAGATACAAAAATCCACTTCCCATGTTCTTTATCGATATCTCTAAAGCCACATTTAATGAAAAAATTTTTGATATCAAATTTTTATACTATACTAGAGTGAAAATCGAAGAGCCAAGAAAGAAAAGAATGATTCCACAGTGCACCCGTTGTCAGCAGTATGGCCACACAAAGGCTTACTGCAATCACTCCCCGAAGTGCGTGAGATGTGGCCAAGGACATGATAGCACCGTCTGCACAAAGACAAGAGAGACCGCAGCAACATGCGCGAATTGTAGCGGATCCCATCCAGCAAATTATAGAGGTTGTGCAACTCTAAAACAACTGAGGGAAGTACGCAATCTCCGTAAAAATATACAAAGTCCCCAAAAAGCACAAACTAGCGCACCCCCAGGTATAGACGAGTTTCCTTCTCTTCCGCAAAGTCAGCATACCGCAAATTCAGGTTCTTCAAAACCCGATTCCCAATATCTAGGACCAAAACTGCGAACTTCTCCTACAGAAGTCCCAGAAAATCACCTTCACCAGCCAAAGCATCCAGAAATGAAAAAGGGCATTACTCAACCGCCACTACCGACTTACAATCACCCGGCTTCAGCTCAGCTCTTCAACTTGGTAAGTGGATTGAATAACCTCATCCAGCCTCTTTTCAGCCTTCTCCAAGAACTGTCTCACGTTGCACAAGCCTTATCCTCCAGTTATGGCTACTAATCGGCTGACAGTGGGCTCCATGTCCGTTCTTCTCTGGAACGCAAATGGTATAAACCAACACAGGACTGAACTTGACATGTACATACATGAAAAACGGACTGACATTGCTCTCATCACTGAAACACACTTGACTCCACATTCTAAATTTTACATTCCAGGCTACAAAATATATAGAACTGACCACCCTGATAAGACGGCACATGGCGGTACGGCAATACTGATTAAGCAATCACTAAAACACAACCCTTTACAATTACCCATTACACCTGACATACAATCCACAGCAATTACTCTGTATACCCAGCACCATACCATTACCTTCGCTGCAGTGTACTGCCCTCCGAGATACGTGCTAACATCTGCAATGTTTTACAATTTTTTCCAACATCTCGGTCGGTGTTTTATTGCAGGTGGTGATTATAATGCCAAACATCAGTCCTGGGGAGCACGACTCTGTACTCCTAGAGGAAGAAATCTAAAGTCTGCCATCGATCAGCTTTCATTAAACACGATCTCACCTGATACACCTACTTACTGGCCAACTTCAAGACAGAAAACACCAGATTTACTTGACTTTTTCATTACTAAAGGACTCAGGACAGTGCCGTATACTGTAACTGCAAGCTCTGATCTTTGTTCTGATCATTCTCTTCTCAGTTTGTTACTATGCGATGAGCCTCGTACTGCATCAAAAAAACCAACACTTACAGATAGGATTATCGATTGGAAAGCTTACAGCGACTACTTAAATTCGACTCTATCAATCCCAATGTCCCTTAAGACCGAAGAGGAACTCGAAAAAGCTGTTGATAAGTTCACAATCAGCTTACAACAGGCTGTATGGTCATCATCTGTACCAAGACCTAGCAGAAATACGTCTCTTCCAATCTATCCGCAGTACATTAGAGACCTGATCAGAGCAAAGAGAAGAGCGCGCAAAGTGTGGCAGACTGGTCGACTTCCATCTGACAAACGGACTTTCAATAGACTTAACAATGAACTTAAACGACAGATTCAGAATTTTAAAAGAACGAACTACGACAATTACCTCAAAAATCTTTCGACTGACGATGGAAGCTTATGGAGACAGACTAAGAAACTTGTAAAGCATTGTGAGGTGTCATCACCACTCCGAAACGTAGATGGTTCCTGGGCTGTGTCAGACCTTGAAAAATCTGAGCTCTTTGCCAACCATCTTTCTTCTGTTTTCATACCACATACTGACTTCTCTAATACTGATCACGAAAGACATGTACAAAACACTTTAGACATTCCTTTACAACTGTCATTACCTCCACTTTGCTTCACTCCCACTCAAGTTGCAGAACAAATCAGACAGTTACCTAAAAAGAAAGCTCCCGGTCATGACCTGATAAATGCTCAAGTGCTCCAGAAAATGCCAAGGAAAGCTCTAGTATACCTAACATCAATTTATAACGCAATACTCAGAACGACTAAATTCCCCTTACAATGGAAATACTCATTCATAAAAATGATTCACAAACCTAACAAAAACACTGACTTTCCTTCATCATACAGACCCATCAGCTTGCTCCCATTATGCTCTAAAATCTTTGAGAAACTTCTCTACAAACGACTTCTTGACATACTGACTACTGAAAACATAATACCTGAACATCAGTTTGGATTTCGTTCACACCACTCAACCATTCATCAGCTACACCGAGTGACAGACTACATTGCGACAGCACTAGAGCACAAATTATATGCAACAGGAGTATTTCTGGATGTTGCTCAAGCGTTCGATAGAGTCTGGCATCAGGGACTTCTTTTCAAACTTAAGACTATACTCCCTCCAACCTACTATCTTATTCTTCAATCTTTTCTTTCTGACAGATTTTTCTCTGTTTGCCAAGGTACAGAACTATCTACCATTAAACCAGCCCTAGCAGGGGTGCCTCAGGGGTCAGTACTCGCTCCTCTGTTGTATATTATTTACACATATGATATTCCAGATCCTCTCTATACTCTGACCGCGACTTACGCAGACGATACAACAATCTTGACAAGACATCAAAATTCAGCATACGCCTCACAGACTTTACAATATCACCTAAACAATTTCTACGACTGGTGCAAACTCTGGAAAATTCGACTCAACCTTGACAAATCACAACATATCACTTTTACCCTTCGACGTGAAACTTGCCCCCCTATTTACCTTGACAATATCCAAATTCCTCAGACAGACAAAGTTCAATATCTTGGACTGACCTTTGACAGAAGAATGACATGGGGCCAACATATCAAAAACAAAACAAAAACTTTAAACCTAAGACTACGCCTATTGTACTCACTCCTTGCAAGAAATTCGAAATTAAAACTTAGACAGAAATTGAATACATATACTTACCTACTCAAGCCTATTTGGACCTACGCTTTACAGATATATGGGACAGCCAAAAAGACTCACATACGTAAATTACAGACTTTTCAATCTAAAACTTTCAGGACTATTACCAAAGCTCCCTGGTACGTCAGTAACATTACTCTACATAAAGACTTACAGATGCCAACAGTTAACGACCACATACGAACATACTACAAACGATTTCATAATAACTTACACGGACATACAAACTCATTGATTCGAGGCATGGCCACAACTAACATGCCCGATAGCACCCGAAGGAGGCTTAAAAGAAGCTGGATGAGGGATCTCCTCCACTAACTAGAAATATTACGCTCAAGACAGGAAGGACGCCGCTGGGTACTCCTCTCCCTCACGCCTATTCCAAGACCAATCTCTTCATCTTGACATCACACTCGCTGATTGTCGGAACTTCTGACAGGTGTGAGTTGAAGAATCAAGTCAAAAAAAAAAAAAAAAAAAAAAAAAAAAAAATATAAATAACTGTTAAAACTATAATGACTGTGAAATGTGGAAGGCATTGATCATATGGAAAAGGGGTTAGGTTGATACAATATTTTTATGAGGTTATAAAATTTAAAATGTTTTATTAAAAAAGTAAATTTATATTGTAATAGCATGATGCTTACTTAAGAAATATATCAACTTTTATTATTAATCTGGTAATAGAGTTTCAAGGAAAAAATCTGTAGCATTAGATCATAATACATATACATAAAGTTAGGGTGTAGTGGACCACGAAACATTGAAACGAATTGTAATAAATAATTATATTAAAGAACGAATAACAAAGATTTGTAATTACTCAT
This sequence comes from Nezara viridula, assembly GCA_928085145.1. NCBI lineage: Eukaryota > Metazoa > Arthropoda > Insecta > Hemiptera > Pentatomidae > Nezara > Nezara viridula. Next base: position 3,339,027 of record OV725079.1, read on the forward strand.
TTCCAAAGGAATTTATATTGTTATTATTTGAATTCTAATTAATTTCTTAGATACGAAATATCAATTAAATTCATCATTAAAAGAAAAAAAAAATAATGTGTATACCTAGTGAGAAGACAGCATTATTCAATAAATTATTCTTGTAAGAAATCTTCGGGTGAATTAAAAGATATTAGAAATAAAATCTAACTGAATAAACAGATTTATTTTTAGTTGAAGATTTTTATATTTCAAACACTGTAATACACATATATATGTGTATATTTTCAATGCACTCCTGCAAGGAATATATCTAGGGACTTTAATGGTTTCCTTCGTTAACCAGTCATCAAGCTTCTGATGGCCTTAAGATGGTAGGACCAACTGGTGTTGCAACAGCAGTTCCCTAACTCACGACTCATTATCATCAGTCAGGTCTGTGCCCTGGCGTCTTCAATGTCTCTCTTAGTAAAGAAAACTCCCGATCTATACTTCATTTTACAGGACAATACGAATGAAACTGATAAACTATTTTCTTTTCTGAAACGTTCTAAACTTGAAAATACGATCTAATCCTCAGTGAAAATAAGGCAATAATGACCCAAGTGGTTGAAGTCTTAAAAAAAAAAAAAAAAAAGGATAGTTATTTATTGCTCCAATTCAAAGTATAATTATTATTATTAATACTTTATTTATTTTTTGTATACGAAAATCTATACGTGATTATTTCCTGTTTACGCAGTAAAAAAGATTTAGTGAAAAAAAATTATAAATTACAAAACTAATACAAAACGTATTGTTTCTGATCAAAGAATATATAGTTTATAACTTCCGCGCAGAAAATAGTTTTATTAAAATTTAATATCTTTCTCATTTTTTTTTATTCGTAAGAAACTCAAGCTATGCCATTTAAAAGAACAAAACCGACCGAGGTATATTGATTTTAAGTAAAGTATAATAAGAGAGGAGATTTCTATGAAAACCATCAAGAGGAGACGCATAATAGGCTGTCGTATAACTAGCGTCTAGTGGGACAAAATTAAACGTAAATGAAATAATTTATTTTTCAGTTGAAAATTATTTTCTCATAGTTAAAAAAAGTCCATTAAAATTTAGAAAATTGTTTCATGCTCGTATAAAAGGTTAATTAGCAAAATAAAATATTTGTGATACAGGAAAACCCAGAAAATGAAAAAAAAAACTTTATGCTAAAAAAATCGAATTTATTAATAAAAAAATGACCGTTTTTCAAATATTTGTACTATTATTTATTTGATATAAAATACAATTAATACTTAAAGTATAGTCCATTGTTATCTACCGTCATTAGTCATCTGCTAGCTAATTAATCGATTCAACTCTGATACCATTCTTTGGGATGGCTGTCAAAGAACTGTTGAAATTTCAACTTCCGCAAAATTATCAATTCTTTTCACTTGAAGAAAATGGACCATGTATCTAATAAATAAGTAGTAATCCGATGGTGGGAGGTCTGGACCATAGGGTGGATGAGGCAGGAGTTTTTCATTCTAGGGGTTTTCAATAATTTTTCACAAATTTCTAACTTCTTAGCTATATAACCACTGTTCAGCATTTCATCCTCTCTGTAATAGGCCATAATTAAAACTTGTATCTTAACGCGACGCCGTGTTAGGGAGGCGAAAAGGAAAACATCTGGTGTGTTCACTCACACGACTTTCCTACCTATTTCAGAAAAGTTTTTATATGTCGATATATGTTTCTTGAAGAAACAAAAAAAAAATTGAACTAGATTTATTTTCCTGAAAATTGATCAAAGAAAAGATTTGAGTACGATCTATTTGATAAACTAAGGTAATGTAAACCGGTTTAAGCAAGATCAGTGTAAACATTTCAATACTCTCTAATATTGCTGATCAAAAACTTTTTGCCATAGCTTAATATTGTCGAACAATAATTTCTGTTAAAAGTAGAGGAAGTAGTGAAGCTTTTGTGATTTTCCTACTTTCACTTAGTTATCTTTTTTCTTTATAACTGTTTTCCTGATTTTTTTTAGGAATTTAGTTCATTTGCAAAAATTAAAAATACAATTGTTAGAACATTATAGGAAAATTTCATCAAAATGATAAGAACCGTTTGCGCTTTACTGTCTAAAGAACAACTTGTTTTTCATTAATTATGTAGCAGCTATTGTGCATGGAGCACCTAATTTGTCTTACAGGCTTCAGTAGTCGAAACAAAAAAAAAAAAAAAAAAAAAAAAAAAAAAAAAAAAAAAAAAAAAAAAAAAAAAAAAAAAAAACATACTGACAGACATAACAATTTCTAAAAATGTATTTTTCGGACTCAGAGGGCTCTGAAATGTATAGATCCGTTGAAAACCGGATGTCGGAAAGTCGATCCGATCGCAATACTTTCCTCAACTAGTATAGGTAGGAAAGTAAAAACATATAGTATGAGTTGAAGAAATTTTGTGTCTGAGTGATTTACTAAGTTTCATAGTAATAGTTCATAGTAATAGTTCTCTCATTCACCCCTTTCTGACACCAGGATGTGAACCCGTATTCTTACATTGGAAATTGAATAGCTAACAACTAGTAACTACGTTAATAGTTGTCCAAAATGAACGATTTTTATACTGCAAGAAATTTCATTACCTTTCAAAAAACAGGCTAAACGACTCAGGGGGCTCTGATACGTATAGATCCGTCGAAAATAGCATATCGGGAATTTGATCCGATTGCAATACTTTCCTTACGTAGTATAAGTTAAAACATGTGTGAAAATAAGAATAAGCTGTATCATCGTTAATACTGGTTCGATTCCGATGATTTTTGTTTTTGTTTTGTTGGTAATTTAATTACCTTTCAAAAGTATAATTATTATTATTTTTTTTTTTAAATTTTATTGAAATTTACAACTGTATTACATTAAAAATACAACAGGTAAATGTGACATTGGTAACATGACATGTAAAATATGAAGAGAAACTACCCATTGGTAGAACTCAAAAAAGTATAATTATAAATTTTACCGTATAACACATACTTAGGGAGTTAGGCCCATAACATTTTTCTTCTCTTTATAACTCGTTTTCCTGAATTTTCTCGGTAATTTAGTCCATATACGAAAACCGAAAGGACAATTATTAGAAAGGATAGTTTCATCAAAATCGTTAGAGCCGTTTTCGCCCTACAGTCTATAGAAAAACATATTGTTCATTTATTGCGCGCAAGCTATTGCGAATGGGACACCGAATTTCCGACACAGGCCTCAGTAGTCAAAACCCTACAAAATAAAAAAAGAAGCATCAACATCAGTTCAGTAGTTCCCGAGAAAATCTTGGAACAGACAGACAGACCAATAGCTAAAATTGTGTTTTTCGGACTCAGGGGCTCTGAAACGTATAGATCCGTCGAAAACAGCATATCGGAAATTTGACCCGATTGCAATACTTTCCTTACCTAGTATAGGTAGGAAAGTAAAAATAGTGTAGACAACCAAATGATAAGGTTAGTTGAACATATGGGTTATAATATTTCAGATACTTGGGAAGCGAGGGAAATGTTCAGCAATTCATATTCTTTCTAATGACCTATTTATAATTTATATTTCATATTATTAATCTCGTCTTGTTGATGTTTTTACGTCGATCGTGTAGTCTAAAGCACAAACTTTTTTATTTTTATTTTAACATATCTGTCCAGCGAGATCAAGATCGTCTGAACGGGTTCTGTCATTGAGAGTACTAAATTTCCATATATATATATGCCAGAACATTTGAAAATTGTCCGTCAAAAAGGGAAACTTCCACTGTAGATCAAATATGCAATAACAAAATATGAAAACTTGTAATATAACTTCACTACTAGAGTAGAAATGAACTGAGGAGCGGTTGGAAATAATAATAATATAGTGTTTGTTTACTATTTCCATATTCCAACCTCCAGGGGAGCATGATACGGCCTGAGCAAACACCTCGCAAGACAAACACGTAGAGGACTGGGGATGCGTGAAGTGGCGAGAACTATGCATATATATATAATGCAGTCAGTTGACTAGTAAGGCACGTGTATCAGGTCAAGTGAAGTTTTATAATTTTATTATTATTTTTAAAGGCTTGAATAATTGATTGTACACGATGTGTAAAGTCGACTAATTCAAGTGTTTTTGCATTTGGATTAAAATATCTAAGAATACTGCATACTGTAGTTAATTGTTCAGTATTTCATCCTCTCAATAATGGGCTGTTATTTATATTTTATATTATTATTCTGGCAAAAAGGGAAAAAAATAGTGACAAAAATCAAATTAGTACAAATTCCAGGCTAAATATTGTCATATTAACTATGACGTATCATAATAAAATAATCTTGTGGGCGCATCACACGACTTTCTCTTACCACCCTCTTCTAAGCAGAAATAAATATTTTCAGAAAAATGGGAAGTGAAAGTAAAAATGTTAAAAATGGATTTAGTCATTCTGTCAACTGAAAGGCTCGTGTATGCCTCGAGGTATTTGAAAGTACATTAGTATATTTAACATATAAACGATTATGGATCGTAAGACTATTAGTTATTAAACTACTATTTTTCATAGTAAAGTTTACTACTTTGGAATTACAAAATTGTCATTGCTTCAAGTTAATGTATTCAAGGTTATCGCCCTAAAACTGACAATAACAACTAGAACAACTTACCCGGGAAACGTTTAGCTCTGCTTTCCCCTAAATTATGAGTGTCATTAAAGATAGAACGTAGTTTTATAATGCCCAATTATAAAACGAAACTCAATAAATTTAAACTTATTCAAACGATTTATGTGTTAATTAAGAATTAACTAGCTGGCCCGTTCGAAAAATTCGCAGAAAATTTTGAAAATAAATAGTGAAAATAGTGAAAATGCTGAAAATAGTGAAGAAATAGCAAAACAATATGGAAATAAGTAGTTCCTATGTAGTATGTAAGGAATAATAATAACAATAAGGCTTAGCGAACCCGAAGGTTCGATGCCGACACCACCAATCGCTTGTTACACACCTCCCTCCACCGTTCGCCGTCCAAACCCAGTCCCTTCAGATGCAATCTTCCCACCTTCGCTTCGGTCTACCCCTCTGACGCTTACCATTCGGCACAGCAAATATTAACCTTTTAGGAATTCTCTCGTTACTAAGCCCAACAACTTTACAAGCCCATTTGATTCGCCGCGATGAAATTACCTCAATTATATTACCCGGATACAGCTCACGCAATTCGGCGTTGTGTAACCGTCTGAACTCTCCGGTTAACTCATCCTTCTTCGGTCCGAATATTCTACGCAATACTTTATTTTCAAAAACCTTAAGACGCTGCTCATCCCTTAATGTAAGCGGCCAAGTTTCGCATCCATAAAGAACTGTAGGCAAGATAATTGTTTTATAGATTCTAATTTTTAAGTTTCGGGACAAGAGGCGCGAACTAAGTAGTTTTGTCACAGAAAAATAACAAGCATTCCCCGCCTTCAGTCTAACCTTAATCTCTTCTTCAATTTCGTTTTTTCTAGTTATCGTAGAACCTAGATACCTAAATTTATCTACCTGTTCAAACATATTACCATCTATATCGATATCACCAGTAGTATCGCCATTTTTGCAGCTAACCATATATTTTGTTTTATCCACGTTTATTTCGAGTCCTAGTTCTTTACCGGCTTTCATTAACGTTGTCGTATTTAGTTTTATAGTTTCAACGTCTTCGCTTAACAGTACCAGATCATCAGCATAGCCCAGCACGGATGTTGTCCCGCCCAGATCCAACCCTTTCTCGGTTCGCATTACCTCCCTAATGGCATGTTCTAATGCCAAATTGAACAGGACAGGCGAAAGAGAATCCCCCTGTTTTAAGCCCGAACGAACCTCAAATTTTTCGGACAAATTATTACCGATTCTAACTTTATTGAGTGTCTCCGTCAAGCACATCCTGACTAGATTTACTAGTTTTTTTGGAATCCCCTGCTCGATTAGAATATTATACAGTTTCTGGCGGTCAATAGAATCGTAAGCCTTTTTAAAATCTATATACAGCTGGTGAACAATACCGTTATACTCCAATTTTTTCTCTAATATTTGCCGTAAAGAAAATATTTGATCAATTGTCGAACGATTCCGTCTAAATCCGCATTGGTAGTCTCCGATAATTTCCTCGGCGTATTCCGTGATTCGACTGGTTAAGATTAAAGTGAATATTTTATAACATACCGGAAGGAGTGAAATTCCTCGATAGTTATTACAATCCGTCCTCGGACCCTTTTTGTGAATCGGAATAAGAATAGATTCTTTCCATTCTTCAGGTAATTTCTCGTTCACCCAGATCTTTTTAACCAACCGATGTATTTTAGAAACTCCAGCTTCCCCGCATGCCTTAATTAGTTCAGTAGGAATATTATCGATTCCCGCTGCTTTATATGATTTTAATTTTCCGATAGCTACTTCAACTTCCTCTTTACTTGGTCCTTCTATTAACGGTTCAGCACTCTGGTACTCAGAAGGAGGACACAGATCATAATTTCCCGTATTTAAAATATTGTCAAAGTGGTCCTTAAACTTATTCAATATGTCAACCGGATCGGTCAGAATATTGTTATTATCATCCCTAATTCCAGACGTTACGGGCCCTACATATTTACGTGATCTGTTTATACCTTTGTACATGTCTCTTACGTTATTTTCGATTCTATTAGTTTCTATTTCAATTATTTTATTTTTAAGATACTCCCTTTTTTTATTTTTGAGCAATTTTGTCGTTTCGTTCTTTGAGATTCGGAAGTATTCCAGATTGTCTTCGCTAGGATTATTTAGAGCTTTTAATTTAGCGGCTTTTCTTTTTTCGCACATGTTTAAGCAATCTTCATCAAACCACGGTTTGTTATTCTTATTTTCCTTTTTTCCTAGACACGAGTTACCGACCGCTTTAATATTATCCCTGATCTCTATCCATAACTTGTCAATATCCTCGTGGTCCTCGTCAGGAAGCTCTAAAGCTTCAAACCTATTCTTAACATCTAGCTCGAATTGGTTTCTAATTGATGGATTTTTTAATTTTTCCAAATTAAAATTCTCAAAATCGAAACGGTTTTCTTTTCTCTTTTTTATATTAAGTTTTTGTCGAAGTTTCGCGATTACTAATTCATGATCCGACCCACATTCTGCTCCGCGATAAGACCGTACATTAATTATACTGCTTTGCCAGCTGTGTTGTATCAAGACATGATCGATTTGATTTCGTGTTTGCGAATCCGGTGATGTCCAAGTATATTTATGAATATCCTTATGTTTAAACGTCGTACTTTTAATTATCAGGTTTTTCGAGATGGCAAAGTTTATCAGACGGATACCATTATCATTACTATATTCGTGCAAACTTTCTTTACCAATTGTTGGTCAGCGAGTCCATCGGACTTAGCCGGGAGGAACTTCCAAGGAATTTCCACCGACCATCCCCACATCCGCCACCCGTGGGACGCTCCCCATACGCGGTAATGAGCCCGCGCGAGGAAGGAAGAATTATGTAGGAAGGAGTATGTAAGGAAGGAAATAATATTTCCTTGGTCGATTACAATATTCCATTAAACATAATACATCAATATGTTTGTACATATTGCTTTGCTAGGATCTATTTTTAAACGCTGACTGGAAAGACATTAAAAGTAATAAAAACGAAATAATGCCCCGATCAAGAGATATTCTAAATTACTAAAAAAAATAAAATGTAAGAACAACCAAATGTCTTTAATAAATAATAAAGTTAATATATCAAACAGGAAAAAAAATGTACTAGACTATTCTACTCCTTAATGTAATATCTTAAAACACAAAGACATTATTAAGTATACCAAAACTAATGGACTGTATTTTTGTTAATAATTGTCCGATTTTTACGATTTTTTGTTTGTTTTGTAGATAATTTAGTCATCTTGCTGATTATCATGGGTGCAATCCAGAGAAAAATGCATACTTTTTGAATTATTAAAAAATAAAGTTTCTTTTCTTCCATAACTTTTTTCCAGAAATTTCGGGGGGATAGCACTATTTTTCGCATGTGAAGGAGCAGAATATCTTCATACCTTTTAGAAATAATATATAGGTTTGTTTATAACAAAATTGAATGAGGCTCGATAACGATCCAGCTGTTTTAATACAATGTTTCTGATAGCCAGCGTAGACAGCAACCCGTCGTTGAATCTCTTGTTTAGAGCGGGCCGAAATAACGCCTTTGGGTTTTTCATAAAAATAATCTCGTTAAAATGAAATGAAGGCGGAGCGATAAGGTAACTCAATGATGAACCAAATTATATTATGAGGTTCATTCCCCCTCCCATCTACAATCCTTCCCATCCCCTCCCTTCTTTGTACCCAAAAACCGCTCTTAGTTTTCTTAGAAATAATCTAACACACAATAAGTTAGTATTATGTACATGCCAAACATATTGTATGATTATTTATATTTATATTATCTTGTATATTTATTTAAGGTTTTTTTTTTTTGTTGGCATTACGTACCTTGTAGATATTTTGCCGGATTAACAAGCCTGCTCCATCGTTTCAAGTCTTGCTCTATATCTTTCCTGTTATCTGCAATCTGCTCTGTTGCGTTATATATCGATTTTATCTATCCATTGCTTCTTGGCTTTCCACGTGGTCTTTTTCTTTCTATTAAGCCATACATTGTTACCTAGAAGCTTCCAGATGGGTTGCTACGAGCATCTGAACCTCCGTTCCTTCATGTCATGAAATATCGATAAACCAGTTTCTGTAAGCAGTTCTTTATAAGTATTACTTCTCCATGTGTTAATTATCTGATCTCGATCACTCTTGTTATCGTTAGGATTTCCGACTATTTAATATATCCATTATTTCGAAATACTTTAATTTCTATATTTTTTAACCATGAAATAATTTTTAAGGACGGCCTTATGATGAATGAAAAAAGAAGATGTATGTTGTGAAGTGACGCAAATGAGAGCAAATATAAATTAAACAACGATAATTATATTTTCACAAATGAAACGTGGGTGACTTTAAAAGCGTCTGAATTTTATGTAAATGAAATACATAAAAATAGATATATAAAAGATAATTTATATATAATAAAGATAAAAACCGTAATAAAATCAAAGAAATATAATTTGAAGAAAAATAATACAGAAAATACAGGAAAAAAAATATTAATAATAAATTATTACAATTGAGTGGATAGAAAAAACAAGCAAACGATAATAACAGTCGTACTTAATTATAATATTTACGATCATACTGTTCCCTAAACCAGGTAAACCTGTTAACAATACCTCATCCTATAGACGATGAGGTCATCGTATAATTAAGTACGACTGTTATTATCGTTTGCTTTTTTTTTTCTATCCACTCATTTCTAATAATTTATTATTAATTTTTTTTTCCTTAAGAATTTTCTGTATTATTTTCCTTCAAGTTATATTTCTTTGATTTTATTACGGTTTTTATCTTTATTATATATAAATTATCTTTTATATATCTATTTTTATGTATTTCATTTACATAAAATTCAGACGCTTTTAAAGTCACCCACGTTTCATTTGTGAAAATATAATTATCGTTGTTTAATTTACATTTGCTCTCATTTGCGTCACTGCACAACATACAACTTCTTTTTTCATTCATGTTAGGGCCATCCTTAAAAATGATTTCATGGTTAAAAAATAATTTTTCGAGTATTTCGAAATAATGGATATATTAAGTAGTCGGAAATCCTCATCCTATAGACCATTAAGCTTGCTCCCGATCCTCTCAAAAATCTTTGAAAAAATCCTTCTCAAACGCATCATACCCATACGTGAATAAAAAAATATCCCTTCTCGTCAGTTTGGATTCCGCTCAAGACATTCCACTGTCCAACAAGGCTTTCGCCTTATTTGCAGTGGGCAGGATAAGAGTATCCTCTACGTTTGAAAACAAGCAATATTGCACTAGTGCCTTTCTGGACGTAGCACAAGCTTTCGACCGGGTGTGGCGCGATGGCTTGCTTTTCAAGCTCAAAACTCACTAACCCCAATCCTTGTACCTAGTCCTCAAATCCTACCTCTCAAATCGTTCCTTTCAAGTCCGCTGCGGCATCGAATTCTCCAACTATTGTCCAGTTGAGGCTGGTGTTCCACAAGGCAGTGTCTTACCCCAAATTTCTATTTCTTTTTCACAGCTGACATCCCATCCCATCCTGATACCCTTCTAGCAGCATTCGCTGACGATACCATCATCCTATCATCAGATCCTGAAACAGCTTTCCTAAACGTATCCGCACACATCTCCCTAATTGAGCAGTAGTGCAACAATTGGCATATCAAAATCAATGAATTCAAATGCAAGCATATCACCTTTACCCTCCGATCCTGACCACATATCCTTTTCAACACAGATTTAATTAGAGAAATGAACATTATGCTTTTAAGCCCTGTAAAGTGAAATCAATGGAGATAAGACCTCAAATGATAATTATGACCATTTAATTATACAATGATACCGAGTTTAATCAAAATCATTGGAAACGTTAAAAAAAAAATGTAAAAATGTGTGTAACCGTGTATATAAATTGACACTTATGGTCAGTCGATTTTAACCAATAAGTTGCTGTTACATCTAAGGCATACACCTATTTTAAATACATAGCATCAGTTTCGTTTTTGACCTAGACTGTTCGCATACACACAGAGACCATTTTGCGGACTTGACTTATTTAGACTCAGGAAACTTCAAAATATTTCCGTTGAAAACTCAGATTCGAAATTTTTCATGACCATAATAATTTCTCTTACTATATATTACATATATAGGTAAGTGAAAGTAAATATATCAAAAAGAACAATTGAAATTCAAAACTGAAGACCGTTTAAAGAAATAAGTGGCCAACAATCAACTTTTGATTTCTAAAAATCAACTTAATTGATTCATCATATTTAAGAACAGTCGTCGCTAATGAACTTAGAAGTCGAAGCGACGTTGGATAAAAGCAAAAAAAAAAAAAATAATAAAAATCATATTTCTTGCAGCGGCGAAGAGAAAGTTGGAGCGTTGCTGTTTACTTACTTTTTAATATATGGCCGTAAGTATCATGAACCTTAAAACTACTCGTACGATAAGGATTTTTTCCTTATAGAGGATCGTATGTTGGAAATCACAGGATACACCAGGAAAAGCTACAGCTGGATAAAAGGAATGACCAACCCGATGTTATATAAAGTGTTCACAATAGAATATGTGCAGGACACATAATAAGGGCCATGAAGATGTTAGAATGTTACCCAGGGGGGTTGTAAAGCAAGTAGAGGTGCTACTAGGCTTAGCGTGGCACTGCGGGGGGAGGCATTGGGAATAATGAGGGTACCATATAAACTATGGTCAAAGGGGTTTCTGAATATAAAGAGAAAACATTTTTCATTATTAATTTTTGAATTTAATAGTAACTTTTTATTATTTGAGGGTAGAAAAAACCTTTCTTACAAGCTGATTTTGTTCCTGATCACTTCATTTATTGTAATAAATAGTCACTTTTCTAGTGTCATAATAAATGTAGGAGTAAATGTTATTATTTGACAATTTTATATAATTTTTCAATAGGAGTAAATCGTATCCTCTTTTATAGGAATCATGATTAGATGCATTTTAAACGTGTTAATGTTATTTACATATTTTTTGAAATTTTTTACAAATTTTTTATGAGAAACGAAAGATATGAGACATTACGGATACCAGATTGCAGGTATTGCTAACGCAATAACCCAATTCAAACGGCAATTGCCAATGTTCTTTATTACAATACATAAGTCTTTAATTTAAAATTTTTTTAGACTAATTTAATTAAATTATTAAGAGATTTTAAATTTTGACTGAGTACTAAGCTATTAATGGGGGAATGGTCATCCCTTTGGATATTTTTTTACTTCTTCGGTATTCCGTTACTTCGGACAGGTTTCAACAATTTCTAGGAGAATGGTCCACATAAGAAACTTTACACACAAGTTTTTATATAAAGCAATCAAAGTTGAATTTATTTCTTTAAGAAGGACTCATATAAGAAAGCTGTATAATAACCACTAACACTCTGGTTTCAACTTAAACTCCAATATCCTCCAGGATAATTAAATATATGGCGTAATCCTGGAGAAGGCAGCCAGGGAGAAAATAGAAAAGTTACTGGAGGAGCTAAAGCTTCTTCTTTTCCAGAGCTGGACTTATTAACCGGTGGGGCACAATCCCTTCTTCTAAATATCCTTAGAGTATTACCGAGATAAGTCTGCCAAGGATATAAGGATCCTTAATTATAAAATATATTACTTATCGTATATTTATATAGACACTTTATTAAATTAAAATGTGATAAGAAAAATAATATATCGCCTTAGTCATAGAAATTTTATAACCCAGTAAAAAAAATGTTTTTTTTAAATTATTTCTTAATGATATTTACAACTGTATTAAACAAATACATCTAGTAAATTTCAACAAAATGGATATACTTGCTGAGTACCTACCCAATGGTAGCACTCTAATGATATGTCTACATAAGGAAATCACGGGGCCATCTTCTTTTCAGACGCCTCGGAGAGTTTCGGAAATTGAAGAAGAAGAAAGGTTAGAAACGAGAGGGTTGGGATAATTCTGAAATTTATTATGAAAGGATAGGTATCTGGATTGGGCCAGATCTGAAACAAAGAACATTAAGGTCATTATGGATGTTTTTATTTGTTACAAAGTAGGAGCATTGAGGATTTTACGAAGGATTTTGGATTGGAAGGATTGGATACGAGAGGAATTTAGTGGAGCCCCGTAGCTCAACTCCGTAAGTCCAAATAGGTCTTATTATAGTAAAGTATATGAGTCTTTTGTAATTAATTGGAAGTTTAGAGCGTTTGTCTAGTAAGTGCTGAAGTATTCGGAAACGTCGAGCGGTTTCTTGTCGTTTCAGTCTAGTATGGGGAGAAATGTTAAATTTTATTTACCAGATTGCTATCTGAAAGATCTCTGAATATTCCTTTGCCAGTTTCAAAACGATATTTTAAAAGCAATCGCATCATTAAGCGGTAGAATTGTTCGTTTTTTTTTCTCCTCCCAGTTTCTTTCATTCGTTCCACAAGGCCTTGAGAAATTTTGTTTTCTTCAAAACTATGTCTACCGTTGATTGGTGATACCATATCTTCTTCGCAGTTTCTCATGAAAATTCCTCCACTTCATGTGACATCACAATATTAATATTTTTTGACGAGGATATTTTTTTGAAACTAGTGATAATTACAGCTTTCATTCTGGTATTAGTTAAAGTTGAACCGAGAAATATTGTTTAGGTTTTCTTGTAACATAAATAAGTAAAGAAAAACCAAAACATTCAATGAAATCAACTTTGACAACATAAAGAATCAAAAGAAATAAGCGATACAATTTACAAGTGATTGATATCTTAGTGTAATAGTCAGGTGTCTCAACTATTACTACAATTTTTTCTTCTTGATGCATTTTATAAAAAAATGAAATAAAATTTAAGTTTATATAGTCATAAAGTTTATGATTTATATTACATATAAATCTCCATGTACCCGGCTTATCGATGCCCAAAAGTCAATTAAAATAAAGTGAGCTATATATATATATATATATATATATATATATATATATATATATATATATATATATATATATATATATATCCCATTGAATTTTCGTTCAATCTCCAATGGCTTTAGAGCAGTTCTGCTTTTCCTTCTAGAACTGGAGGAACAGGCGTGTGTTCGAAGTTCACTAAGCAAATAAAAAATACTGTATATAGAGGTGTCTGTGTAATTTTACTTCACTTATCTTTAAGTTCATTTTATTTTTATTTATGGTAAATATATTTTTATTATTATTTATTTGTTAATTTGATTCCGTTTTATTTTGTTTATTTTCAGTAAATATGGTGTGAATGTAGTCTTATCTTTTTATAACTAATGTCTATATATTGTTACAGAAAGTTATATTACTTAATAATAATTTTTAGAAATTAAGAAGCATTCTTCAAAACTTAATCAATCCAATAACCATTAAAAAAAAATTAAATTACAGGGTGAACAATATCTTTCATAATTTTCCTTATATTCTTCCTCTTTTCTGTTTTTACATAAATTTAATTTTTAGGACATACTCACAGACCTTTTTTTGGGACTTATAACTTGGACTCTTGACATCAAAACGATATTTTTTCGTTGAAAACTCGGATTCAAAATTTTTTTTTATAGGAATACTCTCGGTTACAGTATAACGTATACTAAAAAACCAGCAAATTAAAATTCCATTTTAAGTAAATTATACAGTTTATTTAAAAACTTAAATTTTCTTCTGCCAAATAGCGATTATGCGATTTAATAACAACTATAAAAGTATTCCTACATCCTCCAGGTATCGAATTCGTGGCTGGCTGCCGCTGATGGTTATTTAATGCACTATATGAGACGTGGTTCAAACCTGGAGACCTTCCTGGAACAAATCTAGCAGCCATAAAGTGGATACTACAGATTTATTAAATAACTAACTAAGAAGAAAAACTCAGTAGTTCTACGTGATTTCCGGCAAATTACTACCTTACACATCCATTGGCCTCGAAAATGTACATTCTTCCAAATAATTGAGCCCAGAACACTCCATGAATTATAGTAGTGAAGGCATATTTACTTTTTTCTCATGATTTTAATATTTTATTACTAATTTTCCAAAACAAAACCGCGGAATTTTCGGAGGTTATGTATCTTGAAATGCAGAACCTCAAATTTTGAGTGGGGTTAATATGTTTTTACTTTGTCGATTACAAAGGTAGATTATTGAAAATTATATACTAAAATGGATATATGGATATTTGAGGATGCTGCCCATATATAATTGGGTTTTTAGGTTTTTCAGAAATTATATATTTCCGCAATTTATATATTTAAAACAATTAAAAGCAATAGAAATATTTTTTTGAAAACTGACGAAGCCTTATACCCGAAGAATACTCGCGCAGAAGGTATTGAGAAGCAGTGATGGATGGTACAGTGAGGCCACAGCTATTGGATCTCCGCTGATATATATTGGTTAGGAGGGTACCTGATCCGTCATAGTACCTCATACCTCTCCCTACATCTTCATATCCTTGTTCGGTATTGATACCTGATACTGACATTAACTGCTGTAAATGTGCATCATAGTCATGTTGATAATTGGATAAATAATAAAATTATATGAGTGTGTATGTGTAATAATAATAAATAATAAAATAGAGAGCGAAATATTTAATTCAAAGTAGTGATACCCTACATTTGATATACATCATACTGATAAATTAATATTGGAATTGTTTCAAATTTGTAATATCCTATTAGATGGTGTAGTTCGATACACATCATACTGATAAATTCATTTAATTGTAATTTGGATGGAATTGTAATTTTCTTTTATTAGCATCGAATAATATTATAATCAAGACAATATATAAGACTGGACTAATTTAATAATATATAATAAATTAGCTACCTTATATCTGCAACCATAATTTCAAATAAAATATTAGAAACGTACCGACGATAATTATTAGCTAGAAAAGCTCCAGTTTATTCATGATTATTAGTACATTATATATCAATATAAAGAAATTCAGGATCAAGAATTTAAAATATATGACATCGGCCAACTATATCTCATTACACTTTATTGGTTTCAGACAATAACAGCTGATCTCGGTTTAATAATTGTTCCTTGGATGAAAATCCTTTGATAAGAGCACTAGTGTGAACGCACCAGTTATGAACAAGGGGTCGAGCGATAGGCAGGGCATAATTTAAATGTAAATAATAAGCGCTCTTGTTGATTTGTAGGTTACAGTTTTTTTATAAATTGAAGAATAATGCCTTCTATGACAACTGTATGAATAAAATCATTATTGTTTCTATATTGCTCTTGAAATCAGCTTGTTTCATATTTTCCTACTAACAGTTGAACTAAGAATAAGTTGAACTTTAATAATATCTTTGTAGTTAAACAGAGATTTTAGAATTTTTTTTAGGTATGTCTATAACTGGTACCTACCCTCAGTCCATTACTAACATAATTGAATGACGGGATGTTTATCACTAGTACAAAAAAGTGTTTTTTTTATTTTTTTGCATAACGGCATAACTGAATATTTTTTTTAATTTTAAGGTGTTAAATAGAAAAAAAGGAGATCTTAGAGATTCTAAACGTCAAAAGTAGAAGATTATAAAGATAATAATTACGGCGGTATAAGCCAAAAACAAAAAAACTTTCCTGTCCATCCCTTGTCGCTTACCCTACTGGTACTGTTAGGTGAAAATACTGAGAATATTATAATATAAAAAATATATGCTAATGGCAATATAGTACTGATTTTGTTTTGAAATATTCTGCTTAGTTGATTAAAAAAAAACTATAGCTTCTTCACTATTTCTAGTGGTATTGAGTACATACACAAAACAAATGCAAGAGGTGTTTAAACAAATAAATTATTAAACAATTATTATTAAACAAAAATAAAGTTTGTAGGGTATATTGACTTTGTTGTTTCTTTTTTTATTTTGTAGGGTTTTGACTACTGATGCTAGTGACAGAAATTGAGTGCTCCGTGCACAACAGCTGCTGTGTAATAAATGAAAACATGTTTTTCTATAGACTATAATGAGAAAATGGTTCTTACGATTTTTATGAAATTTTCCTATAATGTTCAAAGAATTGTCCTTTCAATTTTCGTAAATGAACCGAAAAAAATCAGGAAAAAATGTTATAAAGAAAAGAAAAATGATTTGGGACCTAACTCGCTAAGTATATATTTTATGATAAAATCTATAGTAAAACTTAAAAAAAAAAGTTATAAGGATAATAAATACGGCGGCATACCATACTGGTACTGTTAGGTGAAAATACTGAGACAATTATACTCAATAAACAAAATATATGCTAAGGGCAATTTCCAACATTCTGCCTAGTTGGTTAAAAAAAAATAGCTTTTTCACTATTTCTAGTGGTATTGAGTACATACACGAATCAAATGCGAGGAGTTTAAACAACTCAATTATTAAACAATTATTATTATACAAAAAAAAGTTTGAGAAAATCAGACAAATATAGACTACGTAGTTGCCACTGGATGAGGTCTTCTTCCAGAAAAATATTTCTTGCGGTAGCAGAGATAACATGGAGGGTTTAATCCTGCCTCTACGTACGACGTACCATAACTCCATACCCGATCCCTCTGGAGCCAATCTGGCAGTATTCTTCCCACCGACTTACTGGGCTTCAAGGACAGTGACAAATCAGCCTAGATCCGAGGATTATGGCTGCTCAGAGTCAGCTTGCGCACCACACACTGTATATACAGGATGGATATCCATGGACCAAACCTCTACAAGGCTACGAACTCCATGAACACAGATTGTCAATTATAGCAAACTGAGTAGTGTGTTGTGATCACTCCCTTTCAGTCGGTGTGAGTTGCCTCCAGTCTGTGAAATTTAGTAAATCACTCAGACACAAAATTTCGTCAACTCATACTGTATGTTTTTACTTTCTTACTTATACTAGGCAAGGAAAGTATTGCGATTGGGTAAAATTTCCGATATGCGGTTTTCGACGGATCTATACGTTTCAGAGCCTCCTGATTCCAAAAAATACATTTTTATCCATTGGTATGTCCGCCAGTCTGTCTATGTATGCCAAGATTTTTTCGGGAACTACTGAACCGATTTTGTTGTTTCTTTTTTTATTTTGTAGGGTTTTGACTACTGATGCATGTGATACGAATTGGGTGCTCCATCCACAATAGCTGCTGCGCAATAAATGAAAAATATGTTTTTCTATAGACTGTAGTGCGAAAATGGCTTTAAGGATTTTGATGAACCTTTCCTATAATGTTCTAATAATTGTTCTTTCAATTTTCGTATATAGACTAAATTTCCGAACAAATTCAGGAAAAAATTTTTGAAGAAAAAAAAATGTTTTGGGATCTGACTCGCTATGTATATATTTTATGATAAAATTTATAATAAAACTTTTAAAAGAAAAAAAAACCGTTTATTCTCTATTTTTTAAAAGCAATGAAATTCCTTACAGAACTATATAAAAATCGTTCATTTCGGACAACTATTAACGAAGTTACAGCTATTCGATTTCCAATGTAAGATTACCGGTACATATCCTGGTGTTTGAAAATGGTGAATGAGAGGGAAAGAAGATAACTAAGAGAAAGTAAGAAAATCTGTTGCCCGCATCACACAAGCTTTAGTATTTCGTCTACTTTTAACAGAAATGATTGTTTGGCAAAAAGTTTTTGATCAGCAATATTTATAGCATTTTTCTTTAATCTTAGATAATTAATTTTAAAATTTCATTCACCTGTAAAATATTACATTTTAACAAGTTGTTAGAATTATTTGTTTGTCGACAAAAGATGGTCTCTTTTTGAAAGAGTAATTAACAACCGTAATATTCTCCACTGACCATATTCCTTAACCATTATTAGTTCTAAGTTATAAGTCATGTAGCATTGAGTTCTAAGTTATAAGTCATGTAACATTCGTTTACATTTTGCAATCTATTAGTATCGCTGAGTGAGGAGCGATGGGATCTTCTAGAGTCCTGCCCTTTCTTCCATGAGTGGGGAGAAAGGCTTGGTTCGGAGATCTTGAGTGAATGAATTTGGGTATTTGGGTAGTTATTTTCATCAGCTTAGTTTCTTTTGGTTTATCTTAGTTTACATACATTTATTTTTAGGATTATTATTTTTCTGTATTATTTATCGTAAATGGGGGAGTGGGGTAGCTCAGTGCCCTACCACTGTGCCCTACCGACCTTTACACGTTCCAATGTAAAGGTCCCGGGTTCGAATCCCGGCTCATGGTAGAAAATTTATTTATCTGTTTCATTGGCCGTGGGGGGACCCTGGGTCGGGAGACCCTCCTGGGCCACACCCAGCCTCTATAAAGTGGGGGTACTCTTAATTAAATAATTAATTACGGGGGTAAACTTGGCGGTTGAGTGTGATCTCGGTCAAATCACCTCCTTGCACAACCGTTGACCTAGAAACAGTGCTTTCCCTAAATAGTACTGAACCCCAGACCCTTTATGGGTTGTAGTGGTACAGGTTTTTTTTAAATTTTTTTTTTTATCGTAAATGGAGTGTGAATGTGCTCTTTGAACATTATTATAAATGTCCTTAATCGTGACAGATTGTAACACCTCTCAATAAATATGTTTAAAATATTTAGTAAGAAGCATCTTTAAATGTTCATCTAACACTTTATTTAATTTACGTTATAATTGGAAACATCCCAAAAACAAAGGCATGAGTCTCCAAAATACAACTGAATAATTAACTAGCCAACGTTTTGACAATTTCGGCATCGCCAGAGCAGAGAAAGCGAGATCACATTAAAGAAAACAATATAAAAAAAAAAAAAAATGACTGCAGAGTTGTATGGCTTTTTGTTGATTTTTCCAATTATAACATAATCAACTTATGTCCCTTTTTTAGTTGAATGCATATTTTAGTAACATTGCTTGTGGAACGGCTATGTATCCACTGAGTTTCGATGGGATTGGATGTTATAATTCCTTCGAGCATTGTCATTTTATTTTTAAATTTTATTTATACCTTTGTTTCTCACTAGTATTACATTTAATCAGCTGTTCAATATAAGCATCCTTACTTGTTGTTAATAGAACGTACTGTTTCCTTTAATATGTATTGGATGGGTTCCTGAGATGTCTACTGTGATAATTTTTTTTTCTGCATATACTTCATCTTATACCTATACCTTATAAATATCTGAATTGCCGTTGGAAAATTAACTATTAACTTGTATGTTGAAGATTCATGGCTTTGTTGTTTGGATTTTTCCAATTATAACATAATTACCTCATGTCTCTTTTATAGTTTTGCGTTTCATTTACTTTTTTTTAACAATAAAAGTAAATCAAAGCATCCTTACATACGAAATAATTCATTTTTTTTTTAAATGTATTTGGAACCCTATTGCTTCGACAGGTGTGATATATTCCAGCTACATATAACTGAGCCTACGTTTCGATTTGAATCGACACGGAAGACAGAGAGACAAGACATCCTCCAATTAGAGCGAGGACACTAGCTCCCCCTAGCGGTAGCTGTTGACAGTACTAATGACTACGGTGGCTCCCGGCTAACAACCTCTTCCTGCTGGAGCTGGAGCTGGAGTGGTCATCTGGAGTGCTCGGTCGTCACTACATCTTAATATGTTATGTATTTTCAAACCTAACACCATGGAGGATCGATAACGTTTCTCATCAAACGTAAGCAAAAAGAGTTCATATTACTGTAACTGGAAAGGTTGTTTTTAAATCAGATAACAAGACATAGGCTAAGCTTATTCGTAAAGTTTAAAACTTTCGCTTAAAAACATTATATTTAATTTTTTTATTATAGTTATACATATTTAATTTAAAGAGGTCCATATCATCATAATTATTTCTGTTATCGTCTAATTTCTAATTATTAATTAATATATGATGGCCACATTTTTGAAATTAGGAGCGTTTTGCACATCTTTGTGGAGAGTGAATTAGATCGTGCCTTCAGACCTTTGACGTGCAAAATTCATGTAAAGTCGGCTGGAGTCGACCAATTGAAGCGTTTTTGCACATGGATTAAAATATCTAAAAATCTAAAAATTGAGCCTCCATATAGTTAGCAAGGGAAATGTTCATTATTTTATCCTCTTTAAAATGAGCTATTATTAAAAATTTTTATTTTATATCTTAACGCAACGCCGTGTTAGAGGCAAAAATAAAAAAAATAAAAAATTGTCGAAAACCAATTTGTAACGTGTATGAATGAAGATATGGATTGAAATATCTCAGAAACTAAATATCGGATATGCATACTGTAAGTGATGGGATTGTTCAGTATTTCATGCTATCTATATAGGGCTATTATCAAATATTCTATCTTAACGCGACTCCGAGTTAGAGAGGCGAAAAGGAAAAAAAAAATAGTGTCGAAAACCAAACGGTAACTGGTATTATTGAAAATATGGATTGAAATATCTCAGAAACTAAATATCGGATCTGCCTACTGTAAGCGAAGGCATTGTTAAGTATTTCATGCTTCCTATAAGGGGATATTATTAAATATTGTATCTTAAAGCGACTCAGAGCTAGAGAGGCGAAAAGGAAAAAATAGAGTAAACAATTAAATGATAACGAGTATTACGGAAAATATAGTTTAATAGAGATGGCCTTGTTAATGTTTTCACTTCTATCGTGTGGTCTAAAGTTAGTTTTGTTGTTGTAGTGTTGCTATATTCAAATGATCATTTTAAGGAATTCTATTATCGTCATATATATATATATATATATATATATATATATATATATATATATATATATATATATATATATTTTTTTTTTTTTTTTTTTTTTTCCTCCGTACTGCAGGACCAGATATAGAGGACGGGGCTATTGGGTATAGTGAGCCCGCAACGCTGCACGGTCACGCCGGCCAAAGCCTGCTCTGGCCCCTGCATCAGATGAAGAGAAATCAGAGAAATCTTGCGGATAAGCAGATGACATCCCATTAGTCATTGAACTGTATCGTGACCGTAAAATAAAGACCGACCCTCAACTTCTAATGACATCTATTCCTCTTCGATCTTTATCAGCTTAGTCAAAAATTATTTTCAATAAATACTATTGAATAATATAACATTCGGTCATATGGACAATACTATATTGAAGTTACACTACATTCACATAAAATATAAAATAAACAGAAGGAAAATAATAATAAAAAAATAATAACTTAAAGATATGTAATTACAAAAAAAAGAAAAAAGAAATACCTATGTACGCTATTTACAATCAGGAGAGAGAACTCGAAGCCAGGCTTTCACCTCCAACTATAGAGGGAAAAGCAGGAGTCCAAGAGATTCCTGCGCTTCTCTGTCAAACGAATAAAAAAATAAATAATGAAAATGAGCTAATTTTAAATTGTTTATAAGATATTGGGTACAAACAAATGATAAATTATTAATTAATGAATATTCTCAATTAAGGAATAAATAAAGATAAAAGAATCTTGCAAAAACAAATTAATGTGAAAAACATAACAATGTAGACAAGTCGCTTATTTCTGTAGCTCGGTGTAGCTCTATAACTATGTGATAGGTTGTTGAATATAGAGACTTCTCTTTTTTCTTCAGCTTTTCGCTTGTTTTATATCAAAATAATAAAACGAGTTATCACCAGAAAACTTTATTACTTTACTCATCAGGCATTTAATCACGATTTTATGACTTTTTTATTTTTCACTGGCCTCGCTTACCATCAACCCTCCGGTCGATGGCATACAGTTTTTGATAATAAAGAAATTAATCCATGTAATATGTAAGCGATATTATTAAAACAATATAGCTAAAAAATAAAAATTTATTATGGATTTGATTGTGAAAGTAAAATTTACTTTTTAGGGATTGGTCTAGAGCGAAGACTGCTAAATAAAATTTTATTGTGTATTGTATGATTTAGAATTGTGGAAGTTTCTTCTTCCTCAAGTGAA
Organism: Nezara viridula; assembly: GCA_928085145.1. Taxonomy (NCBI): domain Eukaryota; kingdom Metazoa; phylum Arthropoda; class Insecta; order Hemiptera; family Pentatomidae; genus Nezara; species Nezara viridula. The sequence continues at coordinate 3,361,601 of OV725079.1, forward strand.
TGTGATTTAAAAATTAATATTCAATGTATTAAGTCTATTTCTGATTTTTGTTTAAATATTTAATTGAAAGTTGAAATAATATGCCTTAAACTGAAGAGCTTTTCGAACACCTTAATTTCAGGAACTAAAGTGATCTCACTCAATCTCCAGTAGCTTTAGTACCAGTGACGCGGTCGAGAGAGTAGCGCAGCGAACTCTTGAAGTCCTGCTTTTCTCTCTTTAATTAGTTATTAGTTAATAACTAATTAAAATTAGTTATTTCTGCTTTTTATCTTTAATTAGGCTTGAAGTTCTCTCGTCTGATTGTAAATAGCATATATAGGTTATATAGCATATACACAGATATCTGTGTGTTCTGTTTTAAATTATTTATCTTAAACTATTTTTTAAAATTTACTAAACATATTTTTTATAATTATTTTATTTTTATTTTGCTTCTTTTTATTATATATTTTATGAATGCATAGTGGATGTAGTCTTACGTCCATGTGACAAAACGTTATATTATTCAATAAATGTAGTAACTGTCAAAAATTCACGAAAACTTCAAAAATTACAATACAATAGCACTCATTAAAACGATTTACATAATGATATATTAAAATACTTTTTTTATATAGTGATATTAATATGATTACTAATAAGCGTGGAAGAAACATTTTTAATAATGAGGCTAAAACCAAAAATAAAACAAATAGTTAAGGAATACAGAAACCAGTCATAAGAAACTTTAACACCTGTTAACATTTTTAAATATATTCCTGTTAGACGTAACCAGACTGTAATAGAGAAGGAAGACTGTAGCAACATTACAACTGGTGTAATGGTAGTTAGGAAGACCCTCAACTTACTTAGAACTTACTTATGTGCTCCCTCTAGACTTGTTCTCAACAACTTACTTAGTCCTAAAGGAATACATCTTAAGTATCCATCGATCCGCTTTTGAATAAGACATTGGCGGTTAGCGAACATTACACAACAAAACAAAAAATATTAACCGCAAAGGTGAAATTGAATTTTAGGATTCATACAGAGGATTGGAATCCTTCAACCAAATGAAGCGGTTAAGCAGAGACCGAGAAGAGTTGCTGCGCAGGATAGAGGCTCCTCGACGATAGACAAAGAATTTTAAGGAAGACAAAGAAGAAGAATTATTTAAGTTATATGAAATAAATAACACCGATTTGTTTGTTCTAACTACTTTATTAATTAAATGTCAACATTAACATTCATATTAAATGTTGTTCAAAGTGAAAGTATGTCCGAAAACGCTTTGTTTAGGAGATCGATTAGATAGAACACTAATATGGCCTTTTATCCATAACTGTATTAAAACCTATTGGCAACATAAGGATTTGGAATTAGCATGGGAAACTCTAAGTAACATTTATCAGTTTGCATGAGGCTTTCGCAGAGTACTCATCATTATGACTTCCACTTATACTAATGGTGAAGAAGGGACATGTGGTTTAAATTAGATGGTTGTCCTGCACATTACGGAAGAGGTCTATGACAATAGCTAACTTAATTATGTCAATCAATGGATTGGCCATGCAGGACCAGTGGCTTGGCCTGCACGCTCTCCAGACCTGACACCCCTGAATTTTTACCTTTAGGGTGACATTAAACAAAAAGTCTATGGATGCCCGGTAAATTACCTTAATTCCTCACAAGAAGGATAATTAAATCTTGTGAAACAATTAGAAATATCCAGTGCCGTTCTGCCACTGCTGCTTTTGAAGAAAGAAGGCGAGACCGTTTTAATGCTCAAGGAAATCACTTTGAATAACATTTAATATGAATTTAATGTTCATATTTAATTAATAAAGTAGTCGCAACAAATACATAAGTTTTATTTATTTTATATGACGTATAAATAATTCATAACAATGAAAATCTTTAGGTGATAATATCTCCTAAACAAAGCGTTTGCGGGAATACCTTCAGATGAATGTTTTTTCTTGTTTTGAGGTCCTTAATCCATAGTTTCAGTTTGGCTACTTAATCCTGAATTACACTGTATATTTGAGGAAGTATATCACTTCACAACTTACTATTTCAAATATCCATCTACGCCTGTCTACGTACAACAGATATGATGAACAGCATCATATCATATTTTAACGGAATATTTTTTTCTTTAACAGAGCTCAGTTTTTTGTGCCAAAATATTTTCAATTATTTAAATATCCAAAAACAGTTAACATCATTTTGGATAAATAAAAAACCATTGTCTTCTCTATTGAAGTATCTCGTAAATTGATTTTTTAAAAATGAATATTGAAGGATGGCTAAAGCGATGTAATTCAACATTATTCAAGAAGAAAGATAAAATGGCGGACAATCAGGAAAATTAACTAATCCGAGGAAGAACATTTCTTGAGGCTGTTATTATGCCAGAGAGAATGGAATTTGTGAGGGGCAAAAACTGTCACTCCTTCTGAAGAAGTCCTGAAAAACTTCGCTCCTCCCTTCTATTCCCCCTCATCCTAATTCCAAGTCCCGATTCTTTCCCGTCTCAGCTATTTGTTCTCAAACAGCCTCTCAATTTGTTTCTTTTCTAGACCTGACATTTTTACCAATATCAGCTTTTTAACCATCGCAAGCAGAGCTATTATTCTTATAGTTGTGAGGTATTCTTAGGATGTCCGGTAAATCAGATGTTCCATAAACAGTAACAGTAAAAAACAATTTTTTAAATAATTTTTTTTAAATTTATTCATTCAAGATATTTACAACTTTATTTAAAAAAAAAATAATTTAATAAATGTGCACTCAGGAATATAATAACATGAAAACGCTTGTTGAGAAACTATCGACTGGTAGCACTCAAATAATAAATTTACACAAGAAGATCACGAGGCCACCTTCTTTTCAGACGCAACAGAGGGTTATCAGGGATCGAGGACTAACCAAGGTTTAGAACGAGAGGGTTCGGATGGTTCTGAAATTTGTTATGGAAGGATTGGTATCTGGATTGTTCCAAATCGGAAACATAAGGAATATTAAGGTTGTTATGGATGATTTTATTTGCGACAAAGTAAAAAGCGTTGAGAATTTTACGAAGGATTTTGGATTGGATTCGAGAGGAATTCGATGGTTTAGTGAAGCCCCAAAGCTCAATTCCGTAAGTCCAAATAGGTTTTATTGTTGTCATATATTTTTTAATATTTAAATATAAAATTATCGTTTGTATCAAAACTAGACTACACAATTACATGGAACCCCAGTTGTAAGGTTTGATTTTTTACCATAGAAAATGAAAAATAAATGGTTGATTAATTAATTGATTGATTAATCAAGAAACTCAAAAATTATGCCAAAAAAGAAAAATTTCGACGAAATTCCTAAATGAACCCGAAACTTTTTTTCCTGCACCACTACGACCCACGAAGAGTCATGAATTCAGTACTGTAAGAAAGTACTGTTTCTTGGTTGTGCAAGAAGGTAGATTTGACCGAGATCACGCTCAAACGTCATTTTCTCCCCTTAGTTAATTAATCAAGAGTATTCACTTTATAAAGGCTAGCTATAAATAATTGCCTGTCATAAGCTGGACTAGACTCTAAGCTTTGGAAGTCTGTGCCTTACCCATTAAGTACCCCTCTCAGTGACGAAAAATAGGCAGGAGCTGGGGTAGGTTTTGGCCTGCTTGTTTGTTGAGTATTGCGGGCTCAATATATCTCATCGCGCCGTGTTCCACTGTTTAAATCTGGAATTTTCAAATTATGAAATTACTGCCCTCCAATTTAAATCGACAACAACCAAATTCCTGAGACGGAAACCGTACACTATCTTGGTATTACCTTTGACAGAAGGATGACATATGGTCCACATGTCAAAATATAACGCAAGACCCTCAGTAGACGACTCAGACTCCTTTACTCACTTTTTTTCCAAATCTTCAAAATTAGAACTGAGACTGAAACTAAATACATACCTACCTTATATATTATTTCTCAAATATATCTCTTTTACGGCTCTCAGTAGAGATGGATTTTGACGAACGAGGTATCAATAGAAAGAGAATATCACGCAGAGTGCGCGAATTGTAATTTCGATTCCTAATTTAAACTGGGACCTAAATAAAAGTGGAAGGTTTCAAACCATATGATGGTGTAGTCTCAATGAATTGAGATATTGCGAATGAATTTATAAGCACGAAAGTTTGGCCCATTATATGAGTATTTAAAAGCTATAATAAATTATCAACATAAGGTTAAAAAAATCTTGGAAATCGATAACAGTTGTGCCTGATAAAATATTTTCACTGTATATTTTCTTTTTGTTTTTTTCTCTTTCCTTTACACTTATGTTATGTTTATATTACCCAGGAGAGCTCTATTACGTCAAATGTATATTTGGAGTATTTCTATAGTATAAGTAAAATGTTGAAATGGAACAATTTGTGCAAACCCGAGGAGCAAACTTACTAAATTTGCTACAAAACGTAAAAAAAAGACATCGAAGTCGGACGATTTAGTTTAGAGTTATAGCGTTCTGAACATTTACAATTTGTTTAACTGCAAATATTCTGTTCCATATGGGAATTTAATGTTTTGGAATTCGCCTGTTTTCAATGCATCAATTAGTGATTATTCTTTTATTTATTATCTTTTAATTTGAGCAAATGACTTAAAATACTACACTCTTTTTTTCAAAATCGAAATTGAAAATCAGACATAAAATAAATACATACACAAACCCATATGGACATAAGCTTCACAAATTTACAGTTCTGCAAAAAAGAGTTACTTAAGAAATCTAAAACACTTTCAATAAAAAATGTTTAGACTAATAACAACATCTCCCTGGTACCTAAACAACAAAACTTTACATACCGACATACAACAACTGACTATCGGCCGACACATACGTACTCTCTTCTACCGATTTCATCTTAAACTACACGGACATCACAACGGAATTATCAACGACATGGCCACGGCAGACATGCCCGTCAGGAGATGACTAAAGAGGAGAACAGTACTATGAAGTGGACCAAGACCAGGAAGAGGTGCTGCTAGGTGCTAATTTTCCTCATCCCTGAAATTCCATTTTTTTTTTTTTTATAATAAGATCACATCTGCTTATTGTCAAGATTATGACAGGTGTGGATAGAAATATGAAGAGAGCAAAAAATTCTGTATTATTGAGGTTAACCATTTTAATAAAACAATTCAGTTTTTTTTTTAATGATAAAGTAACATACATCCTTATTGCACTAGGAGAAATAGTTCTCCTTAAGGATTTGAGCCTTTTGTCTTTTGCTGTAATAATATGTTATAGAGATGTTTAGAAGCGTTATTTAATTTATGATAAAGCTAATATTTAAATTATAAGTTTAAGGAAACGTTATAGTTAAACCATGGCAGATTGTAAATCAAATTTATAATTGTGAGTAAAATGGTTGACTGTTAAGAAGGCAAAAATAAATGATAATATTTATTTTGACATTAGCCGACGTTTCGACCTGAAGTTCAGGCCTTCACCAGGGATGTCTCCACCAGAATGAAGAGAATGAATTGATTAATTGAGTGGTCTTGATTGAGGATGAATGATTCTCCGTGCAACACTGGTGGAGACAGCCCTGATGAAGGCCTGAACTTCAGGTCGAAACGTCGGCAAATGTCAAAATAAATGTTATCATTTATTTCTGCCTTCTTATTTGACTGATCTCCCCAACTATTCTTCTCTTCATATTTATAAGTGATTAGTTACTAAATATAAGTATTAAATCTTTGCGTATCAAACGGTATTGATTGGAAGTTGTGCTGAACCCTTAATGTATCAAATATAAATTTTCCAATCAAAAATATTACTACTCATAACTATAACATCTTGGTACGTGACAAACAAAACATTACATACAGACTTCCTCCTGCCTACAATTGACCAACACATGAAAACTCTTTGCAAACGATTTCATAATAATTTTCACGAATATACTGACGTACTAATCAGAGATATGGCTTCAGCTGACATGGCCATCAATATGAGGAGGAGATTAAAAAGGCGCTGGATGAAAGACCTCCTAGCTTAACAAACAATGGTAATTGATTCAAGCAAGAGAAGAAGTATTGCTGGGTGCTATTCTTCCTCATGCTAGTTTCATTATTTCAATCAGACCATCTGCTGGTTATTAATAGTCGTCGACAGATGTATAATAATTTTGAAAGATAAAAAAATAAATGATATTAAATTGATAAGCCATGTTGAAAATTCTAGAGTCGCTTTATTTTATTTGTTTTTAATAGTGAAACAATTGACAATATTCCACAAATTCTACAGACAGACACCGTTCACTACCTTGGTCTGACATTTGACAGAAAAATGACGTGGGGTCCACATATAATCAAGACACCAAAAAACGCTAAATCAAAGGTTAAGAATTCTGAGTTCACGAAAAATTCAAAACTAAAACATAGACAGAAATTGAACACATACAATTACATACTAAAACCTATTTGGACTTACACATCACAGATATTTGGAACTGCTAAAAAGACTCACTTAAACAAACTTTAAATCTTTCAAGCAAAAACATTCAGAACAATTACAAAAGCACCTTGGTACGTTAGCAACATAACCTTACATACTGACCTCCATAAGCCGACTGTTAACGAACACATACGAACTCATTATAAACGATTCCACGACAACTTACAAGGAGATCATAATACACTTATAAATGACATGGCCACTACGAATATGCCAGGTAACGTCTGTAGAAGACTGAAGAGGAGCTGGATGAGGGACCTCCTCGCCTAATGTAGATATCACGCCGAGTGAGGTGCCGCTGGGCACTGATCCTCGTAATGGCTTTCATGACATTATTTTTCCAACGACATCACATTCACTGGTTGTCATTACCACTATGACAGGTGTGAATAAAAAAAAATAAACCAAAAAAATAGTGAAACATGGAATATAATAATGTTAATATTTTCCATTAAGTTAGATATTATGTTTTATTTATAATTAACAAGTTGTACGCAACACATAAATTATTGCGCAAGATTACAGCAAAAATAAAAAAAAAAGATAGAAACTAAAACAGCTGAAAAAAGAAAAAGTAGGGAGAGCTAAAAACACTTGGAAGGTAAATGGTTTAAGTGAATTATGTCCCGGTAGGTTAAGCTATGGACCTCTCTTCTAACCAACCTGAGATGTGAAACATTTTTATTTTTCAGTTAGCTTTACAGAACATGTAGACCACTACATACATTATATGTAGTAGTATAATTTATAATTTTAATGAATGTTCCTCACAATCTCTGATAAAAAGCGACATACTATCAAAATAATCTAGAAAGATGACTATATTTTTAAGTTGCATTGATACGTTACTTAAAATATTATAATCTATCTCAGATCAGAGAAAAACAACAATATCGTTGTAATAATCATTTGTTTTGCCCAAATTACGATTGAAACAAAACTTGAGGTAACCACAATATGATAAGTAAGCAAATGCCAACTGATTTAATATAAATCAAAGGTTATTGAAAAAGAAATTAAATAGAATATTGAAATCGCAATTGTCGAAAACGTAGTACAACTTATTGACTTTGTACCGAAGGCCTTTAAAGTATTCTTCCTGTGAAAATCTTTGATTTCATTCATATTTTTTTTCCAGTTATTCGAAAAAAGGGATGCGACATGAAGGGACGTACGCAAGCTGTCAAAATTTAAATTAAAAAAATATAAAATAAGATTATGATTAATAAGAATGGTTGAGGTTATGTCAGCAAGAGTTAGTCTTGGCAATTCAAACGCTTAATTTGCATGGCATTTTAGAATTATCGAAGGTGAAATTTAAAATTATGGAAATTCACACAAGATAACGAAAATATATGTATACTCAGTAAAATATAAAAACATTACAAATAAAATAATGTTTCTGAAAATTATCATTTCATAATGTATTTTTTAAACTTTATTTATTGAATAATAATATAATCAGCCACTTTTGGAGGGCTATAAGTATCAAGGATTCATAATCCTTCATAGTATATACAAATAATAGAAAAATAACTATAAATATAAAAAAATAAATAAATAATACTGATAAAAAAAAGGAAATACATAAATAAGAAAAACAAAATAATAAAATAAAATCAGAACTTCTAAACCTATTCATACCGTTATACAATATATACATTCGCCCAGAAATTTCCGAACCAGACTTTTCCACTCCACATGTGAAAAGCAAAGCAGGACTTCAGGAGATCCCAGTACCATAATGTAATATACGTTTAGTCTCTGATATTGTTGTGAAAGAAACCGCAAATTCGTTAAAAAGTACTCCATGTTGTATGTTCTATTCGTCCACTCCAAGCGAGTTTTAAATACCTTTATGCTATTTATGTGACTTATCTATAATGAAAAATAAAATTGGTGTAAAGAAGTTTTTTCAGTGAAATAAAAATTAATATAACAAATGTATTCTATATCTTTATTTGGAATTATCAAGCAAACTATAATTGCTTAAAATCTGCTTTGTCGCCATTCATAAAAATATTGAACGAAAACTTTGACTTTTCAAGTTATTATTCTCGAAAATTGGTCACCTTAGTGATCTCTACTGCATAATCCACGTATAAAGACGTTTCTCAACTTCTAGATTAATCTTTTTAGTTTAGAGACTCCACAATAAGATTTCGACACTATCTTACGAAGTAATTCCAGGAATATTTATTAACAAATAGATCTATTTCTATTTCTCTGGTCAGTCAAATTTAACTTTTTTTTTCTTTCTTGCTCGAATTTTCAGGGATTTATGATTAATAGAGGTTACGATTATCGAGGCAGTCCAATATTCAGAATGTGAAGTTAGGTCTGAAGTACAAAGTCCAAATCCACTGCTCACTTCCTCTTCAGATCCAGGAAGTAGCACCCATATTTCCTACATGCTTCTAGCTCTCTCTAGACTCAGTGCTTATTTGAAGGGTAATTAAATTGATAAAGAGAGAATCAAGAAAACAAAACGAAAAAATAACCGGAATAGTATTTGTGAAGATACTATAAACAATTTTCGTGTTTAATGTTTCACCCAAAGTTTTTTTTTTAAGCTTCAAATATTTATCTGCACCTATCGACAAACTTTTAATAATCAGTAGATGACATGATTAAAGTTATGAAACCGACATGTCAAACGCTAGCACTCAGCAGCAGAGATGGGCAAATACTACTATGTGAGTGCCGAGTACCAAGTATTTTACTCAAACTAAATCACTACTTCATCGTTTGACATCAACTGTAGTAGTAAATAAATTCTTTAGTACTCAAAAAAGGTCAGTATTTGAATAAAATACTCTGATTAGCAGTACCTCGAGGCTCTGGCTTGATTTAATTATTATCTTTTGTTACGTAAGCATCTCTCATACAACACCTTTTTAGCCTCCTCCTGGTATCGATACCAAGGTACTTTAGTTAAGAGTTGTTATATTTTTGATTGGAAACTTTAAATACACAATTTGTTATACATTTTAAATTTTTATTGCCAACAACATATCAATTTAAAGAGCTTCCTAATAAAAAAGAAGAAAAAAATTTAAGTTTTTCCAAAGTCAGTCCTTTGAGTTATACTGTATATTAGTGAGGAGCATGTCTATGTAGGTTTAAGTAGGTATAGGTATGTATTTAGTGTCTGTCTCAGTTCTAGTTTTGAAAATTTCTAAAAAAGTGAGTATATTATACTTAAATTACAGATAATAGAAGACATTTGTTGCCCACCATTCATTAGAAGATTAGTTTCTTCCTCGTATTGATGGGTATGTCAGCTCTGACAGTTATATCTCTTATTAGTATATTAGTATGTTCGTGTAAACTGTAAGCGGGTGGAAGCCAATATGTAATGTTTTGTAAGTCAAGTTTCATGACCAAAGCTTTAAGCACAGAATATAAACAAGATTTATAAACTGGATTGACTCGTAAAATAATATGATACTGAGGATGGATAATTGTGTACCGACCTCACCGATGCACAAACCGACAGAGACAATACAGAACTCGAGGATCGATATCTGCCATATCGATTGCAACAGGCCCGATCAAGTGTTAACCACAGACAGCTCACACTCGACTGCTAGCAGATATACTCGACTAAATAATAGAATCGATGGTGTGGTCGGAGAGGGCCTGCAATAGAACATGCTGTAGTGGGGCCTGGTCGAGGGGCATTGCTTCGTCTACGAGGCGCGAATCGACCCTGCGAGTAAACTGTGCAACGTTCTTTTTATGTGGTTCAAGTATACCAATATTTAGACATAATATGCTGGTATAATCTCCATTTTAAAAAAATGCCTTTTGGCACTAGTGATGTATAGACCAAAATTTAATTGTTCTAATAATGGACAGAGGATCGGTACCAGTAATAGATATACCTCAGAAAAATTCTAAAGTCTTTATTTAACTATAAAGATAAGATAACATAAATGTTCAACTTACTCTTAGCAAAACTGTTAGTAGGAAGGTATGAAACACATTGATCTCAAGAGGGCAATCTAAATAATTTTAGCCAATAAGGAAAAATTCGCATGTTTATTCCCCTCACGAAACAGCTATTATTATTTCTGTAGACTATTTATAACAATTGTTAAGGGATGAACCCATAAAAACTCATAAAATATTTATATTTAATTCTGAGCTTCACCACCATTTAATTTTGAACCCAATTTTTTGCACAGTTAAAGCCTAGGCAGCAATAAAAGTGTACACGCTCATATATCTGACATTATTAGAAAAACATGATTTTGTAAATCCAAGTTAAACATCCTGGTGGAGGAAGTGTAACGAAGAAGAAGAAGTGAAAAAATCAAGCTCTTTTTTGAAACACCAAGTGGATCCATATTCAGCATGATACCATTTTTCATCTGAAGCAAAATTAGTTCACTTTCAACCCTACAATGCCAAACAACAACACCGTAATTTTGTTTTATTTCATCAGCAATTTAATCTTCAGTTAAAAAATTATTAAAATTAAATCAAGTACACTAATTTTATTTTTTGATGTAGAGATGGTTGACCGTGATATAATATGAGAACGAGTTGGTCGGAGGAGGCGCTCAAATAAATACTAAATTTTTAAAAAATAGTATTTTTCATTGTTTTGCCTACGTTTTGACCCACCTTGCAGGTCTTCATCAGGGATACAAAAGAAGCGGGCGGGGTGGTCGAATGGGCTGAAGCCTGTGCACAGCACCGCCGTTGTCCGACAACCTGATATATCAAACAAACTATATTAAAATAGACACGAGTTCGCGTCCCGGTGCCGGGGAGTCTTTTAAATCCCCGCCCACACTCCTTGGTCCGGGAAAACCCCGTATAGCCTTAATGGCGAGAAAGGGGAGGACCGAAAAAAAAATAGGGTACAAAAGATACGGAATATAGAAGGTACATGGTGAAAATAAAATAAATGAATTATAAGTAGATAATAAATAAGAAACAGTTGTCTGATAAAGAAATAATAAGATGACATCAAAGATATAGTGGGTGACAGTGTAGTTAAAATATCAACTATTATATATATATAGAAGATACAAACAAAAATAGAAAATAAGTATGAATAAAAATAGAAAACAAAGGAGAATGAAGCTTGTAAGTTAATAAAAATAGAAAACAAAGGAGAATGGAGCTTGTAAGTTAAAAGTAAACAGATTGTGATAAAAGATAAGAAATGAGTGTATAACAGATTGGTAAAGATTACATTTTTTTTTTACGCCACCTTTTTTCTCGATTTTGTGATTAAATAGACTTACGATTCAAGTGGAAAGAAAATGGTTATATACGAGTTTTGAGTACCTAATTAAATAGAAAAAAATTGTTGATCTCCAGATTAAAAACGCCCCAATCCCGAGAATTTTCGAAAATAAAATAGTTGTGGTCGGCGATGATATGAAGCTATTCACGAAGTTTCAGGTGGGTGTTAATAATTTGATAAAAATGGGTCTGTACCATGTATTATTTATCTTAATTTACTTGTAGGCTGATTCGCTCTACTTATTAATATCTCTCAATGATTAATAATTAACGAACTGTAAAGACTTCTTTACTCATTCTAAACTTTAATTTAAAATCAGAGGGAAGATTAAACTGAAGAGTTGACAGAATAGGATTAACATAACTGAATAGGAATGGAGCGACTGTTAGGTTTCAAAAGAGGGCTCGCTATAATTAACAACTCTTGTTCTGATTCTTTTTAATATATAAATATATAAAAAAAAATGAAGGAAAGCGTCTAGTTATCCAGACTTAAAAGTTTTTCAGGAAGTTTTCCTTTGGCGGAAATAAGCGAGAGCCGCTTTAAAAGGTCCTCCCTACTCCAATTAAGAAAGAATAATTTACAGGAGAGCAGTTCGGATTACGGCCCAAATTAAAATGTTCTCCCCCCACCCCTTCCCCTTCACTGGGCCGAATATTTAATATTTTATTGTTAACAGTTAAAACTAATCCAAGGTGACTTGCAGATAATCTACCAATTGGTAGCACTCTGATAGAGCATTTAAATTAGGAGAATACGAGGCCATATTCTTTTCAGACATCTCGGAATGTTAATAGGGATCGAAGTAGGAGCATAGTTAAAAACCAGAGGATTAGGATGGTTTGAATTTTATTATACAAGGATGGGCTGATTCAGAAACATATAGAATATTAAGGTCGTGAAGAATGGTTTTATTTGTAAAAAGGCAAGTAGCATTGAGGATTTTAAGGATTGGGTACGAGAGAAATTCGATGGTTGATTGGACCCCAAAACTTAACTCCGTTTGTTCAAATAGTTCTTATTATAGTATGTAGTATTACACGACTCTTGTAATTAATAGGAAGTTTAGAGCGTTTGTCTAGTAAGTGCTGAAGTAGTCGGAAACGTCGAGCGGTTTCTTGTCGTTTCGGTCTTGTATGAGGATTACAAGTTAGATGTTTGTCTAGGTGGAGTCTTAAGTATTTTTTTTAAATTTCTTTTTGACATTTACAACTGTATTACATAAATACATCAAGTAAATTTGGACATAATTGATATAATGACATGAACTTGCTGAGTAACTACCCAATGGTAGCACTCTAATGATATAACTACATTAGGAGATCACGGGGCCATCTTCTTTTCAGACGCCTCGGAGGGTTATCAGGAATTGAAGAGGAAGCAAGGTTAGAAACGAGAGGGTTGGGATGATTCTGAAGTTTATTATGGAAGGATAGGTATCTGGATTGGGCCAGATCTGAAAAAATAAGGAACATTAAGATCTTTATGGATAATTTTATTAGTGACAAAGTAAGGAGCATTGAGGGTTTTACGAAGGATTTTGATTGTAAGGATTGGATGCGAGAGGAATTCGATGGTTTAGTGGAGCCCCATAGCTCAACTCCGTAAGTCCAAATAGGTCTTATTATAGTCAAGTATATGAGTTTTTTTGTAATTAATGGGAAGTTTAGAGCGTTTGTATAGTAAGTGCTGAAGTAATCGGAAACGTCGAGCGGTTTCTTGTCGTTTCAGTCTAGTATAAGGATTCCAAGTTAGATGTTTGTCTAGGTGGAGTCTTAAGTATTGGATTTGTTTAATTGGGATAAGCAGGGTGTTGTTAAAGGATACTATAGAATAGGAAATTAAAAACTTTTCTTTTTTTTATATACAAATATATTTTTTAATGTTAATATGAGTTTTATAAATTGGTTGATGTCTAATAGTGAACCCTCTGAAAGAATAAAATTTGGATATATTTAAAATAAAGTATTTTAATTATTGAGAGTAAAAAGGCCTTTTCTCTACTGGTACTTATTAAAGTTTTTATTTTTACTCTGCTGTCAGGAAAATACTAATTAATCGGCGTGAGGAAAAGGAGTGCTCAGCGGCATCCCTTCTTGGCTTGAGTGTATTTTTAGGTGATGAAATCCTTCATCCAGCTTCTTTCGAGTCTCCGAAGCATGATTTCGGGCATGTTAATCGAGGCCCGATGCATCAGTGTAATAATATGTCAATGTAAGTTAGTGCGAAATGTTTTGTTGTGTGTCTTTATATGGCCATTAACTATTGGCATTTGAAGAACATTATGTAAAGTAATGTTTGTGACGTACCATGGAGCTTTAATTATAATGCTTTCTGTTTTTGAAAAAGTTTCTGACTGAAAGATTTATAGTTTTATTAAGTTGGTCATTATGGCTGTACCGTACACTTGGGAAGATTTTGAGCGTCTTTCTTTAAAACACTTTTGTGCCATATTCTCATGTTCCAAAACAAAAAAAAATTATACGAGTCATTTGTTTGAGTTGACGAATTTTTTGAAGTGTAAACTTGTTTAGACGCGTTTGGAGAGTGGGTTAGATTGAGCCGTCAGAATTCCGATATGTATGGCTTGAGTAAAGTCTACTGGAGTCGACTAATTGATTTGTTTTTGGATATGGATTAAAATATATCAAATACTAAAAATCGGATCTGCATATTGTTAGTGAGGAAAATTTTTAGCATTTCAACTACTTTGTAATGAGATATTATTGAAAATTGTATCTTAAAGTGACGCTATGTTATAGCGGCGGAAAGGGAAAAATAGTTACGAAAACCAGTAACGAGTTATACTAAAGATATAGATTAAAATATCTTAAAATCGTACCTGCATGCAGTAAATGAGATAAATGTTCCGCATTTTATCCACTTTATAATGTGCTATTATTTATAATTTATACTTCATATTATTAATCTCGCCTTCTTGACGTTTTCACTTCTATTGAGTGGTTTAAAGCACATATTTTTTTTTTCTATTTCTTTTTACTTATTTGTGATCTTGTTTTTTCTGTCATGATAATACTTAAATTGGCGGAACGTTGAAGGTTAACTGTCCACCAGTATGTCAGAAATTCATGGATTAATAGTTTATTTTTTTTTTCATTTGTACAACAACAACGTAAATACAAGAAAATAGTTGATTCTATGAGAACCCTTTCGATTGTATGCTTAGCTATTAGAACCACACAGCCTGGTTACAGATGGAATTGATTGTAGCCACTGAAGCTAAGATTGTTGGATTGGATTGGACAGGGGCGGCCGCAATTCTTCTCAAGACACACAATATCAGCCAATGTTGTCTTCCTTCGGGTCAATATTGACTCCTCTGGTTCTGTATGGACGAGCGCTTGGCACGATTACACACATTTGCTTCAACTAGACATCATTCCTACTTACTGTACACTGATCCTGTAGGGTTTAATAACTTTCAATTATTTTTTTAAACTTATAATCTGTATTCTCACTTTTCAATAATAATGAAAACCTACAATCAGTGGATTAGTTGTTCGTGAAAAAATGTCAAGAGTTTCAAGAAAGAGAAGTAAACCGAGATATATCCTACTGAGATAAATATCTAATTATTAAGTGAAGAAGTCTCTCATTCAGCTTCTCTTCAATATTTTACCAACATCGACTGAGATATGTGAAGTGGACATGTTATAAGTACATTAGGTTTCGTATGCTTCCGTTAAAAAGTGAATGTGTAAAGTTATGTTGTTGACGTATCATGGTCCCATTTCTTGCTGCCATGGATAGTTTCGCTTGAATGATTTTAAATTAATATTAGTATTTGTTAAATATATCTGTGATGCAAATGTTATACCAAAATAAACATCAAAAGTGAAAAGTGAAACGGCCCATGAAACAATGCAGCTAATGAAGTAAGATATTCGAAATGTTCGGAATTTTCGACATTTTCTCGATTTTCGATACTCTTTGATTATTTGCAATAACACATTTCAATTTAAAATTTTCGCAGTTTACGCAATTTCCGTAACTATGGACATTTCTGCAATTTTCCTTTTTTTTCGGAATGTTCGCGGTTTTCAACATTCTCGTGATTATTCACTTAAATAATCTTGACTAATAATACGACAAGATAATTAATCACATTGGCTTGGAGTTTCTCTTTGGTAAGACTCTATAGCTGTTTATATATTTCATTTATATTGTCCCTCCGAGGCGTCTGAAAAGAAGATGGCCACGTGATCTCCTAATGTAAACATATCATTAGAGTGCTACCATTGGGTAGTTACTCATTAAGTGTTTTTCATGTCATTATGTACATTATGTTCTAATTTACTAGATGTATTTATTTAATTCAGTTGTAAATGTCTTTAAGAAAAAAAAATTATATTGTAGATGGGATATGTTTTATCTTATTTATTTTATAGCCCTAATGATGTCTGAGGCTGCGAACAAAATCTTCTGGCCTTGCCCCATGGGTCTTCTAAAAAATGTAAAATGAAAAAAAATAGCCCATTAGAGATAAGATGAAATGGTAAACTATTAACTAGCTTACAGTATGCAGGTCCGATTTTTAGTTTCTCAGGTATTTTAACCCATATGCAAAAACACTTCAAGTAGTCGACTTTACACGAGCGTTAAACATCGGGAAGCTGATGGTTTAATCTAATTCGTTCTCCACAAAAATGTGCAAAACGCGCCTAAAGAAGTTTTCACTTCAAAAAATGCATTAAGAATATCTTTCATACTTTGATAATGAGGAAGCTAAAAAACTAAAAGATTGAATCACTACTAATTGTAATTACATGCATAATAACACTAGAATAGATACTGTAATAGAAAGCCAAAGGAATGAAAATGTTAAGCCTGGTTAATTGTACGAATAAAGTTACTCCCTTGCTATGAGATAAAGTCGGCTTTGGCATGGCAGGAGATATAATTACGTAGGCAGGGATCCGCTTTTTGTAGCGGATACCTTTGATATCGATACGAGCCTCTGATATATTGTAAACGCCATCTCATATCGATCTACTGCTAAAGGTCATTAAGTTATATTTAAATAGATCAAATCACAAATAATTCAGTGAATATTTTCTCTCTGAAATCACAATATTGTGCTATTAGTGTAACATTTTTGACATATAACAGGGTTTATGTTATTTCATCTTATTTAATGAGCGTTTTCTAAGATAATAATTCACAAATATATATTTAAACATTTGGTTCCTTCAAAAGTGTACCCAGAAAATCAGCACGCAGTTAGTGGGTTACCGATTTCAACCAAATTTATTTTGATTTGTTGCTGAGAAACTGAGAAAAAAAGAAGCTTTTTTAAAAACGACATTTTCACTACTTTTTTTTTTTTGCTTCTACTAAAACTAATTACATTTATTTTTATTTATTTTTTATGTAGAATATAACTCGAGATATTTCAGTGAACATAAGACATTAAGGTGTTAGAAAAATATGTAGTCGTTTCGGGCGAAGGAGGTTAAAATACATATTTTATTTATTTATTCCTTTTTTTTTAAAATGTATTTGCACCAGTCAACTCATTATTGACAATCAGCAAATGTCATAACGAAACATAAAATAATGGCAAGTCAGGCATGAGGAAGGAAAGTACTCAGAAGTACCCCTTCCCTAACTTGTTCCAATTACTTAGGTTGTCTAAGGAAGGAGATCCCTCATCCAACGCCTTTTTAGTCTCCTCTTCATGTTCTGAGGTCATATTTTATTTATTAGGAAATATTAAATTCTGTCACCTGAAAAATGGTTTAAGTGAGATAAGACTACCTTCATATTATATATACCGAAACAAATACATTTTAAAGTATAAAGAAAGTTTTTAAAATTTCAAATGACATTTGAATACTATTACTACTAATAATAATAAGTTTTCAAACAAAAATACATTTTCTAATAACTAAAACATTTAACTTATCTGTCATAATTTCTAAGAAACTCTACAAATTTCGAAGTTTCCTAGTACTCGCAAAGAGTAAAAATTTACTGAACGAATTGCCTTCAAATCTTGTGAATTTAGACTTCATTGATAAATAACAAAAAAAAAATGTGAATAATAAAAAAATATATCAATATAACATATAAATAAAACAATTTTGTTATTTTTCCTTTCATCACAATTTTAAGTCAAAAGTGATACGGAATCTTTCTAATTTATGAAAAATAATGCTAAAAATGTAAATCCTTTGTATACAAAAATTTGTTATAACGAAGGTGTTTTGGTTTTTATAAAATTTCGTTACGTTGCAGACAGTTTTCATCGATCCCGCCTGTGGTGTTATTAATAAATTTCAAAGGAAATAAATCGGTTCTATTATATTAAAAATAGTTCATTTGTGAAATTATAAACGGCATGAAATGCAAATCCAAAGCTAAAACAAACTAATTTTCTTCTCACAATAAAAATTAATTGACTTTAAACTCTTTTACGGAGATGGAGAGAAATTACTTGCCCATTTTCTTAAAGGAGCTAAGAGGCGGAAAATAATCTGTTTGTCGCTAACTCTTTGTGGTTTCCTTTCAGGCTTTGCTTTCTCTTAGCTTTTCTGGAATTGAGTGAGATTAGTTTTCTGGAGCGTGTCATTTCAATGAATCCTCAAATCTATTTTTAAAATAGATTAGTATTTATTTAATTGGAATGGTTTTAAAATCAGTGTAGAAGTTGATTCTAGGTTCTTAAAAAATACTTGTCGAACAGATATAGTATAATATTTTTGATCATCAAGTGGAATAATAACTAACAAAAATTTTATAAGAGAGCCAAAGTAATCAGAATTCTACTCAACTATTCACTCAAATTTTACTTTTATTATGTTCTGAAGGAGATTTGATTAAATAAGTCGTTAAGCGCAGAGACTTTTAACTCTAGCAAGTATCCCGCGCTCTCACACATAGCCTGGGAAAAACCCAGTATAGCGTAAAAAGCGAGAAAGGGACGGAATAAAAAAGCCAAACAGAGTGGAATTATTAAGATTAATTTTCTCTGGCCGCCCAGAAATATTAACTTACCCAGGGAAGAATCGAATCCACAACGTTTAAAATTAGGCGGGGCTCTACAAAAACTTCGAATTCCTCCCGTATCCAATCCTTACAATCCAAAATCCTCCGTAAAATCGTAAATGCTCCTCATTATGTAACAAATAAAATTATCCCTAAAGACCTCAACATTCCTCTTGTGGAAGACTTGGCCCGGACTAGATATACCTCTTTTAATTCCAAACTCTTTGGTCACCCCAATCCTCTAGTTTGTAACCTTTCATCCAACACAATTCCTGACAACCCTCCGAGGCGTCGGGAAATAAGATGGCCAAGGGACCTCCTATGTTAATTTATCTTTGAAGTGTTACCAATGGGTAGCTTCTTCAAAAGTACCTTCATGTAATATATTCCTATATCAAATTTACTGGTTGTATATATGTTTACAGTTGTAAATTGCAATAAAAATATTTTAAAAAAGAAGAAAAAAAAAATAATTGGGCATTCTGAGCACCATACTACAATTTGATAGGTCATCGCATCCTCTCTCCCAGAGGTAGAGGACAAATCTTGGTTCGGAGTTCGTTGGGTTAATGTAAATAGTGGAAATAGACATTAATTTATTTTAGATGACTTTTTTATTTACCATATTTATATTTTATATGATATTTACTATTCAGCTTGTCTCAGTTTTTACTGGCCAAACACTGGAGGAGCTAGGACCAATTTTGTGTCTTCCTTAAGGTCGTCATATTTAATAAGAAGGATTTTCTCAAAGAGGAGTTCAAGATAATTAAACTCTAAATATACCATCATAAAGCAGACAATTTTTCTTTGATAAAACAGTGATTAAATTTACTAAGGCCAATGATAAAAGAGACCGTCAGGAGGTCTAATACGGCCTCTGTACTTCTGCAGTTACAATACCCATATCCCTATAGCATATGCCTGGAGCCCGATCCGTGAAATAGTTTATAATAACATATACGTTATAGGGACAGTTTCTTAGTTTGTTATACAAGTTCGTAACGTTGGAGACAGTTTTAATCTAATTTGCCTGTGGTGCTGTTAATACAGTTCAAAGGAAATAAATCGGTTACATTATATTAAAAATAATTCATTTGTGAAATTATAAACAGTGAAAATTCAAAGCTAAAAACAAACTAATTTTCTTCTCGAAATAAAAATTAATTGACTTTAAACTAGCCCCTTATCCTTTCATGATAAACTCCAGTCCCATCCGAATCCACTTATTTCCAGCCTTGCTTCTTCCTCAATTTCTGATAATCCCCCTATGCGTTAGAAAAGAAGATGGCCTCCTGATATCCTCACCTTGAATTAAATAGGGAGTGCTACCACTGGGCAGTATCTCTTCAAGTCTGTTCATGTAATTATTTATAATTGTATTGCATTTTTACTAGTAGTATTGTTTGTACAGTTGTAAATTTCATTAAATTAATAAAAGAAAATAAAATACTTTAAACTCTTTTTTGGGGAGAATACCTAATAGGGCCACTGTACTGCTGCAGTTTTAGCACTCATTCCCGAACAGCATATCTATGTAATCCCGAATCATTAAATAATTCGGCTTAGTGCTAACCTTTGCGTTATTAGTTCTCCTGAAAGTGCTTTTTATCATTGACCTTAGGTTCCCTTTAATAATTTTTCTCAAAGAAACTTTGTCTACTTCACGATTGAGCGCTTAGAATTTAATCACATTGAACAGTTGTAAAGCGATTTTACTTCGAATACAATAAAAACCGCATTAAAAAAAAAACCTCTAATAATTGTCCTTTCAAAGTTTGTACATAGACTAAATTCCTGAGAAAATTAAGGAAAAAAAGTTACAAAGAAAAGAAAAATGTTTTGTGCATAACTCGCTGAGTATATATTCTATGATAAAATTTATAATAAATTTTTTGAAAGGTGATTGAATTTCATACAAAACTATACAAAAATCGATCATTTCGTACAACTATTAACGACGTTATAGCTATTCAATTTCCAGTGTGTACGGCATCATATCCTGGTGTCCAAAATGGGTGAATGAGAGAAAAAGATGACTAAGTGAAAATAAGAAAATCTGTTGCCCGCATCACACAAGCTTTACTATTTCCTCTACTTTCAACAGAAATTATTGTTTGACAAAATTAGGCTATAACACAATTTTTTTGATCAGCAATATTAGAGGGTATTGAAATTTTTTCACTGATCTACATTAAACCGGTTAACATTGGTTTAGTTTATCAAATAAATCGTAATCAAATCTTTTCTTTGATCAATTTTCAGAAAAATAAATATAATTCAATTTTGTTTTGTTTCTTGATGAAAATATGTAAAGATATAAATACTTTTCTGAAATAGATAGGAAAGTGATGTGAGTGGACACACCACATTTTTTTCATAAGACATGGTTATCTTTTACCATTTTTTTTTGTCAGTCCCTTCTTAGATCTGCCAATGCTACTATTATATAGAAGCACTATAGCTATAAAAGTTAGATCTAGAAAAGTAGCCTAAGGTTCGAAAGTACTCTAAACTCTGAAAGCTTTCCATCTTCCTTTCGAAGAATCCGCCTCACCTTTTGTAAAGGCGAAGGAAACTCCCAACTCGGACCTCGTCTTCCAGCTCCACATATCCTTTCACTTATATAAGACAAGATCTTGATCGATCGAATCATTTCATAGAAATGTCGACAATGTGCATATCTAACAAGTGTATTCTGTGGGTTTGTTTTATCGATAGACTAAGCTAAGCAATGTTTTTGAGGAGTTGATTTTTTTATTTATTTAGACATAATATTCTGTCTCGAGGACAATAATTATAGTGCTAAATGAACATATTCACACCGTATATACAAACATATAAAATTAACAAAAGTAAAATAATAACTAAAAAATAATAAATAAAAACTATGTACAATAAAAAAATATACAATATACACAATCAGGCAGGGAGCCAAAATCCCTGCGCTACTCTCTCAACCGCGTCACTGGTGCTAAAGCCAGTGGAGTTTGAGCTAGAGCGCTTTAGCCACATGCACTTATGTCTTGAGTGGAGAATCTGGCCATTACCAGAACTCCAAGATATATACTACAAAAGATCTCTGGGCCACTGCCGCTTCAAGCTTCGATGAGGGTTGTAGGGAGTGGAACTAGATAGGGGAGTAGGGGAGTAGATAGGGGAGTGGAACTAGATAGGGATTGGGCTTGGGGATTTGGATGATTGATAAGGTTCTGATGGAATTCGGAAAGATATTTAGGGATAAGTTCGAGGACAAATGGGATATTAAGGTCATGATGTAGGGCTGAGTGAAGTCTATGGTTTATTCTGCGGCAGTTGGCACGCAAGAAGAGCTAAGAAATCGGATCGTGGAAGCCGCAGTAACTATCAAGAACCATCCTGATGCTATACGAAGAACAAGAGAAGCATGGATTTGTCGTGCTGAATGTTGCATTAAACAAAACGGAGGCCCATTTGAACAGTTACTCTAAATGTTGTAATAATAAATAATAAATCTTTAACCTTTGATATCTGTTTAATAAATTAGTTTGAGATATATGTTAATATGAACATTTTTGTTAATTTGTGTTAGTGAACACACTTAAAATAGTGCAGGGAAATTACGAAACTCCATATATATGCCTGCTTCATACACCTGATATAACCAAGTACAGTATAACCAAGATTAGCTGAATAAAATAAACACTTTTTAAGAGTGGAAAGGAAAATCAAATAACAAACTGACTAGACCCAACCATCCAGGGAATCGATCTAAGAATGTGCCTAGTAGGCTAAAGTGGGTACAAAATAGGTGTTTCCAAGCAACTCGATGTATCGATGGGGATTTTTGAACGCAGCGGTTCTGTAACGGCAGAGAGGGTTCGGTTTACTCAGAATAACATACACTTTCGTAATTTACAATCAAACCTTCGATGAGAGGTAGATTTTTGGGTCCTGGCTCCAGGGCTATAACAGATCAAGGTACAGTTATACAAAACTCTCCTAAATCTTGAGCAAGGGTGAAAATTCCTTTAAGCCCCCCCAGTGACTAGGTCACTCTAATAACGCCTACTCAGCCATACCCTAATTATTACAGAGCAATGGAGCGGAGAAAATAAACTGCAATTAATCCTGAAAGAGGGCGTATAATTTAAAAACCTCGGAATGGAATCGACTCGAGATCCGATTGAAGGGACCGAGTTCAAAGAACACTCGCGGCACTTAGCACTCTACTCCTTCGGGTTCGTTAACTTGCCCCGCGGCCCTCGACTTCTCCTAATTAGAGAGTTTTCTTTTCTCTTAAAGGATTTCCAACTAGAGCTTCAACTAGCAAGGCTAAAAAAAGAGGATCTTTCTTCACCCAGGCTCCTGATCTGAAGAGAATATTTGGGATGGTTGCATTCTACTATTCTCTGTAAGAAATTTTACATAGATCCAAAAAAGAAATTTCACTCAATGTTCAAGAATTACAAAGTTGCATTATATAAATAATATAATAAATAAAATATATAGTAACGGAAAGTTTTGTGATCGCACACTAACACAAATTCATGTAAACGAAGATTTTTTAAAAAAATTTTTTTAAAACTTTTATTATCATATTTACTACTGTATTAGTATGAATACATCAAGAAAATATGTACATAGGAATATTATCACATGAAACACGCTTGTTGAGAAACTACCAATTGGTAGCACTCTAATAATTTGTCTACATGAGGAGATCACGAGGCCATCTCCTTTTTCAGACGCCTCGGAGGGTTATAAGGAATTGAAGAGGAAGCAAGGTTAGAAACAAGAGGATTCGGATGGTTATGAAGTTTATTATGGAAGGATAGGTATCTGGATTTGGCCAAATCGGAAACATATGGAACATTGAGGTCTTTATGGATTATTTTTTTTGTGACAAAGTAAGGAGCATTGAGGATTTTACGAAAGATTGGATACGAGAGGAATTTGGTGGTTTAGTGGAGCCCCATAGCTCAACTCCATAAGTCCAAATAGGTCTTATTATAGTCATGTGTATGAGTTTGTATTTCATTGAAAGTTTAGAGCGTTTGTCCAGTAAGTGTTGGAGTAAGCGGAAATGTCGAGCAGTTTCTTGTCGTTTCAGTCTTGTATGAGTATTCCAAGTGAGACGTTTGTCCAGCTGGAGTCCTAGGTGTCGGATTTGTTCTACAGGGATAAGTGGGGTGTTATTAAAGGATACTATAAGTCATTGGTTCACGAAACGAAGATTTATACCATATTTCAGCACAATGTCCACAATACCATATAATACAAATAATATTGTATATAAGATAATATATAATCAAGGGGAAATGTCTAGATAGAAAAATAAATGCTGTCATATAAGTTTTTTTATTTTATTATTATTTATGAAATTTACAACTCTCTATTTAATATACATTCAGCAAATGTGATACAGATAAATAAATACATGACATGACACGGCTTGTAAAGAATCTACCCATCGGTAGCATTCTAATAAAGTTTCTAAATTAGGAGATCAAGAAGCCATCTTCTTTTCAGAAGCCTAGGAGGGTTATCAGGAATCAAGGAAGAAACAAGGTTAGAACTGAGAGGATTAGGATGATTCTGAAGTTCATTATGGAATGAGAGGTATCTAGATTGGGCCAAATCGGAAACATATGGAACACTCAGCTTATTATGGATTATTTTATTTGTTACAAAGTAGGGAGCATTGAGGAGAATTTTGGATTGTAAAGATTGGGTACGAGAGGAATTCTATGGTTTAGTGGAGCCCCAGAGCTCAACTCCGTAAGTCCAGATTGGGCATGTATATGAGTCTTACAAGTTAGAAGTTGTCTAACTTGGAATAATAAGTGGAAATAAATACATAGAATTTAATTAGCGAAATCCAAATACCACGTCCAGATGAATACCATTTCCTCTATAACTTTTTACTCTAAAATCTTTATTTTTTATTAGGAGAGTATCAGATAACAGGAGCTCAACACATATGCAAATAAATGAATAGCTGTATAATTTATAAAATAATTACTTCAGGGGAGCAGCACTACCTAAGTTCTAGTTATCTCCTTCTCTCCTAATACAAAAAATAAATAAAGGAAGGAGATGGTTCGGGGTAGCGGTAATAAATAGGAGATGGTTCGGGGTGGCGGTAATAAATAGGATAAATAGTGGCAAAACTATTATTAAAATCCAATGTTTCGACCCTACTTTGCAGGTCTTCTTCAGGGAGGTGTGTTCAACTAGGTGTTTCCATCAATCAATTCCATAGGGGTTTTATACTCCTAACGTGTTTGAAACGTTGGCTTTTAATAAAATAGTTTTGTCTCTATTTAGCCTATTTATGACCGCCATTTCGGACCATTTCCTTCCTTTATAATGCAACGGTCACTATTAAATATTCAAAAAATAAATAAAATAATATGAAAGTCACTAAAAACTTTCTATATAACAGAAAGAAATACACTTACATATCTAGAAATATAAATGCATACTTAAGGTATATATTTTAATCAAATAAATAAATAATTGTTAACAAAAAATATATTGCTGTCTGAAAAGAATGTTTCTAATTAATGTTTTGGTTATTCGTATTAGGATTTTTTTTTTAACGTAACTTGTATTATTGTATAAATGCGGTTTAACTATTTTTAACTAACCTTTACTCTACATTGTCTATACTCATGACATGCCTACCACTTCTGAAACATTGACTGCTACTTACGCTGACGAAACAACAATTTTAACAAAACATCACGGCCCCAGACTAGTATCATTAAATTTACAAAATCACTTACTAAATCTACAAAATTAGTATTCACTCTGGATAATTAGATTAAATCACAACAATCCAATTCCTCAAACGGACACTACACGCTACCTCGGACTGATATTTGACAGAAGGATGACCTGGGGCCCACACATCAAATGAAAAGAAAGCCTTTGAACAAGCGACTGAAAATACTATACTCACTGTTTTCTAAATCAAATTTGAAAATTTGACATAAAAGACATACGCCTCACAGATTTACGGTTCAGCAAAAAAGACTCACTTGCAAAAACTACAATCCTATCAATCAAAAATTTTAAGTCTAATAACTGCAGCTCCCTGGTACGTCAACAACAAGACTTTACATACCGACCTAAGCCAACTATTGACCAGCACGTACGTACTCTCTACTCCCGATTTCATCTTAAACTACACGGACATCACAAAGGGCTTATTAACGACATGGCCACGGCTGAAATGCTCATCAGGAGGCGACTCAAAAGGAGCTGGATGAGAGATCTCCTTTCCTGATGTTAGGATGTAAACAGGCCAGGGAAGAGGTGCTGCTGGGCTCCATTCTTCCTCATGCCTATCATGCTATTTTCTACCTAACAACAAATCTGCTAATTGTCTCTACCATGACAGGCGCGGATGAAGAATTAATGACAAAAAAAAAAGTATTGTAGTTAACTAATTAAAGTCTGTATTTTTATTCGTCCCTGAATTTGAATAACATAATTAAAAAATACTTCTACTATCAAAGCTAGATCACTTCGCATTTTCTGAACTAATCTTGAAAATCTGTTTTTTCTGCCGTCTGAGAACTATGGGTCCAGCCTGGCAGGGGCTGAGGCAGACTTCGGCCGGCCTCACCGTTAGATATTGCGGGTTTACTATATCCAACAGCCCCGTCCTCACTATCCTAGGGATGGGATATGGAAGGCCCAACATGGATATTATATTGTATTATAGTTTGACCTATAACTATTAATACAATAAAATATCGATGGCAAATATTTTCATCTATATTATAGACATGAACATCAATATAAATATTGATTCTCTAGCATATAGGCACATAACAAAAATTCATTATTATTAATCAAGAGGCTAATTAAATTACAAATAGTAAGTAATTACATTTGAGGTAAGGTAAGCAATCTGGCTGATAGCGAAGAATAATTCAGAGGCGAGTCGGATTTGAGTGAGAGGGAATAAGCAATCAACCGAGAGGCGAGAGGCTTAGGGGCGATTTGGCCCGAGTTGGTAATGGAGCCTGGGGGAGGGAAATAAGGAGGAGATTAGGGAAGGAGGTGATGGGGAGGTATTTCCCCAGGGAGTTGATAGGGGTTGATCATCTGCGTGGGGATGAGGAGGTCCCGTGGGTCTCTCCAGGATCTGGGTCAGTCTGAGGTCCCATTAAAAGGAGAGGTCTTAGTGCTGGAGGAAGGTGAAGAGATTCGGATGTGCGTCCTTCCTGGAACGCTATGAGGAGCTGATATACTAAACATGTAACGGTCTTAGATAATGATAATTTATTATTAATATCTTGGACTGACATTCGACGGAAGAAATACATGTCACATGTCTGTAACAAAAAAAAAAAAAAAAAACGTTTAACCTCAGACTACGAATATTATACTCACTTCTTTCAAGACGCTCAAAATTAAAACATAAACTGAAAACTTACATTTATCTACAAAAGTCTATATAAACTTACACTTCACAA
The DNA here is from genome assembly GCA_928085145.1 of Nezara viridula. Lineage (NCBI taxonomy): Eukaryota > Metazoa > Arthropoda > Insecta > Hemiptera > Pentatomidae > Nezara > Nezara viridula. The sequence continues at coordinate 3,388,844 of OV725079.1, forward strand.
ATATACGGAATAGCCAAAACGACACACATAAGAATACTACAAAACTTTTAGGAACATAACTAAAGCTCCAAGATACCTCACAAACATTACTTTACATAAAGATCTAAACATTCCAACAGTTAACGAACATATGAGAACACACTATATAACATTACACGATAACATAGATGGACATACTAACACACTGATACGAAACATGTCCACGATTAACATGCCCTCTAAGAAAGCAGGACGAGGAAATCAAGTCAAGAAGGGATGCTGGTAGGCACTCCTTTTCCTTACGCCGATCAAGCCACTATAAGTATTTGACATACGTAAAGTTAATGTAGGAGTAATAGAAACTGTACTAATAACACACAGTTTTTAAGAAACTAACAAGTTTTGTATTCAAATTTGACAGGCAAATATATATAAATTTGGGTTTGGAACACTTAACAAGGCGATGCTCGAACCTAAAATAAATTTATTAGTATTTTAAATTTGCTTCGAGATAATAATAATACCTGAAAAGTGGTACCGAATACCTCAAAAGATATCATGATGTTGCCAAATTCTATCACCAGGTGATTAGTCTGAAGAGAAAGAAATATTTATTTATTCGGTGCCCTACTATAAATACACCCGCAAAGGACTCTGCCAGAATATTACATTGGAAGCAATCGTTTATAACAGACCATCTCCTGACTCACAACAGATCTGATCCTGTGTTTATTGTTGGTAATATTAAGGTGGCTGAGATTATAGATATTGCTGTGCCAAACGACGGAAACATAACTCGATAATACGCACAGATAACTCGATCTGTGCAGAAAAAAAATCGGAAGTATCAAAGTGTAGCAACTGAGTGGAAAAATTTGTATAAATTTCATAAAGTAACCGTTAGGAGCACGGTATTTATTATGCTGTATGATCTCTAGCAATGGCCTGATACCAGTGTCTACTGTGGAAGTTACACATCGGCTGGGCCTCCCGACTCATGTAATAAATGAAGTTCAGAAAGCGGTGCTGTTGAATACTGCCTGAATTCTGAGGAGCTTTCTCAACATCCAATAGAAATTAAAATATAACATACCTGAGGTGGTTGGAGTTGATTCTCCCCCTCTCCAGGTAAACAAAAAACCTTTTGTGACAAATAAATAAACACATTTGTTGACAAATAAATAATAATAATGGCCTTAAGGAACCCGAAGGTTTGATGCCGACACTACCAGTTTCTCTCTTCATAACTCCCTTCACCGGTCGCCGTTCAAACCAGCGTTCAGATCAGTGTTCAACGTAATCTTGCTACCTTCCCTCTAGTATATCCTTCAGACCTTTACAAGTAGGTACAGCGCTTATTGACGTTTTAGTGATTCTTTCGTTACTAACACTTACAATAATGCACGCCCATTTTTTCGCTGATATATAATCACTCAATTATATTAACCCGTTACATTTGACAGTACAGGATAAAAAATCAGTTCGGGGAGAAAAAGGAAAAAAATATTACTTCTTAGAACCGAATATTCTACGTAATACATTATCTTTAAAAACCTTAAGACGTTATTCATGTAAGCGGCTAGGTTTTGCATACATGAATGACCGTAAGTAAAATAATGACTGCATAAATTTTTATTTTTAAATTTCGGATTACGAACGCTTACTAAGTTGTTTTGTTGTAGAAAAATAAAATGCATTTCCACCTTAAATCCACCCCTAACAACCTCCTTTTCAATTTCGTTTTTTTTTTTTTTTTAGTTATCCTTAGATCCTACTTTTCTCTACGTTTTAAAATGTATCACTTTCTATATGTATATATCACAGATATTGTTTTCGTTTTTTGAGCTAAACATTTATTTTACCTTATTCGTATTTATTTATTTATGTACTTTTTTCAATAAATTAATATGAGTAACAATTATATTATTTTACCAACAAACTTAAAAAAAAAATGTATGTTTTAATCTAATGTTACTTTTGAACATACCACATAAAACAAAAAAGAAAAGAACTTAATCAGCGATACAGACTTCTTTCTACGCTACTTGACATACGTTCTAAATTATCTGTGACTAATAAATTAACTATTTACAAAGTCCTCATTAAACCACTATGGACATATGGGATCGAACTATGGGGAGCAGCAAAGAAATCAAATATAAAAATCATTCCAGTCATAAGTCCTTCGGAAAATTTCAAATCTCATGTTACACACTGACCTTAACACTCCTTTCATCACGGCAACTGCCACTGATCGCTGTAATAATTTTCGTGACAGACTGACTCTAATTTCCAATCCACTTACTCATGCTCTATCTACTGCCACAAATCCATATAATCCGCCCAGAAGACTGCTGAGGCGGTGGCCAAGAGACTTATTGCATTGAACTACTTGCTGCATTATCTTTTTTGTGTGTGTATTTGTTACTATGTTATAATGTATGTGTTATTTTACTACGTTTTTTTATTTATTTTTTTTATTTATTTATTTTTTTTTTGTCTTCTTATTCTTCTCCTTGATATCATTTTTGCTGAATACTAAGGTAGATGGCAAATTTATTGTGAGCCACAAATATGTACAACTAATAAATAAATAAATAAAACTTTTGAACAAATATTTACTGTCGTGGCATTGTTCTCGTAACACAATTTGAAGTTGTAATTGTCCGTTGTGGTAGTCCATCTATAAGTGCCAGGTTCAATGCCTCGCTTAAGTGTACTGATGAGATAAATAGCTCACACCTAGAAACTTCTGCTCCCGCAACTATTCAGGACTCGAGGTATCAATACCGCTCAGGGGAGGCTCAGTTCTCTGGAACACCTACTAACACTACTGCTACTACAGTACTACAGCAGGGACTGCTAGGCTTAGTTACCTGTAGCAGCTACTACTACTACAGCGGGGATTGATAGTACTAGCTCGATCAGGATGTGGGAGGCAGGTCCTTTAATTACATTGGAGGGGGGGACTGGAGAGGGTTTGCCAGATTTATGGATTAGACCAGATAGATCGGCTCTTAGCCAACTGGCCACTTCGGGTCCTAAATTAAAATTATTGAATCATTATAAAATTTTCTTTATCTCCCTCCCTATTGAATCTAAATTTCCATTATATTTTTTATAGAAAATTGATTGAATTTTGCTATTTCTTATATTGCATTGTATACCTCTTTTTATGAAATTATTGACGCTGGTCTAAAACTTCAAGTATGCTTACATTTTACCGTAATCCACAAGCATTTTAGTGACGTAAAATTCTATGAAATGGGGCGTTTTGGAGATGAAGATTTATTTGACAGAGTTAATATCTCAGGATAAAGATATAGACTTTTTTTTCTTCAAATATTTTTATGCATTCGATAATCAACAGCTATTCAGATAAAAATAATGAATTGACATATCAGAGATGAGGAAGTACAGGAACCAGCAGTACCCCTTCCCTGGCTTGATTAAATTGCTATGGTTTGTTAATTAAGGTCTCTCATCCAGCGCCTTTTGAGTCTCCCCTTTGTGTTGATTTGTATATCAGCTGAAGCCATATCTCTAATTAATATGTTAGTATGTCACTTTAAGCTAGTATGAAATCGTTGGTAAAGAGTTTTTATTTGTTAGTTAATTGTTGGCAGGTGGAAGTCAGTATCTAAGGTTTTGTTTGTCACGTACCAAAGTGCTTTAGCTATAAGTCGTAATATTTTTTATTGGAAAGTTTGAAGTTTGTATAAGTGGACAATTTTAGCTACACCATGTATCTGTAAGGAGGATGGTCAAATATGTTTAAGTAAGTATAGGACTGTATTTAGTTTCTATACCAATTCTATTTTTAAAAATCTGAAAAAAATTGAGTAAAGTAGTTTGAGCTGTATATTGAGGCTTCTGTTTCATTTTAATATTTTAAAGTTTACAGTGTCCAATATATAATTAATATAAGTAATATTAAATATATTGATTTGAATTAAAACAAAAACTTTAGATAAACCATTTTTTTTATAATTTCACCTATTCTACAGGGATGATTTTAGATGAAATAATAAAAAAAATTAATAATTGAATATTTAGGGGAATTTGAAATTTTGTAGTTTTAAGATAAAATATAGAAAATTGTAGGAGAATATCCACGAACGATTTGGCAGCCCGCCTTGTCGATATGAATACTAAACCCGCACAACCGTTGAGTACTGCTTGTGTACGCTAATGTATATCTCCTGCCCCGTGCCCTTTCAGTTTAACATCCTAGCCGTAAGGTTAATTGGTCTGTAGGGTTAAGTATTATATATACCTTTAACATTTAATCTTCAAATGCATTACATATATTATTAATATTTAATTATATATTGAAATCTACTTCTAAGAAATACCTGGTCCCCAATTAATATAGATAACAACCAAATTCCCCATACGGACACTGTACACTAACTTAGGCATACGTTGATTAGAAGGATCAAATGCGTCTCATATGTAAAAATAAAACGGACGACGCTCAATAGACCACTCAAACTACTTTACTCACTTTTTTCCAAATCAAAATTCATACCAACACTTACTTAAACCTATATGGACATACCCCTTACATATATACGGTAGAGCTACTTTAAAAAACTCGAAACCTTCCAATAAAAAATATTATGACTCATAAATAAAGCACCTTAATACATGACCAACAAAACATTGCATAATGAATTCCTTTGGCTTACAGTTTACCAACACATAACAATTCTTTACAAACGATTTCACAATAATTTACACGGAGATACTATCATACTAATTAGAGATATGGCTTCAGCTGACATGCCCATCAATAAGAGGAGGAGAATGAAAAGGTGCAATGAGAGACCTTCTTCCTTAAAAAAAAAACATGGTAATTAATTTAAACCAGGAAAGAGGTAGTGCTGGGTGCTATCCTCCTCCAAGCCCAACATGTCAGTTTCCTTACTTTAATGAGACCATCTCCTGATTGTCAACAGTCGTCGACAGAACCAGATAAATATAGAAAGATAAAAAAATTAAATTCAACTTCTCCAAAAGTTGAACCAGAGAAGTCGCAGTTGAAATCGCTCAGATATTGGACTTTGACAGTAAGATATGAAGTTAAAGTGATACGGAATGCCCCAAAAAATGACTGAAGTCTTACTATTTTACTGATACCTTTCCAAATATACAAAACTGGACTGGAATAAATGTATACATAATTACTTAAACCCATACGGACATATTTATTGCAGATAAGCACGTTATCGCTTCCGAAAAACCCTAAAAAACTTCATATCTTCCAATCAAAATTATTTAGACTAATGAAAAAAGAACCTTGGTACCTGAATTATTTTTAATTCTACGTACTGATCCTTAACTGCCAATAGTTGACCAACATTTTGTTTTTTTTGTTCTTCATATTTTTATCGACACCTGTTATATGAGTTGTAACTGGTACGAAAATACCCATTTTCGATATGAGAAAGAATTGTAACTAGCAGGACCTCTTCCTGGTCTTGATTTATTTTCTTAATTCACGAAAGGAGATCTCCCATCCAGCTCCTTTTCAGTCGCCCTACGATAAGTAAGGCAGTTGTATCCATGTGTTTATGAGTCTATGTTGTGTCCGTGTAATTTAATATAAAAATCGAGAGAAGAGAGTACTGGTTGGTTGTAGTAAGTCGTTATGTTTTATTCTAGACGTACCGGAAAGCGTCTGTGATTAGTTTTAAAATTTTGGATTTAAATGATTGTGGTTTTTGTAAGTGCATCTTTTTTTCAGAGCCGTAAATTTGAGAGGTATATGTCCATATGGATTTCAAGTAGGTAACTGTGTGTATTTATTTTTTGTCTAATTTTCAATTTCTATTTGAAAAAAAAAGTGAGTATAGTATTTTCAGTCACTTGTTCGAATTCTTTCTTTTCGTTTTTACAAGTGGGCCCCAGGTCATCCTTCTGTCAAATATTATCCTGATATAACGTACACTGCCCGTCTGGGCAAATTGGTTGTCGCCGATACAAAGTGATTTGCATGCCTTTTGCTGAAGTGTAAATTAATCGTTAAACGTCGCTATACCATTAATTTTTGTACAAATTTAAACGGGAATACGGTTTGATAAGAAACATGACTACATCTGACATATCTCTAAATATGAGGAGGAGATTGAAAAGGCACTGGATGGGAGATCTCTCTCGTTAAGGAACCAAAGTAATTAAATAAAGTCAGGGAAGTCATTTGTAGGAATTATAGGAAGTTAATTTGTCTTCTAATTCTAAATTGTAGGTGATAAAAAATTATTATTTGCATGTATCGTATCTTGAATATCTTGCAGACTTGAAACGGATATGTGATTATTCCTCATGGACTCAAGTTGACATAATTGCACACAGTCTTAGAAGTCAATTATCTCTGTATTTCGCATCAATTTTTCCAGAATTAGTACGTAAGTTAGTAGTGATAGATTTAGTAGCTGGAGAAGTTTTGTTCGAATTTCACCACATTTACGATGTCACTGTTCATGAAGTAAGCTCTATGGTAAGATCCATTGAAAGTTCTACAAGCAACCATCTTCATTGAGAAGAAGATGCTTTACAGAAGTTTCTTCAAGGAAGGATTACAACCATAAAATATGAATTTGCAGTACCACTTTTTAAAAGAAATATAAGGAAGTGTAATGGTAAAGTATATTTCTCGAATGACTGAAGAAACACTAAATTTATGACACCTTTAATAACATCTCATTTCCATCTCGCTTTGATTTATAAAGTTCAATGTCTCGTGCTAGTAATTATGAGTACTATGTTTAGGGTGTACTTAGGTGCTAGGTACTTTCCTACCCTTGGCCACTTTTTCCGGGTAAGTCAGCTCACTTGCTGATTGTCAACATAAAATTGTCATATACGAATAAATTAACGACATCCTTAATTTCTTGCTTAAACCGAATCATTAGGCTAAAGTATAGTACATTTTCTTAAGAAGTCAAATTGAAACCAGTAGAAATATATTCTGTAACGTGAATTTATCGTTACGGTGTTGAAGGAGCGACGGGTGAGATACAGCAATCGCGACAACATCATCATAACTTGATCGATGCGACACAACACGCGAGCGACTGTGCTGACGAATCTGTTGCATATTCAGATTATCGTCGTTGAGTTATGAGCAACCATTTCCTTATTATAGGCTATTATATTCCCAACAAATCAGATCGGTTCAGTTCGATACGGATTTAGTAGTTTACCGCTTCGCAAACAGAACAGACAAATCCTAATCCAACATGACGTTTGGGAGGAACCCAGAACTGAATTAGGACCAGTTTATAATCAGTTCTGTCGCTAAACAGTTTGTGCTTCAATCACACCTACAGTATTTTGAGTAGCTAGGTATACACCTATATACAGGTCTATAAAGAACAATCCACAACAATGTTAAATAAATCTTTCACTGTATTTTCTATATTGATATTTATTATTATGATTCGTGTTCAATAAAATAAGATAAAACAGTAAAAAATCTTTAATTAAGCTATTAGACTAAATAAAACACGATACATAAAACTATTATTGTTATTATAATTGGTAATTGGTTGACTGTCGTGGATAATGAAGAGAAGAATAGTTGGGGTGCTCAGTCAAAAAAGGAAGGCAAAAAATAAATTATAATATTTATTTTTTACATATGCCGACGTTTCGACCTGAAGTTCAGGCCTTCATCAGGGCTAAGAAAATAACCAGATAACAAGGTATGAGAAACATAAGTAATGACGGTAAAACAGATAATAAAAAATGAGAAAATAAAATAAAATAAAAAATTATAAGAAAAATAAAATAGATAGATATAAAGTAAAATGAAATTGTTAGAATAATGACTAAGAACTAAGAGATAAATAATAAAAACTGTTACATAGTGTGGAATGATGAAGTAGCCATAATCAAAAAGGGGTGACAAAAGTGTTGCATTGGGAATCTTAGAATAAAATGTAAAAACATAAAAAAGAAATATAAAGTTATATAAGAAATGAAAATAAAATAAATATTATTGTTATTATTATTTATATGATATTTACAGCTGTATAAAAAAAAATCTAGTAAATTCGTACATGCATATAATTACATGAAACACAGGTTGAGAAATTACCCATTAATAACACTCTAATAATACGTCTATGTTAGAAGATCACGGGGCCATCTTCTTTTCAGAGGCCTCGAAGGGTTTTCAGGAATTGAATAGGAAGTAAGGTTAGAAACAAGAGAGTTGGGATGGTTATGAAGTTTATTATGGAAGGATAGATATCTGGATTGGGATAAATCTGAAACATAAGGAACATTAAGGTCATTGTGGATGATTTTATTTGTAACAAAGTAAGGAGCATTGAGGATTGTGGTTTGTAAGGATTGGATAGGAGAGGAATTTGAGGTCTGGTGGAGCCCCATAGCTCAACTCCGTAACTCCAAATAGGCCTTATTATAGTCATGTATATGAGTCTTTTCTAATTAATTGGAAGTTTAGAGCGTTTGTCTAGTAAGTGCTGAAGTAGTCGGAAACGTCGAGCGGTTTCTTCTCGTTTCAGTCTGGTATGTGGATTCCAAGTTAGACGTTTGTCCAGGTGGAGTCCTAGCTAACGGATTTCATCAACAGGGATAAGTGGGGTATTGTTGAAGGATACTGCAGGACAGGAAGTCATTGGTTTACAACCATAAAACTGGAATAATAAAAAATGAATATTATGACATAGAACATCACCAATATCAATGAAATACATAATAACGAAATTAATAAAGCTGCAATGCTGAAATTCCGCAAACAGATCAAATACAATACCTGCTCAAATACAATACATTCGATAGAAGAATGACATAGGACCCACATAACAACAAAAAAAGAAAAATGTTAAACCTGAGACGACTATTAAACTCATTTCTTTCAAAACGTCCATAATTAAAATTAAAACCTGGATAGCTACATTTATTTAATAAAGCCTATATAGACTTACGCTTCTCAAATATACGGAACAGCCAAAACTAACCACATACGGAAACTACAAACCTTTTAGTCAACAACTTTTAGGAATATAACTAAAGCTCCATGGTACGTAACAAACATACTTTACATAAGGCATGCTAACAGTTAACGAACTCATACGCACTGCAAATAATTTCCAAATAACTTACATGGACATACTAACACACTGATACAAGACATGGATGGCCTCGATTAACATGCCCGAAAACACACTTTAAAGGCTCAAAAGAAGCTGTATGAGGGATTTTCTAACTTAAGAATATTCTAAAATCAAGTCAAGAACGGATCCCGCTGCAATTCTTTCCCCCACCCCAACCAAGCCACTATCAGTATTTTTATTTGTATGAAAATGTAACTGATAAAATATAGATGGATATCTGTTGACTGTTTAAAAAGTTACCTAGGAAGTATGATAGTCAGGATTTTCGCCAATTCCATTAAAAAAGCCTTTGTGAGAATTTGATGAAATGGAATTTTTTTTTTACATTTTTACAGTTGCGTCGCGACGTGTATCTCTTGTAGAATATCGCTGTAAGATATATATATATATATAGGAGTATACGCTCTGACTACTTCCTAAGCGATTGCTCAGTTGCTAAGACGTTATCGACACCGAGGACAAGGCGCTATTATTCTAGACGCGACCTTGATCTTCGGCTAATCCTTTGTTGACGCTCTCTGCTCACAATGTTTGTGTTTCCTCTAAGGAGTGCGGTCCTGTAGAGATCGGAGTCCCAGGGGGTATTAGAACATGACAGTTAAGGGGGGGGGAGGCATCTGCCTCGTGTCTCGAGATCAAATGGGGCCCCCGACTAATTAATATTTTTAATAACTCAGGAATAAAATCTTTATCAATGAAAATGTATTTTCGGATACGAAATTGTAGAATATTCACACGTATAATATAACAAGTTCCAAATAACGCCCTTAAGGAAAAAGTGAAAGAACCCCATAACATCTTATACTCCATTAAAAGAATGATGATGAACTGGTTTGGACACGTTATCGAAATGGTGGACGACCGATGGTCTAATAGGATACGTAAGCATGTACCATTCTAAAGGAAGAAGAGAGGTCAACCGAAAAAGAGATGGATGCAAGAGAACTCCGGGAGGAAGACTTCAATAATAAAATGAAATGGCGACAGGGCTTGTTGTTGTTGTTGTTGTTAGGAGCTTAGAGGCGTAAAACCCCGAGGTCATTAACGCCTATCTAACCTTTACTTCAATTACCTCAATACAAAATATTTTTTGGAAAAAAAATAAAAATAAAATAATTTTTAAAATAATAAAAATATAAAAAAAATCTCAGATTTAATTTTTATGTTAGTAATAAAATAAAAATACAACTAGGAAATGTGAAAAAAAACAACATAAAACGATTAGTATAAAATCTACCGATTGGGGACCATCTTCTCTTTTCTTTTATGGTTAACAGAGAAGATGAGGAAGCAAGGTTAGACACCAAAGACATCGAATAATAAGGAAATCGGAAACCTATTCAACAATAAAGTAATAATGGATGATTTTTTTATTGAAAAAGTATGGAACAATGAGGATTCTGGGAAGGATTTCGGATAGTAAGGCTTGAATACGGGAGAAATTCGATGTTTCAGTGGGTCCCACTGCTCAAGTCAGTAAGTCAAAACAAGCTTTACTATAATTACGTATTCATATACAGAATCATAAACCCATATTCCTATCTTTTGTGATTAATTGGAAGCTTGGAGCATATGTTTATTAAGTGCAAGTGTGAGACTTCCTAAGCTTAGTTTTAGCTTAACTTTGGTTTAGCTAACGGAGCTCTGGTAGATAATAATTTAAAGGATACTATACGGCATAGGTTTACGATGAAAAATAAAGAGAATTTGATGGAATTTAATTTAATCATTAAGTCATATTTAAAATGAAAACTTTGAGCTCCATTTTTACTTCCATGGTAATTTTACTGGATTCAAAATGCAATAATTGTTGTTTTTTTTTTGCCTAGGTATATCTTGCTATGTTTCTGCAAGTATAACTTTCTTGAACCGGAAATGATACTGAAATTCGTTTTTGTATTAAATCATGAAATAATATATTGAAGGAAGCGAATGTTTTACATATCATGGGTAATAAATATTCAGGACTCAGTCATTATAATTTTTTTTTTATTATTGCCGACGTTTCAACCCAATCAACAGGGCGTGATTCGAGCACTGAACTGTAACTTGAAAGCTTTCAGTGCTCGAACCACGCCCTGATGATGACCCACATGTTTGGGTTGAAACGTCGGAACAAATGAAAAAAAATTATAATGACTGAGTCCTGAATATTTATGTTAGACGGTCTTCCATAGGGTTGATATATGGATAATATCGTCAGGGCTGTTGCGTGGGCGCAAGGAATTGTGAATGAAAATATATACCATTCATGAAAATAGATCTATTTCTATTCGCATTGTACTTCCTGGTACAATCCGTTTCATTTTTATTCAGAACTTCATACACGACTAGTTCTTAAATATAAAGAAATTCTTATTTTTAACTTGGACCCAGTTTATATAGTAACATAAATATAATTAAATATTATAACACACTGTCTAGAAATTATACATTTATTAACAGTTAATTAAATTATGTAAACTGCATATCAGCATATAATAGACATATCTAGCAAACATAAAAAAAATCGGCAACTAGAAGATTTGGAAGTGTATATGCCACAGCTGATAAAAAACCATCCATACGACTCATTATTATCATTATTTCATTTTTCTAAATTAAAGAAAGTGATTTTTGAATGTAGGTTGGATCGTAACTCATAGGGTTCAATCCGTTAGTAAACCAAAAGAGGTAATTAACTGTCTTTGATCAAACAAGCCACGCACCTAAATGGCCTATAATAAAAACGAAAAAAAATATAAATAAACACAATCGTCACTAACGTATTATACATTACATTAATATAACATCACCCGATTGCAACTCCATTAAAAGAACAATAACAATCGAATTTCGTACTTATCGATCCGAGCTGACACCAAACCACATCAGGTACTTGAGTACTCCTTACCTGAAACAGAAAAAGGTCACAGTCAATATTTTGTACTTGAACAGTGTTGACATAATTTTCTGTCAACATAATGAATGGAGTGTTTTAATCGATTTATGATAGGTGCAAAAATCTAGATAATTAGCATATATTTATTAGATAAGGGTAAATTTATAGGTAGCAGTTGGAGAATTTTGATTATTAGTAATTTAAAACTTATACCAATACCTTATAAATCAAAAATCGATTTTTTGTAACACAAAGTTGTTTTTAACAGACAAAATATATACACTTTATAAACATTCACATATATTAAGTGGTGTTTAAATTCATAAGAGATGAGAAAAGCAAAATATTTTCACTTTTATAAATTATTGAATATTTAATAGTTAACCATTGCATTATAAAGGAACTAGATGGTCTGCGGTTGCGGTCATAAATAGGCTAAATAGTGGTAAAACTACTTCATTGAAAGCCGACGTTTCATTAATTTCCTATGTTTTTCCAAATTACTCAGTTAACACATGTTAGCTTCCCCTATACCTGCTATCCTTACCATTTGCTTTCCAGTTCTAAGTGAAACACCTGTAAGTCTCTAATTTTATTCTTCCAATTTTACTTAAATATTATCTAATTTTGGTTTCCTTTTTCTTTTCTTTCTCCAGATTCCTTTATGTCTATTATTTCATATTATATCCTTTTTCCTTTTCTTTCAATTTCTCCTGTAGATTTTCAGTATATTCACATTTTCATTTATTAAATATTACACTACAACTATTGTTAGCATCTATTTACTTCAGTTTATGATCTTGTTACTCAGCTTACTTTGTTCATATTTTATTGTACTTACTGTTTATAATTTTAATAAGCTTATTTACATTGTTTATAATTTTTTTTCTAATTATTATGTAACTTCCACAATTCTCTATCTTTTTGTATCTTGTCCGTTCTAGTCCTGAAGAAGACCTGCAAAGTCGGGTCGAAACGTCGGCTTTCAATAAAATAGTTTTACCACTATTTAGCCTATTTATTACCGCAACCCCGGACCATCTTCTTCCTTTTATAAATTATACATAGATGACAATTTTTCGTTCAAACTTCTATCATTGAATGATATTACATTAATGATATTAATAAATCTCGTATTTACAGAAAATATATAAAAAAAAATAAAAAAATAAAATTAATAAAATACATACAAATAAGAAAGAAACAAAAAACAGAAATGGAATTGAAGAAAAATATTTTAAGCAGAGGTATACATATATAAACCATTAGGTCAGTAAGGAGATTTCCGAAATGGGTTTGTTACTCACCCATTGAGGGAAAAATGAGACTCCAAGAAATTCTATTGGTCCTCCTTCATCCACGTCATCGGTATTAAAGGCCAGCGGAAGTTGAGTTAAGGCGCTACTATCCCAGATTAAAATGATTTGAGAGGAGAATCTTTCCATTCTTGGAATTCAAACATATTTATAAAATATTGCGGAGACTACAGAGTTTAGCTATCATGAACTGACACACTAATTAAATGTATCGTACTTTTAAGCTAAAGACTATTAAATTTGTAAAGAAACTTTATCTTTGATCATCTCCTGCAAAAACCTTATGTAAAATAAAAATATTGTTTAGGCGATGTATCTGCTTGGAAATATCTAACGAACTGAAAAGTTGAAAATAAAAACATGAATATAGAGAAAGAGAAGGCGATTGAATATGACTCAACAGAAGATAATAAAAAGAACAGAGAAATGTTGGGAAACAAAGAAGTAACAATCAAACGTTAATAGTGTATTTATTTCCAAGCCAATAGGTTCAGTTAGTCTCTTCTGAGTATCTAAAAGAGCTTATTATTGCTTAAATAAAAATTATTATTTTATTTTGAAATTACTTCTCTACTATTTAAAAATAAATCTTGACAACTATTTGAATTGTTTAAAACCTGGAACATACAAACTTTTTTTTTATTAACTTAATTTTTTCACACTTGTCAGAAGTTCAGAAGATCAGCGAGTGTGATGTCGATGATTAATATGTCTTGGAAGGAGAGGAGTACTCAGCGGCGTCCTTTCTATCTTGAATTTAATATTTATAGTTAGTGGAGGAGATCCCTCATCCAGCTTCTTTTAATCCTTCTTCGGGTGCTATCGGGAATATTAATTGTGGCCAAGCCTCGAATCAATGAGTTGGTATGTCCGTGTAAGTTATTGCGAAATCTTTTGTAGTATATTCGTATGTGGTCGTTAACTGTTGACATTTGTATGTCTTTATGTAGAGTAATGTTAATGACGTACCAGGGAGCCTGGGTGATCGTCCTAAACAGTTTTTGATTGAAAAGTCTTGAAAAATATTTTACGTATTTGAGTCTTTTTGGCTGTCCCTTATATCTGTGAAGCGTAGGTACAAATGGGCTTAAGTAGGTAAGTATATATATTCAATTACTGTTTACGCTTTAATTTTGAATGTCTTGAAAGGAGTGAGTACAATAGTCGTAGTCTTGGGTTTAGAGTTTTCGTTTTGTTTTTGATCTGTGGGCCCCATCCCATTCTTCTGTCAAAGGTTGTTCCAAGATATTCAACTTTGTCTGTCTGAGGAATTTGAGCATTGTCAAGGTAAATAGCAGGTCAAGTTTAACGTCGAATGGTAAAAGTGATATGTAGTGATTTGTCTTGGTTGAGTAGAATTTTTCAGAGTATGCAGCAGTCCTAAAATTTGTTTAGGTGTTATTGTAGATTTTGCATGGCGTATATTGAATTTTGATTTTTGTCGAGATTGTTGTATCGTCTCCGTAAGTCGCGGTCAGAGTATCGACAGGGTCTGGAATATCATATGTGTAAATGATATACAACAGAGGAGCGAGTACTGACCCCTTGGGCATTTCTGCTGAGGCTGATTTAATATTAGGAAGTTCTAAACCTTGGTAACATACTTTTAATTAAAAAAGGAGCTGAGCAGACGATACAAACAACTGTCATATCTCTTAGACTACAGATATTTACTCAGCATACAAAACAAGCGACTAATATACACCACCATAGTAAGACCTATTTGGACATATGGAGCAGAACTTTGGGGTTCCGAAAAACACAAACATAAATAAAATTCGACCACACAATCCAAAATAATTCGATAAATAAAATAAATAATGCTCCAGAGTTTATTTCAAATCATACAATACACACAGACATGAACATACCAAAAGTAAAATCCTACATACACAAAAAGTACACAACATTTCATTCTTCTACTCTAAATCATCCAAACCCATTTGTCCTATCAATTTCTTCCTCCCTGTTACCTGGTGAGCCTCAACAACAATTAAATCAGCGATACTTACTCGGACTTAAAAAAAAGTTTATTTAGGAAAAATGTTTATAATGAACAAAATATATATCATACAACAACTACACTAACTATGGCATCTAACTATCTACTATGAGTGACAATGTCTGACTACTTGCTAGGTGGATAAGGGAGGGGAAAATTTACAAATAAAATATATAAAACAATAATAGCTGAAACTACTAAATAATAATTAATATTATAACCAGTTTCATTATTAGTATTGAGACTCTCAAACAGTTCATTCCTGAAATTAGATATGTTTAGTTGATGAAAAGTTAAATTCAAATGTTTATAATACGAAATTACATGAAATGAAGACAACACCTCAGTATATACATAATTATCTCTAGTGTGGTTTACAATTTCCTCGTTATCCGTAAATTTAATAATAGCTGTTTCAGATCAAATTACTGGATAGGATGAATTATTTTGGATAGTGATATGTTTAATGTTAAAATTAACAACAACATCAATTCTTTCTACATAAGATATATAGGGTTTTAAATTGCTAATAGTTTAAAAATTACTTTAATTATTATGGATAGAATTATTAATACATGTATCATTAATTTTATAAATTTTTTTACAGTAATAATTATTTTAAAAAATTACACTCTTTTTTATACACTTCTGCATAATTATATAATACAATTTGATTATTTACAATTGTTGTTATAATATAATCATTCTTTCTTCCTGGAACAGATAATAAATATAAAGTACTAAAAGTTTTAGCTTTAGTGGGTAAATGTATCATAAATATAATAAATATAAAGTACTAAAAGTTTTAGCTTTAGTGGGTTAATGTATCATATAATGGATAATATTATTTTTAATTATTCAAGATATTTTGCTTGTTAGCTATAATGTTGTATTGCAACGCAGTGGGAAATATAATGTAAAAATAAATAAATAAAAACGACTATTGTACTATATTTCCTCCACATTTTATATAAATCAGCTGTGTTCTGTGGTTTCATTTAAATTTGGATACCATACACTAGCAGTTGTTTTGTTTTCCATCGAGGTCACAATACTGTTTATTTTACTTCCTATGTTGAATCCACTAGAGGATTTATCACTTTCTGTGCTCTCTCTTTCCTCTGAAATTCAATATATCTTCTCTCTAATTGTTCAATATATAATAAAACAAATTAAATTAGTTTATTTTAATTTTTATTATGTTGCAATTTTATATTTATCAATGTTAATTACATTTTATACAATGTTTCGGGCTATTCGACCACCAGGGTCATTTTTGAACTAGGTTACAATTTTTTTTTTAACCACTATGAATGTAAAACAAGAATACAAAAGATAACAAATATAATTTTTCAGTTGTTCATTACAAATTTAGGAAATTAGAAAATAGTTACAGTACAATAAAATAAGAATATTCAAGTATAATTAATTAGTTAAAAGAAACGTTTAAAGTATGACTGGTATTAAAATAAAAAGCTTATACTAAAATGGAGGAATTTTAACAAAAACAATTAAAAATTAAATATAAAGATTATAAGAATAAAAGTAAAGTACAAAATAAAAGTACAATTTCAAAATAAAAATTTAAATTTACAAGAAGAAAAGCTAAGAATTACAGCTTGAAATTAAATATTGGAAATTTCAAGAAGAAATTTTAACAAACACAATTAAAATTTATAGAAACAACTTTAACAAAAACAATTAAAATTAAAAGTTAATGATAAAATAAAATATAGATAGAATATAACAATAATTTATTTTTATGGAATATAATTCATTTGAAGCATACTATAGCATTATATATATATATATATATATATATATATATATATATATATATATATATATATATATATATATATATATATATATATATAATATTATATTATATATAATTTATATATTAGTTTTAGATATGAAGATATAATGTTTCAGCAAAAAGCTATTTCTAAAATATACCACTGAAAGTTATTTTCGCAACCCTTTGTTAGTGTAGTTTCTATATTATTCCTCATATATTCGTATTGCCTGCCCTTTGTGGTTCATCAATAAAATTGTTTTGTTGTTATTTTATTTTTTAGCAATACCATTTGCGCTGGAAAATTTAAATAAAAATTCAACTTAATCTTATAGCATTGAAAGGGTAATATCAATATGATTGAACCTATTTCCTAACAGCGGTACGTAGTAAGAGGGTTTTAGAAGTTTTTACTTTATTTTTAGTTATTTACATACTATGATTTAAGTTTATTTATATATTGTTTGAATCTTTATTAGGTAACTTTTTGACCAGATATGTATTTTTTCTTTTGTAACTGTACATTATTGCTATTCTAAGGGGACATCGTTCCAGAATAAAGTTTATTTTCTATTTCTAAATCCGTTTAAGCGTTATAGTCCATAGTGGCAGAGGTTTTTCGGTCGCTTTCTTGAAAGAAAAAAAAAACCGGATAATAATGCCGAGTTCCGATCATCATCTACCCTCTGACATTAATATCAAATCTCAAAATAATCATTCCAGTAGTCATGAAGAAAAGCCAAGGGAGACAGATTGTTTTTTATTCAATTTTCGAATTCTACGTCACTTGAAACATAAAATCTCAAATTTGGAAGGAGGGGTTTTAACATATTTTTTCTTGGACGATTACAAATGTTGATTATTAGAAATTATGAGCCAAAATTATTCTATCTTTGAATCGATTTGAGGCAGCAATCAGAATATTGTAAGTTTTATAGAGCCGAGGATCAAAGCGAGAACTGATGTGACAGGAAATTAGCCTGCGGAATCTAAACCCAACTCAGCCTCCGCGATCGGTTGTTTAGTCGAGAACCGGCTACCAATTATTTTCTCTTCGGATCTAAACTTCCATATTTCCTGCCTTTCCATCGCCGTCACTTTATTTTACAACTTGAAATTATATTCTTCGGAGGTCGGAGTTCATTAACCGAAAAGTCGCCCATCTCTGTCCCCATCACATTTACAATAGAACTTATTTCCTGTCGATATTCATGAGAAGTGGCACCATTCAAACTTTTTATTAAAAGTCTACTTCATCCTTTATTCTCTGAATAAAATGTAAAAGTATTATTTATTTAACCCATTTATGTAATCTAAATATTTTTTTTTGCAGTTTTCTTAAATAAATATTGCAAAAAGTAGTGGGAAAATTGTATTCTAAAATAGTTTTTTTATTGTTATAAGTAATGTAATGATACTTATATAATTATTACATATTTCTTAGGAACCATTAAAAAAAAAAATGGAATCCTGACCTTTTATTTGGGATATATTCTTGACATTGTATCGTCAAATTTCGCCTGTTTAGTTTAAATTTTCGCATCGAAAGCAACGGCTTTTAATCGACTCATCCAAGTTATGAATTCAGATGAGATTTATCTGAAATTAAAAACGGTTACTAGATATAAATCCTTCCGTTAAATGAAATAGTCGGTAGCTCCTAATATATAATTACTTGTTACACGTTAGCAGTAAGGTTAAAGGTTTAGCTCTGTTAAAAATATACTTCAAAAACTTTGTAATAGCCCAACATTGCTAGAAAATAATTTATATTTAAAGTAAAGCTGTAAGTGAAAGTTGTGTGAGGCGCACACCAGATATTTTTGTATTATATAAACTAAACAAGTTTTTTATTATTTTAATAGAAAAATTTTACGTTAATTAAATAAGCGACTTAAGTATAACAGTATAAAACAAATCAAGTATAGGAATGCAATATTACAAGGGAGTTCCCGGATTCGAACCAATACGACAGAATGTATAATTATTGAAAATATTAAAAAGAAATGTTGAAAAACGATGAGCAAATCATCCTGAAAAAAACCTGTGCCACCAACAACTCATAAAAGGTTATGGCTTCAGTACAATGTGAGGAAGTGCTATTACAAGGCCAATGGTTGTCCAGGGAGGTGATTGAGTCGATATCACGCTCAACCACCAGCTATCCCACCTTAATTAATTATTCAAATAAGAGTAGCCACTTTATAGAGGCTGGGTTTGAAACAGGAGGGTCTACCGGTCCCAGGGTCGACTCACGACTGATGAAAAATTACTACTCATCAGTTGGATTCAAATCTGAGGCCATGAGCTATAGTCAGTAATCCACTGAGTTATTCCGTTCTCTTAACGGATTATCACTCTGTTTTAATTTTTTTTTCTATTTCAAAACTTATTTATTGAGAAATATTAGGATCTGTATCAATTAAGGACATTTATAACAGTATTCTGAGACTAAATTCAGACCATATTTGGAGGAGAGGACTTTTGATATCGTTCCAATAAAGGGCGTTCGTTAGTCCGCTTTTGTCGGCCTCACCTCCACTGCTCTGTACAGGTGAAAAATAGGACAAAACCAATCAGTCAGGTAGACATAACTACACCTCTTTGGAAAAATATCTGTCTCGGGCAGGCTATCTAGAGCGTCGCTATCGTCAGCTACTATTGTGAGCCGATGACACGGGGGGGGGGAGAGGGAAGTTATTCCATTATTTATATTTTGTTAGAATAGAATAATAAATATATATTATGTATTTGTATGCAGGAAGTCACATATAATTTGCCCTTCCCCTTTAAATGATAGAATGTTCGTGAGATTGCAATCGGGTAACATGTAGTTAGTGTAGTATCCGAATTTTCAACGTACTTTGGAATAAGTTGGTTTTTATTTTGTCCTCTTTTTCTCACATTTTCGTGTACTCGGATTTTCCTAGAGCAATAGAAGTAAGTTCTTGATTAATTACAGAGTTAAAAGCCACCCTCCCAGCACCTGGAAGCGACCTTGTATTTATATTATTATCTTATCTCTCTAGCATGACGTCGTCGCCGGACAACGCGTGTTGTGCACATGTGTCAGATCGCTCGGCCATCCCGACCTGTTGAAGTATTCATCTATCACTCGAATCACCAATCGAATAGATTAACAATGTTAGGTTAGCCCTGACACTTTTTTTTTTTTTTTTTAGCTTCAAGTTTATTTGTTATCAGCTAATTTTATACCAATTTTCAAAATTTTGTGAACTTAATGACTACACATCCAATTGTAATGACTGGAGTTACTGAATAGAAATGAGAATGATGACATGTCGGTGACACATGAGTAGACGCATGCAATTCGCATAAGTGAAAATACGCAGGTACATGATTGGTATTTAGACTTGAAAATGGCTCAACGAGCCGAAACGTCGTAATTCGATGTGTAGTCATTAAGTTGATAAAATTTTGATAATTGGTGTAAAATTGGCTGATAACAAATAAACTTGAAAATAATTAGTATGCCCCGAAGAAGGATTGGAGAAATATTGTGAATATTTTTTTGAATTTTATGAAGTCGGCCCAAGACCCCCACTGTCCTATACTGCCCCTATTGGTATATTAAAATATAATGGAGAAATAGATGATCATTATTATTATTTATTTATTTATTTTTAAAAATCTATTTTGGATTCTTCAATAAATTTGCACAATGTCTTAATGGTATACCTATCTAGATTAGCCAGCCCTTGGAGGAATGTGCTATTGTTTTGGATGAGGGGGTATTTCTCGCGGTATTTATCATATCTCTAGCATTCTGAAATAATGTGCAATGGAACCTCGATGGAGTTATATGTCGAAAATTTATCATTTTTTCCAACTTTAATTAATGTCAAGCATCGATTTGTTCAACCATGGTTAATTCTTAATCTTGTAAGTAAGGCTATTTCTTTTCTGCTTAACTTAACACAAGTGTTAGAGAACCATGGGTGAAGGTACCGACATTAATATAGTCGGTAGCGCAAAGTGAGATATGTGTCAGTAGTAAAAAATAATATATAATCACAAGTGACAATATTGATCGAAAATATAATAAAGACTGGTTTTCATATTGATGTTAAAATTCAAACATACAGCTCTACAGCAATATTTGTTGAATCGATCTATCCATCTGTTTTTAGACCTCCTTCATGGAATTTTGCCTACCATTGTGAAATTCATTGTTGTGTAGAGGCTTTCTCATCGATCTCTGGGAGGTGCATCTCCCACCCATCTTAACTTTCGTGCCTTCATATCATGGAGGCTATTCTCCTCCATCCCTCAGTAGATGAGAGTGGGGCTATAAGTTCGATTTTTAAACGACCTCAACTATTATTTGGAAACAAAGATTTATTAATATATTTTTTTTCTATAAAAATGTATTTGTGGCTGTCGATTGATTGTTGACCATCAAGAAATGTGCAGGCTATACAGAAAATAATGACATGATATGGGGAAGGAAAGTACTCAACAGCACCTCGTGTTGCAATTACTTAGGTTTAGTTTCCATTATAATAGAGTGCGCAGTTTGAATACTAAAATAATGAGATTATAGTTTATGGAGCAGTCTATAGTCTAGTATATGGAGCAATCGTTTCCTGTCCGCTTTATTCAGCGCGCATCATCAGAGTACTAAATTCATGCTACCCTTCAGTTTATAAATATATTCTTCTTTATTAACCTGAAACACTTTTGGGTGTATCTTTAATGAATGATTTCATATGAAATTCAGTATATAGGAAATGGAAAATTCGACTTAATCATGACAAATCCAAACATATAACATTTACTCTTCGAAAAAACACCTGTCCTCCAGTTTATATTGACAACAATCAAATTTCTCAAACGGACACGGTACTTTACCTTGGACTCACCTTCGACAGAAGGATGACATGGGGCCCACATGTTAAAATGAAACGCATGACACTTAACAAACGACTCAAACTACTTTACTCTCTTTTTGCCAAATCTTCAAAACTAAAACTAAAACAGAAACTGAATACATATACATACTTACTTAAGCCCATATGGACATACTCATCACAAATATACTGCATCGCTAAAAAGACCCACCTACAAAAACTACAAACGTTCCAATCAAAATTATTGCGACTCATAACAAAAGCACCTTGGTACGTGCCTAACAAAACTCTACATACTGACCTCCACTTTCCAACAGTTGACCAACATATAACGACCCTATAACAACGATTTTACACAAATTTAAACGGACATAATAACAGACTTATAAGAGACATGGCCACAGCTGACATACCTCAGAACATGAGCAGGAGACTAAACAGGCGTTGGATGAGGGATCTCCTTCCTTAGACAACCTAAGTAATTGAAACAAGTTAGGGAAGAGGTACTGCTGAGTACTTTCCTTCCCCATGCCTGTCATGTCATTATATCATTATCGCCATCACATTTGCTGATTGTCAACTTATTGTTGACAGGCGCAAATAATACATATTTAATAGACAAAAAAAAAAAAAAAAATGTATATAGGAAAACAAAAATTAACAACTTAACCCGCTTGGGGAAATGTAATTTATAGGTACTAGCTCTAAGTAATACATAGATGATGAAAAAAAAATAAAGGGTTGAATATAAGCTCAGTTATTTCAAGATTAATTAATAATATCTTAAGATTATTAATTCAGTCAAATATGTTAGACAATTTTCACAAAATCATGAAACAAAATATATTATTCCTTGGTGTTTTAAAATCTAATATTAATCACTTAAAATAACTTCACATCTCTAAGTTGTATTCTGAGGTTAAACATTATCTCAGTTTGCAATTACCAGCTGATGTAGCTAATCAGCCTTTATAATTAGAAACATCGGTGCGTTGCTTTCTACTATTTCGTGACGCACTTCAGACTTATATTTATCTCTTTTCGTTTTTGAGCTATCTCATTGGTAACAACTTACCCCGGTAACTTTTATCCTCGCTGTCCCCTACTATGATCTCATATCGCTTCAGTTATCGTAATCAGGAATTCCTATAAAATATTATAATAATTCTTTCATCGGATGCTGAATAGTATCTAGGTGTCACTGCCATATACCAGAAATGGCTTTGAGACTTTTAGAGATATTTTGGGATTTCGATTCACTGCTACATAAATTGTTTACTGATGTTATATTATGAACCACTGATGAAATCCGTAAAACTACTAGGTTTAAACTTTTCACCTTCATAAAAATATAACTCATTTAATATAAATCCTATACTGTCAAGAATTTTATAAGAATTACTTTTTAACAAAATAATTAAAAATTCGTAGAGTTGCGATGGGTTTAACAAAAATAGAAAAAATGTTATTCCAGAGATGTTCCTCAGACTAGACAAGTTTAAGAACTCCTGATCTAGATCTGAGGACTGGAGTCTGGAAGATGAAACATCAAAGGATCGTAGTCCTCACCACAGCCCAGCGGGAGATAAAAGGAATTTGGAACAGGAAGGAGCTCACTGAGGAGGAAGTGACAATAGCTTTAAGGAGAAGGAAGGATATTATTGCAGACCGCTTCCCAGTCACCAGAATCACCTTCATACAGTTCAATTTCTAAAAATGTGTCAATAATAATATAACGACAGTTGAATATATAGTAATAACTGCCAAATCTATGCGTTCATAAAATTACATGTTATTTCTGATTTCCTTCAATATTTTTACTTTATGTAAATGTGACCTGTATATCGATAGATGTAAGCATCATTATGTTGTGAATGTACATTTTTGAAAAGAAAATTCTTTAGGCGCGTTTTGCACTTTTTTTTTTTTTGTAGAGAGTGCTGAATTAGATTGAGCCATCAGATCTACGATGTGTAATGTTCGGGTAAAGTTGGAGTCAGTTAATTGAAACTATTAACCATCAAAATAAACATTTGAGAAGTTGCTAGGGGGTGCAGTCAATATATAATAATATATATTATAAGAGTATTTTATTGTCACCTAACTTCTTCCGCCAGTGTCAGAAGAAATGCCCTGATGAAGGCCTACAACGTAGGTAGAAACGTTGGTAAACACAATAAAATACTATTATAATATATGGTATTATATATTGATCGCAACCCAAACCAACTTCTTCTGACATCATTACAGTCAATAATCTTCATGACAAAATAAACGTTGATCGACCTTCCACCAGTCACGAATTTACAACCCTCCATATTTATTATTCATGAAGTTGGTTTGGTTAGTGCGAATAATTGTGAGGGTCAGATCTATCTATCTATATCAAGGTCTATACCATCTATATAGTACTGAGGTATATAGTGTCTATATAATACAGAGGTATATATTGACTATATAGTGCAGAGGTATTTACTGTCTATACCGTTTAGAGGCTTGTGTAAATCTAAGCCAGGTAGTTACCAGTTAATTGATAAAATATCAAAGGGAATGCAGCTCACCTTAGGGTAGCACACCTCAGTATCTTGACCTCAGTAATTCGACGGAATAATTCAAAGGATCCTTTTAATATTTACTCTCTCGGTAAATGGAAAGGTAAATAAATGCCTCATAAATACTAAGTAGAAAGGATTAGGTCTTCAAAATGGAGAAAGGATTTAATAAAGGGAAGAAAGACTAGCTTAGTGAGGAACTTAAGAAGAACAAGCAGATTAGGAGAGTTAGAGATTAAGGAGGCTTAGGCAGGTCGATTAGTATCAAGTCGGCTAATATCGATAGAAAGTCGTATTAGATATTGCGTAATATTTATTACTATAGATTAATTATATTCATGCATATATTTATATTATGTATTTTTTAATGACATGTAGGTCAAGTTAAAAGAACATAAATGTATCGAAAATTCAAATTGTTTTCTATGTATATTAAAATAATTTCTTCCTCTCCTTTTAGGCTATACTGGGTTTTTCCTGGGCGAATAGGAATAGTGAGGGATTAATACCTTGAGTTAAAAGCCCCCTGTTATCGGGATTTGAAATCGTGATTTTTGTATATTGCTGGGGTGTGTTGGTGACTGGGAAAATGCTTAAACAATACTTATTTACTAAACCGTTATTTTGTTTTTTATTGATGGACCTCTTCCATTTTTAAGGCACCGCTAAGACGTTGTCCACAATTACCTTTAACGTTCTCAACTTTTGTTGAATGAACTTGCCTTTAACGATACGTTTTAATGCAGGTAAGAATAAAGCTGTACACAGATGTTTTCAATAACATTTTTATTAAATTTCTAATGATATTATATAAGTCGGAAAGGACAGAGTGGAACGGGGGCTGGAGATCTGCACTAGCGGCAGTACTCAACCGCTGTGCGGGTTTAGCATTCACAGAGACAAGGCGAGCGGGCTGCCTAGGCAACATGTATTTACCCTTTAACTTATTTACTTATATTTTTTCCTAAATTCACAAATATTCCATTGTTTTATTTATTACTTTAGCGAAAATACTCCCACTAGAATAAGATGTCCATAAATTCTAAAAAAAAGGTTTATTTGAGGGTTTTTTTCTCTCTCTTTAGGTCTGTATCCGCAGCTGTATTGACAATGACAATGACAATACATGGTATTGACAATCAGGTAATTTGTTGTGATAAAATGAGGATTGACATTATAGGCATGAGGAAGGATAGTACCCAGCAGCACCTCTTCCTGGTCATTATTTACTTCTTTGATTTAGTTGAGGAGATCTCTCATCCAGCTCCTTTTAGTCTCCTCCTGATGTATATGTCAGTCGTAGCCATGTCGTTTATAAATCTGTTTGTGTGTCCGTGTAGTTTGAGAAGAAAACGAGAGTAGAGAGTACGTATGTGGTGGTCTATAGTTGGTTTTCGTAATTCGTTATGTAAAGTTTTGTTGTTGACGTACCAGGGAGCTCCTATAAGTCGTACATTTTGGGTTGAAATGACTGTAGTTTTTGTAAGTGCTTCTCTTTTGCCGTGCCGTAAATCTGACGTATGTTCAGATGAGTTTGAGTAGGTAAGAGTATGTATTTAGTTTTTGTCCAACTATCAATTTCGATTTAGAAAAAGGTGTAGTATTTTCAGTCGCTTTTTTTAAAATCTGTCGTTTAATTTTTATGTGTGGGCCCCAGGTCATCCTTCTGTAGAATATTAGTACAAGGTAACGTACTCTATTTGTTTGGGGAATTAGTTCTTTCCTATATAAACTGGTGGGTACGTTTATATATAAATTGGCAATAAGGCGCGATGTATAATATAGATTTTTTTTTAAACTTACATGGACATACTATCACGCTGATACAAGACATGACTATGATTAAAATCTTCGAAAACACGCTTTAAAGGCACAAAAGAAACTGGATGAGGGATTTACTCGCTTAAAAATATACTAAAATCAAGAGAGGAAGGAATGCCGCTGGGCACTCATGCCGATTAACCCACTGCCAGTATTTTTCCCGACAGCAAACTCGCTAATTGTCAGTACTTCTAAAATGTATAGATGAAGAAATAAAGTTTAAAATAAAACTTTATATGAACAACAAATCTGTTTATTATCAAATCCATGACAGGTGCGGATGAAGATTGAATCGAAAATATATTTGACCTTTTCTTTAACACATTTCAAAGTATCATGAATTACACCTCTCTCAAAAAATTTGGTTTTCACAAAGAGAACTGGCAGAAATAACAGTGAGTTTAACATTAAATAAACCGTAATCAATTTAAATTAGATGAACTTGGCCAATAAGATGGGAAAAATCCTAGGGCGCAATAATAAAATTTTCTCATATTATAAACTCGAATTGAGATTTTAATACAACATCGTTTACAATAATAGAATAAAATAATAGTGAATCATTCTAAAAGTTCAATAAAATATAACATATATACTAAAAAATAATTGCTCTTTGGACAAATTTGGTATCATAAACGTATATTAGAATGCTTGCTAGTGTTCATTTTCACCCACAAAACATCAAAACATTTATTAACAAAAACAATTGTGACAATTAGAATTATAGAAAGGAAAATAAATATTTTAAAAGACTTTTTATAAGAGTTGGCACGAATTTACTCGAAGTTGTTTGGACTATTTCCAAATGTATTGGACCACTTCCGAACCGTAACTTGTATTAATTCATTATTCGAACTAGGTAATATAACTTTAGTTAATTGTTAAATGTGTGATTGAATTTATTAAACAACTGCAATGTTACAATATTATCATTATATTGCCTACGCTCAGGTGTATAATTCAATTAAATTTAACTAAACTCAAGAAACTAAATAGATTATTATTGTTTGATTAAACAACAATAATGGATTAAACGGTATTAGTTACCCTGTTTTTTAAGATAGGAGATCTCACGCCCAACACTTTTTTAGTTTCCACAGCTAGAAGCAGCTTTGTAGAAGCGATAGTTAAACTTTGATTTGCAATCAGAAATCCGATGATTTTGGCATAGAGAGTTTTTACGACATTAACAACTTCACATTTAGTTTTATATATTACCCGAAGAAAAAGGCGATCTTATATATAAAAACTCGAATTTTGGTAAGATGGCCTTTAGTGTGTAAGAAGTTTGAAATTTTGTACTTTGGTTCTATACATCTTGGAAAATGCTAGTGATTTTGAGGGCTACTTTCTATATTTGACGTAGGTGATTAGATCGTCTACTGTTGGGAAAGTGCTGATTGGGTCCAGAGAAATTTCGAATCGCCTTCGGGTTTGCGAATGGAAACCGCTTAATGCTAGAAATACTAACAGAAACTCGGCTGAATTTTCCAGGTTTATTGCCTTGTAACCTTGAATGTTGTCGGTTACTTTAATGAGAAAATTTTCGTTATAGTTCTTATCCATCGATATATAGCAAGTGTAGCAATACGTCTTAATCTGTTAGTTTGTTTATATTTCATAATGTAAATATAAAAAAGTTCTTCAAATAATTTGAAATGCAATAATGAAAAAACATTGCACAATTCGTTATTGTTTTGAAATATAAATACCTTAACAAGCAACGATACATAAGAATCAAAATTAAAAAAACAAAAGAAATATTATGATGTAGAGATGGTTGACCGTTGATATGATATGAGAAGGAGTTAGTCGAGGATGCGGTCAAATAAATAAATAAATTGAGATTGATTCAATCTATTTATTCGTTAACATTCATTTATTCGTTAACATTCATGTATTTATTTTCTTTTATCTATTTTCTTATCATGTATTTTTTTTATTTTCTTTATCTTTTATTTCTGTATCTGACAACTTCTTCGTGATTTATATATACTTATATTTATTTTTTATTTTATTTTTATTTTTTCAACATATTTGTATCTTTTGTAGCCCTGAAGACGACCTGCAAAGTGGGTCGAAACGTCGGCAAAAATTAAAATTATTTATATATTTTAATTTATTTATTTATTTGACCGCACCCTCAACTAACTCCTTCTCAAAAGAAATATTACTTACTTTTTTATCGATTTATTTACCTGCTTTTGAATTTTTTGGAAATAATAATAATAACAGTTCGACAATACTTTTAATTGGAGTTGGCGACCTCATGAACTACCTTAGCTTCTGTCAACAAGCATGGAAATAATTATAGGTACACTTTAATAAACTTTCTGAAAGAATAATTGTTTGGCTAATATTTGTCTCTCCAATTTAACTTCTCTGGTATTAATTTAAGACAAAGTATATTGTTGAAAAAAATTAAATTATAAATATAAGAATATATTAAAAGAGTCTGTGAGTCAATTAAGGGAAAATTGATTCAAGAATTACAACGTTCTTGTAGAAATTACATGCAATAGTTGTTGCATTGACTATTTTTTTACGAGCTCGTCAATTACTAAGCCTTATACATTTACTTTTCCATTTTGACTACTTTCATGGTGTGAAATTAATTACATTTACGAGGCGATAACATCCCCCTCGATTTCATGCCTTCTAAATTCTCCAGGAATTTCATCTTCACCCAACAGTGCCAAATTATTAGCATACCCAAGCGTGGATACATAACACCCACAGTTAATGCTCTTTAGGTTCTAAATAATAAAATATCTAAAGATTTAATTATTTTAAATTTTCGCTTTTTATGAAAATAATTGTTTCTTTTTTTATTTTTCAAAAAGTTCTTATTTAAATACGTTTTAGTTTAAAATAATATTTCGTTCCAACGTAATCGAAAATTATCAGCGTAATTGAATCAGAAGTTCATGTAAGCAAATGATAACAGAAAAATCGAAATAACTATTTTCATTTATATACCCATATGAAGTAAGAGATAACAATAAGTTAAAACCAAATCAATTCTTGTTTGAAAATTTTAAAGGGCGGTCCCTCCACGCCCAGTGGTATAATAAAAGGCCTCTGGCCACAGATGCAAAGAACGCACACAGCGTGCAGAGCCCTCTTAACTTAAAATGCCCTTGGGCAATAAAAGGAAAGTTGAAAATTTATGTATATATACATTTATATACACACTGAATTTATTCAAGAAATTCCTGGGGGGTAGGAAAAAAAAAAAAAAAAAAAAAAAAAAAAAAAAAAAAAAAAAAAAAAAAAAAATTGAAAATTTTATGTTTTAAGTGTTATTATCATATGGTGCTAGAAACCTATAAACACAAAAAATTATAACTAAAAAGGTTATTTGAATTTTCATTTGAATTTTCAAGTAGAAACGTAAAATTTTCTCTTTCGAAGTTGAAGGAAGAAGGTGTGAAAGTGAACATACGTAGTTGAAGGTGATATCCACCGAAAAAATGGATCCCAACCCAACTACAAATGTCGTGGTAAGGGACGAAAGGATGGACTTAATCGACGCTACTTGTGGTGATGCTTGGGCATTGGTAACGGGTAAAAAAAGAAATTTTCCTAATGAATCTAGGGATCCGAGAAAATACAAAAAAACCGAAACAGAAAATGCAACAACTCCAATATCTGTAAGTAATTCTTATGATGTACTTAATTCCATTACCGAAAATTAACAATCCGCAGTAAATGTTCAAACAAACGAAAAACCACCACCAATACACATAAACGACGTTCAAAATTATCAGGCATTGGTCCTATTCCTTGAAAACAACGCAGCTCCAAATTCTTTTTTTCTGAAAACAACTATCAAAGGTGTAACAGTTTACCCGAAAACACCTGACGTATACCGTAAACTAGTTAGTAGTCTTAGAAATGGAGGTGCTGAATTCCACACATATCAGCTACCTGAGGACAAAAATAGAAGAATTGTCATTAAAAATTTGCACCACACCACCCCAATCTCTGAAATTAAAAATGATTTAGAAAAACATGGTTACATTGCAACAAACATCATAAATGTATACTCTCGATTCAAAAAACCTTTGCCCATGTTTTTCATAGACATAACAAAGGCTACTTTCAATGAAAAAATTTATGAAACTGAATCAATTTATTATACAAAAATTGTTGTAGAGGAGCCTCGAAAAAAAAGAATTATACCTCAGTGTATAAGATGCCAACAATATGGTCATACAAAATCATATTGCAACCATTCTCCACGATGTGTTAAATGTGGCCAAGGCCACGAAAGTGTATCCTGCTTAAAGACCAGGGAGACAAAGGCAACCTGGCAAGCTTGCACAGGTGACTCAAGCCATCTATCCACAAAATGACCGCTAATCAGCTGACTACAGGCTCTTTGTCCATCCTTCTGTGGAATGCAAATGGACTGACACAACACAAAACTGAACTGGACTTTTATCTTCTTGAAAAACGTATAGATGTAGCTCTGATAACGGAAACTCACCTTACACCACGATCGAAATTCGGTATTTCTGGTTATGTGACACACAGGACAGACCACCCCGACAACACTGCCCACGGCGGCACTGCTATACTTATAAGATCTTCTTTATCACACAACCATTTACACTTACCAACTACACCTGACATTCAGTCCACAGGCATCACACTATACATGAAACACAACACATTGACACTAGCTTCCATCTATTGTCCTCCAAGATATGTGCTGACATCTTCGATGTTTTGCGACTTCTTCCAAAGCTTAGGTCGATGTTTCATAGCAGGTGGTGACTTCAACGCAAAGCACCAACATTGGGGGTCACGGCTATGCACACCAAGAGGAAGAAATTTGAGGGCTGCTATCCACGAGCTATCATTAGACACTATAAATCCTGACACACCGACATACTGGCCTGTATCGAGACTCAAATCCCCGGACCTTTTAGACTTCTTTACTACAAAAGGACTGCGTACTGTACCTCATTCCATAAGTACGAGCTCTGATCTTTGCTCTGATCATTCAGCGGTACACCTTATTCTACTCGATGAGGCCGTCAACGTGCCAGCTCTCATCAAAGGACCAATTGACTGGGATGCATATAGAGAGTTTTTAAACTCTTCGCTTTTGATCCCAGTGTCCATAAAAGGTGAAAAAGAACTGGAGGAGGCTGTGGAAACATTCACCAAAAATATTCAACAAGCTGCTTGGACATCATCAATACCAAAATTCAACTCTGCGACAGCTGAGCACTTGCCGAAATATCCTCAGTACATAAGGGACTTAATCAGAGCAAAGAGAAGAGCGCGTAAAATATGGCAGACTGACAGACACCCTTCAGATAGACAGACATTTAACCGACTAAACAATCAACTTAAAAGAGAAATCCAAAAATTTAACAGGACTAACTATGACGCATACATCAGTGGTCTTTCTACTGACGATGGGAGCTTGTGGAAGCATACCAAAAAGTTATTAAAGCACCGAGAGCTGTCAACACTACTTACAAAAGAAGATGGATCCTGGGCCGTGTCGGATGAGGAAAAATCTGAACTCTTCGCTCACCACCTTTCTTCTGTATTTAAACCGTTTACAAACTTCACTAACACAGAACATGAGACTATAGTACTTAACACATTAGACATCCCACTTCAGCTGACACTACCACCTCCTTCTTTTACTCCATCTCAGGTTGCACTTCAAATCAAACAATTACCGAAAAGAAAAGCTCCTGGTTATGACTTAATAACAGCCGAAGCACTCCAACAAATGCCCAAGAAAGCTCTAGTATTTCTGACAACAATTTACAACTGTATACTAAGGACGTCAAAATTCCCTTTACAATAGAAATACTCACTTATTAAGATGATTCACAAACCCGGTAAAGACATATACAGTCCTTCATCATACAGACCCATTAGCCTCCTTCCTATATGCTCTAAAGTTTTTGAAAATTTAATATACAAAAGACTTGTTGACATATTGACTGACCAACAGGTAATACCTGACCACCAATTCGGCTTTCGCACATTCCATTCGACGACACATCAATTGCACAGAGTTACAGACTACATTGCTGGAGCTTTAGAACAAAAACTATATGCAACTGGAGTATTTTGGGATGTTGCTCAGGCGTTCGATAGAGTCTGGCACCAGGGTCTTCTCTTTAAACTTAAGACTATACTTCCATACACCTACTATCTTATCCTTCAATCTTTTCTCTTCGACAGATTTTTTTCAGTTCGGCAGGGCTCGGAAGTGTCTTCAGTCCATCCAATCTTGGCCGGAGTTCCCCAGGGTTCAATACTAGCCCCTCTACTTTACGTTATATACACTTACGATATACCTATTGACGATGAGATCTTGACAGCTACATATGCAGACGATACAGCAATCCTCACAAAACATCAAGACCCTACACAGGCTTCACCAACTCTACAACATCATTTGCTTAAACTACAAGATTGGTTCACACTATGGAAAATTCGACTTAATCATGACAAATCCAAACATATAACATTTACTCTTCGAAAAAACACCTGTCCTCCAGTTTATATTGACAACAATCAAATTCCTCAAACGGACACGGTACTTTACCTTGGACTCACCTTCGACAGAAGGATGACATGGGAACCACATGTTAAAATGAAACGCATGACACTTAACAAACGACTCAAACTACTTTACTCTCAAACTACTTACTTTGCCAAATCTTCAAAACTAAAACTAAAACAGAAACTGAATACATATGCATACTTACTTAAGCCCATATGGACATACTCATCACAAATATACGGCATCGCTAAAAAGACCCACCTACAAAAACTTCAAACGTTCCAATCAAAATTATTGCGACTCATAACAAAAGCACCTTGGTACGTGACTATCAAAACTCTACATACTGACCTCCACTTTCCAACAGTTGACCAACATATAACGACCCTATATCAACGATTTTACACAAATTTAAACGGACATAATAACAGACTTATAAGAGACATGGCCATAGCTGACATACCTCAGAACATGAGCAGGAGACTAAAAAGGCGTTGGATGAGGGATCTCCTTCCTTAGACAACCTAAGTAATTGGAACAAGTTAGGGAAGAGGTACTGCTGAGTATTTTCCTTCCCCATGCCTGTCATGTCATTTTATCATTATCGCCATCACATTTGCTGATTGTTAACTTATTGTTGACAGGCGCAAATACATATTTAATAGACAAAAAAAAAAAAAAAAAAAAAAGTGTTATTATATATTTTACCAAAAAAAATTGTCTGCTGATATGTGCTTTTGATAAAGGAAACATGGATACCTCATATGCTCTTCATTCTAAAAAATATATGCGTGAGAAAATAACTTGGACGGTTTTACGACACATAAATTTTTGCTTCAAAAGCAAATTTTTTAATCTAGTCTGATTAAAAAACTGCAAGATTTTATCAGAACTTGATATATTTTTTTGAACTTTTTTATGCACCTTTGGAATTATTTTTGTGTAGTATGAATGAGGCTGAGTCGTCAAGCTCGGATTGAAAACCTATCAGAAACTAAAATTCAGATTTGGATATTGTAAGCAAAGGAAATATTCATCATTTAATTCTCCTTATAATGATCTATTACTATAAATTGTTACTTAACGCATTGACGAGTAAGAGAAGCAAAAAGAGAAAAAAAAATGTGTCAGTAACTAAAAATCGGACATACATTTCGTAAGCGAGGGAAAATGTTCGGTATTTCATTCTCTTCGTAATGATTTATTATTATAAATTGTAACTTAACACAACGCCGTTGTAAGAGAGGAAAAAAGAGAAAAAAATGTGTCGAAAACTAAACGATAATGTGTTTTATTGAAGATATGGTTTAAAATATTTGAGAAAATAAAAATTAGACCTGAATTTTGTAAGCAAGGGAAATGTTCAGCATTTCATCCTCTTAATAATGAGTTATTATTTATAATTTATATTTCTTATTATTAACATCGCCTTGTTGATGTTTTTACTTCTATCGTGTGGTCCAAAGCATACAATGTAGTTTTTTATTTAATTATATTGTTTTATTCATACCGTCAGAAGTACCAACAAGGAGTGTAAAAAGGAGTGTACTGTCGGACAGTAGAGCTGGAGTATATAATTGGTAGATGTGTACGGTTATGTCAGGCAATAAAAAAATAATTATCGTTGCACACTTATCCTTGAAGAGAAAATATAAGGGATGTTTAAGGGTTAAGTGGCCAAACTGAAAATATTATGGACCTCAAAACAAGAAAAAATGTCCTCTGAAATTATGTCCGCAAACGTTTTGTTTGGGAGATATTCACACCAAAATATTTTCATTGTTATGAATTATTAACGTTATATTAAGTAAATAAGACTTATTTATTTGTTTCAACTACTTTGTTAATTATACGTAAACATTAAATTCATATTAAATGTTGTTGTATATTTTTCCAAAATGTCCTTAGTTCATTTTTTAAGTTTGGCTACTTAACCCTGATACACTCTGTATATTAATAGAATTTACATTATTTTTTTTGTCAAATTAATATAAAATAAATAAAACATTGCCCAGATCTTGATTATATAAATAGTAAATAATTAAATTAAATATATTATTGCGTAGCGAGCTGAGTGACATGTCAACTAGAGTGAGAACCAGGGTTTTAGATATAAGACCAACTTGGAATAAACTAGGAAAATCACGATTTAGAGCTTTAACTTAAATGAAGGAGAAGTCGTGGTTAAAAGCTAGGATTAATATGAAAAGGAGCTCTCAACTTTTCATCATATTGAATAAGGTCTTAGAAATCCGTTCGAGAGCTCTCTTTACCGAAATAGTGAATGTTTCCAACCGTCTTCCTCGATATTCAAAACTCTGAGGAAAGAGAGAAATGATAGTTTTAACATAAAGTTTCAGTATGCTTAATTATTGAGGTCAATATTTCATTGGCTAGTTCTAACTTGTTATATTTTTAAGCTCAAGTTCATTATATTGTGCACGTCTTATTTCATTTTTTCGATGTTTTATCTTCGACATATTTTTCTCAGTAAAGCAATTCTCTGAGATTCTTTAATTCGTCTGATTTTGATAGATGTACGCCAACGTTCAATAATGTTTTTTTTATTCACATCTACTTCGTATTTTATGTACTCATAACATTCATGCTAACACGGAGATAATTGACTGCTACTTACACTGCTAACATAACAATTCTATAACGGATATAATAACAGTTTCATGAAACTGTCCTTCTCTTATTAGAAATATGGCTAGAAAATGAGCAGGCATTGGATTAAAGATCTCATTTACTATTGGCAAACATAAATAAATATACAAAGAAAAAATTGTAATGTAATTGAAACCAGTAAAGGATTCTGATGTGTTGATTATTTCAATAAAACTTCTAGTATATCCGTTTAAATTTGTATTCTGCAATAATAATAATAATAATAAAAGGCTTAGCGAACCCGAAGGTTCGATGCCGACACCACCAATCGCTTACTACACACCTCCCTCCACCGTTCGCCGTCCAAACCTAATCCCTTCAGATCGGCTTTAATGCAATCTTCCCACCTTCGCTTCGGTCTACCCCTCGGACGCTTACCATTCAGCACCGCAAATATTAACCTTTTAGGAATTCTCTCGTTACTAAGCCCAACAACTTTACAAGCCCATTTGATTCGCCGCGATGAAATTACCTCAATTATATTACCCGGATACAGCTCACGCGATTCGGCGTTGTGTAACCGTCTGAACTCTCCGGTTAACTCATCCTGTATTCTGTAGTACAAGAAAATATTTATTTATACCAGTAAGAAAATATAGGAGTGATAACATCTCAAGGGATTTAAAATATATATAAATATAGTGGCCCGATTTTCTTTAGAAAAGCAGACAATTTGAATTTTGTTCTTTTTAACTGTTTTTCGTTGAATAGGAAGTGATATCTAAAGAAATATTCAAATCAAGCAATTAACAATTACTTCACTGTAAACTAGACAAAGTGTTCTTCAAATGGAAACTGAGTTTGTCATTCTTAAAACCATAAACTAACTTCATTTTTTTTTTTTAATCATTAAGCACTTACTAGACAAACGCTCTAAACTTCCCCTTAATTACAAAAGACTCATATACTTGACTATAATAAGACCTATTTGGACTTACGGAGTTGAGCTCCACTAAGTCATCGAATTCCTCTAGTATTCAATCCTTACAATCCAAAATCCTCACTGCTCCTTACTTTGTCACAAACAAAATCATCCATAACGACCTTAATGTTCCTTATGTTTCTGACCTGGCCCACTCCAGATACCTATCCTTCCATAACAAACTTCATAACCATCCCAACCCTCTCGTTTCTAACCTTGCTTCCTCTTCGATTCCTGATAACCCTCCGAGGCGTCTGAAAAGAAGATGGCCCCGTGATCTAATGTAGACATATCATTAGAGTGCTACCAATGGGTAGTTTCTCAACATGTGATTTCATGCTATTTTATTCCTTTGTTCACATTTATTTTTACTTGTAATACAGTTGTAAATATCATCAATAAAAAAAATATTAATTATTCATTTTTTTAAATCATATTTCTGCTACACTATAGATGCGACACATTAAGATAAACTTTCTTGTTTAATAAATTACTTCTGGTCTGATATCTACATTAATTGTGTGTGGATCTTCCTCATCCAGATGCTCTTCACCTTCTACGGGAGTTATCTGGGTTATGTCGTCATATCATTCATGAATATGTTGGGCTCCTAATGTTTTCATGTGTTTAACAAGTGCATGTGTTTAGTTTTTATCTCGTTTTCAGTTTTGATTTGGAAAAAAAGTGAGTATAGTATTTTCAGTCGCTTGTTCAAAGTCTTTCGTTTCATTTTAACATGTGGCCCCAGGTCATCCTTCTGTCGAATATTAGCCCCAGATAACGTACAGTGTCTGTCTGAGGAATTTGTTTGTCGCCGATATAAACATGTGGGCAATGCTATATTATATGAAGCGTTGTTATATATTATGATTTGTCATGATTTAATCTAATTCTCCAAAATGAATACCAATTTTGTAATTTAATATGTTAAAATTGTTTTATCGTCAGATTAAGTAGCGTTTCGGAGATGATAGGCATGCCATACGTATAGATAATGTAAAGTAACGTAGCCAATATTGATCCTTGAGGTACTCCTACCGACACTGGTCGAATTGAAAAAGTTTCTATGCACTGTCGGAAAGAGAAAACATCGCAGTTAAATTTACATTTCTTATTATTTTATGTAAAGTGAACGCGAACGTCATGGATAAGGAACTGTATGTAAAATATCAATAGATCTTTATCCGACCTTGCATAATGCAGAACCCCTATACTTCAATATTATATAAGAGTTCAAGCATTATTTGGGAAATCAAATATTTCTCTGTATAGAATATATAAGAGAAAGAACGTATATTTGTTTAAAGTATTATTAATAATATCAAAGTAACTAATTAATAATAAAAAAAGTGATGGCTCAGAAAATGATTATACCTAATAGGTTTTCACTAAATTCAAATAGGTTATACCATTATCATCTTCATCATCCGAGAATAGATAGTGTTCACTAAAAAAATCATGCTAGCAAGCATTGAGTCACGCACATGTCAAATGTCACGCTACTTGGGAGCGATATTATGAATAATTAATTATTATGTTTAACAACGATGGCCATGTAGACCTGGCTTCGATTCCACTCAAGATTTGCTAATAAAATTATATCATAGATATTTATTTTTTCATATCCCCTTTTTATTTATTTTTCACTTGGAACCTTTTCATTGTTTTCATAGTAGTCCTTTTACTGCTTAAAAGCATTGTAAGGTGTATTTTTCGATTTTTTGTCGTTTATGAGTATTTTGTTCTTCATCTGTAATATAACAGATGATGGGGCTCACCTCAGGCTTGAGTTGACCTTATACTCTAGAGCTTACACCTAAATTAATAAAACATATATCTCATGAGATTTGTTGCCAACGTTTTGGAATTTGGGCTGGTAATAATTTGTTGAAAAGAGGGTTTGTCAATTGTTGGGATTTTTCGAAGAATGATTTTTTTCGTTTTGCCATAAATTCGTTTATAGTTGATAAATTTAGTGTTGCTTGAATATCCAATGTCTTCTTTCTCTGCAGCGTGGTTCCTCTTACAATTTTTCTAATTATTCCATTTTGGAAATATTGTAATCTTTTCAGAGTTGTGTTGCTGATGTGTTCGAACAGAGGTGCACCATACAACAGAGCCGGCCGTATAATACTTCTATAAACTAGAAGCTTTAGGCGTAAAGATAAGTTTGTTGTCCGAATTAAATTTTGGAGTCTGTATGTCTTAGATCTTACTGTTTTAATTTGTCAAAATGTCTAGTAAATTTTAAATGTCTGTCGAAGTGAATACCGAGATATGTTAAGTCAGTCGATAATTTAATACTGGTGTTGTTAATTTTGAATTCGTTTGGCATTTTCTTTTTTGGTATGAAAATATAATTCCTTTCGTCTTTTCAGTGTTAACAACTATGTTGAGGATTTTTAGCTATTCTGCAATTTTTTCACAAGTTATTTCCGCCTGCTGCATAGCTTTTTCGGCATTCATACTACTACTTGAGACAGCAATGTCATCAGCAAATGCTGTCACGGTAGCATTTTGGTGTTTAGTTCCCACTATTTCCGCATTATATAATAGGAAAAGAACGGGAGATAAAACAGCTCCTAGATATGAATCGAGGTAATTTAGATAATGCCGATAGTAATTTATTTATGCGGTTATGAAAAAAAGGTTAAATAAACATATAATAAAATCATTTTTATTATTTATAATTTTCTATTGACATTTTAATGTTTTGTGTGGCGCCTGGCTTTACTATCCTTTAACCTCTAAAGAGATATAGAAAGTATAAGGTACTTAGCCATTATTAACCATAATAAAACATTTATGTTATCAGGCTCGCTCAGGTGAGAAGGGGTTAGGTTGAACTTTTTTATAAAACAGCAAAAAAAAGAGAAGATATTTAAAAAGTCTATTTACAGATAAAAAAAGTGCGAAGCTGAAGTAAATTATTTGACTATTACTGTTCGTTACTGTGTTGACTTTGAAGAACTCTCACCACTAATTAAAGTGTGTTTCACAAGGGGAAGTTATCACTTGATAAAATTATTTTACACTTCAACGAGAAACGTGCCAGCAGTTTATATAAGAGAGAACCGAATTCCTCAGACAAACACAGTACGTTACCTGGGACTAATATTCGACAGAAGGATGACCTGGGGACCACACGTTAAAATGAACTACGTACTTTGAACAAGCGACTGGAAATACGGTACTCACTTTTTTATAAATCGGAATTGAAAATTAGACAAAAAATAAATAAAAACACTTACCAACTCGAACCCATTTGAGCGTATGACTCTCAGATTTACAGTTAGGAAAAAAAGACGAAATTACAAAAACTACCGTCATTTTAATCCAAAATTTTACAGGATTATAACAGGAGCTCTCTGGTACGTAAAGAACAAAACTTTACGTAATGATTTACGACAAACAACTATCTACTAACAGATACTATTTGCTCTCGTTTTCATCTCAAACTACACGGACACAACAACAATCTTATAAACGACAAGGCTACAACTGACATGCCTATCTGGAGGAGACTAAAAAGGAGCTGAATGAGAGATCTTTTCTCAATTAAGGAAGTAAACAATGACAAGGAAGAGATGCTGCTGGATGCTATCCTTCATCATGCCTATAGTCGATCCTTATTTATCACAACAAACTGCTGATTATTAAAACCATGACAGCTCAGATATTCGAAGGGAATAAAAAAAAAATTGCTTCCACTAAATTAAAATATATTGTTATAAAACCCGTATTTATATTTAAGGCTTTATTAAATATAAATTAATCACCAGTTTGGTTCTAACTATATTTTTATCCTTCCATCTTTCCTATTGTTATGTAAGTGAAGTTTATTATGGGACAGGAATGAAGAGTTTGTAGCATTTGAAATCGATAATAAAAAAAAATGATCACAATATTTATCTGGAATTTTAAATCGTTTGAATATATTGATTAAGAGTGATTTTTATTTTTGATCATAAGTAATAAAAATCATACCCTGATAATTAGTTTAAAAAAAAGATAATAATAGCATAGCGAAGCTTGTAAATTGTTGGATTTGAAACCAACCAATTCCTAAAAAGCTTAGATGCCCAACTGGAGACCATAGTTCCGAGCTGTGGTATAGGAATTCATTTTTAAAAATATTTCCTTATTTCTTATATTTTGAGAATATAAAATACTATAGAATAGAATAGAATAGAAGAATCAACTTTATTCTGGGACAAAATCCCTTGAGAATAACAATATTGTACATAAAAATTAATATAACATCTGGCCAAAATGCATATTACAATAAAAAAGCAACTAAAAAATAAGTAATGACAGAAGTATTTACATAACTTTACAGATATATTAAAGACATAATATGAGCAATATGGTCCTAATAATCCAAAATAGTTGCTACAAACAATAAACTAACGTTTATATCCCTTAAAGAGAAATTAGTTTTTCTTTTTAATTATTCATCTGTAGACAGTCTGTAGTTGTTTCTGTGTTTTTTTTTTAACTTGGTAATGACATTTTGGTAATCCCTGCGTGTTTAGGAGCCGAAGACTCTAAGAGATTTGGTGTATTTTAATATAATTATAATAATCGTCAAATAAATAATGTATTCATAGATCGGTGAGACGTTGACAGCTTGGTATAGTTATGCGTGCGAGGCAACCAATCCGAGAGTTCATTTGACAGGATTAGAACAAGGCCTCCTGGAAGTTATTGGCCCAACTAATAACAGAGCCTATTAAGCTTCGTAATCCGCGACGCGGAGCAGTATGGTCGCTGATGAACCAAGTTGGCGATTGGATTAAGACCACTTAGCCTCGCATTAACATGATAATGTCTATGCAAACTAACCCAGCGGCGGACAATGTGCAAGAGTTCGAGTCCCGCCCAGCCAGTCCCTCATGACTTATGCAGCCACCATTCGGTGAAGGGATCCCGCCAAAATCAGCTGACATCTCCCGCCTGACGGATCCACTCAGTGCGGTTGTCAAATTATTGAAGCTCGGGTAGAAGGGGGGGGGGATATGTCAGGTAGGAGAACAGTAGGAAATCCATTTAGGTCTCAAGTTTGTCTTGTTCGGTTCTATATCTAGAGCAATCTCAATAATTCGAAATAATCACTGTAGAATATGTTACTGAAAATTGCTGATTGATATGTTGTTAGGAAAATTACTCGAATTAAATGTCTAAAATTCAATGAATACAATCTAAATACAATGGAAAAATAGACTTCTAACAAAATAGAAAATCCGAACATATACCATTTACTCTTATATTGACAACAATTAAAT
Source organism: Nezara viridula (assembly GCA_928085145.1). Taxonomy (NCBI): domain Eukaryota; kingdom Metazoa; phylum Arthropoda; class Insecta; order Hemiptera; family Pentatomidae; genus Nezara; species Nezara viridula. Next base: position 3,430,634 of record OV725079.1, read on the forward strand.
TTCTCAAACAGACACGGTACTTTACCTTGGACTCATTTTCGACTGAAGGATGAAATGGGGTCCGAATGTAAAAATGAAACGTAAGACATTTATCAAAGGACTCAAAATACTTTATCCTCTTTTTTCTAAATCTTTAAAACTAAAACTTAGACAGAAACTTAATACATATACATACTTACTTAAACCCATATGGATATACTCATCACAAATATCGTTAAAAAGACTCACCTATAAAGGCTTCAAATCTTCTAATCAAAACTTTACATACTGACTTCCATCTTCCAGTTGACCAACATATAACGACTCTTTATTAACGATTTTATAATAACTTAAGAGACATGGCAACAGCTGACATACTTCAGAACATGCGGAAGAGACGAAAACGGCGCTGGATGAGAGATCTCCTTCTTTAAACAACCTACATAATTGAAAAAAAAATTCAGAAAAGAGGTGATGCTGAGTACTTGCATTCCCCATATCATTTATACCTTGCGTTTCCATCAGTTTTGCTGATTATTAACAACAAGGCGCAAATGAATATTGAATGGAAACAATACATTTAAATTTACGTACTGAATACATAACTGGGAACTTACAGTCACGGTCATATAAATTGCATCTCCCAATACAATTTTTTATTTATTTATTTATATGATATTTACAACTGTAAACAAAAAATACATCTGGTAAATTCGCACATTGATATAAAGACATGGAACACATGTTGAGAAACTACCCATTGGTAGTACTCTAATAATATGTTTACATTAGGAGATCACGGGGCCATCTTCTTTTCAGACGCCTCGGAGGGTTATCAGGAATTGAAGAGGAAACAAGGTTAGAAACAAGAGGGTTGGGATGGTTCTGGACTTTGTTATGGAAGGATAAGTTTCTGGATTCGGCCAAATCGGAAACATATAGAACGTTAAGGTCTTTATAGATGATTTTATTTGTAACAAAGTAAGGAGCATTAAGGATGTTGGATTGTAAGGGTTGTATGCGAGAGGAATTTGAAGGTTTGGTGGAGCCCCATAGCTCAACTCCGTTAGTCCAAATAGGCCTTATTATAGTCATGTAAATGAGTTTTTTATAATTGATCTGAAGGTTAGAGCGTTTGTCTAGTAAGTGTTGAAGTAGTCAGAAACGTCGAGCTGTTTCTTGTCGTTTCAGTCTGGTATGAGGATTCCAAGTTAGACGTTTGTCCAGATGGAGTCCTAGGTAACGGATTTGTTCAACAGGAATAAGTGAGGTGTTGTTAAAGGATACTGAAGGACAGGAAGTCATTGGTTTACGACGAAGGGTGAAGGTAATTTGATGGGATTTATTGGAATTTCCAATACAAATTTCATTTTTTTTTTTTTTTTTTTTTTTTTTACCAGAATGCTACTGCGGGATCTCGGGATATTTTTTTGTCATTTTTGAAACTATATTCTAAAAACAATGACGCCATTAAGCGCTCAAATCGTTTCTTTTCTTTTTTATTTTGTTATTCTCGATACTATTTCCAGTGAAAATTCATTTTCTTCATGCAATGTCACAAATTTAATATTTTTTTAAAGAAGACAGTTATTGATACTAGTGATAATTACAGCTTTTATCCTGACAGTAGTTAAAACTGAACAGAGAATTATTAATATTAAGATTAATGAATGACTTTACTAGAACATAAATAAAATAAAAGATCTAAACAATTTTTGTTGAAAATTTACAAAAAAACAACAAACAAACAAACTTTGTAGACAATTTTAATGAGGTAAATAATAATTAGCTGATTATCATTTATCTCATTAAAATTGTCTGCAAAGCTTGTTTTTTCTTTTTTGTAAATTTTCAACAAACATTTTTTAGATCTTTTATTTCATTTATGTTATAGTACAGTGTTTCACCAGAAATTGAATATACAGTACATAATTAACTAATCAAATAAAACAAACAAACTAATTACTGTCCATCTCTATTTGTTTCTCATTCAACGTTTTATAAGAGAATAAATAATTAAAAGCTTTTTACATGGCTTTTTTATTTTCAATCAACGTTTGAGTGAACCTTTACAATTTTATAATAACCTTTGTAGGAAAAACGTTATTTAAAAATTATTAAAATGGAACGTTCAATATAAGATCCATAGAAGTTTCAGATAGATTTGTAGTGAAATTTAATTAAAACTTATTCAATGCATTGAGAATACATCTAGTTACTTAATGAAGTACTTTAACAACATTTCGGTCAGTTCGTTCGACATATTATTGCTCATCCGATAAAACAATGACATAACTGCTAATACTACAACTTTATAGGAGAGAAAAAATATTCAGAATTATTATCATATAATCCCATCTCTTATAAAAGTATTAAAATCTCGAAAGATTTCAAGAAATCTCATGTTAAATGTGTAAAATGCTAATAAAATTGTTATACAGCCGTGCGAACTGGAAGGAAGAATAGAAAGATTGAAGATGAAAATCATCAACGCGATGACTAGAGCGGTTTAGGATCAGACAAATGACATATGAAGGAGAATGATCAATAAAAAGCTACCAACTGAAACTAGTCAATAAATATCACATGATATGAAGGCAATGAAGTTAAGACGGAGTAATATATCAGAGCATTTTATCAGAAACTCCCTCAAAACAATGAAGAAGCCAAAATAAGAAGTAGAAAGTCAAAAAGTGGATGGATATATGGAAAGATTCAATAATACAGCAGGTAGATAACTGAAAAAAAATAGTTCAAGCCAGGATATGCAAAAGATCTATATGATCTGCGATGCCAAAAAAAAACTATTATACAATAAATTGAATTCGATTAACACGTCTTCCAGACAAAGTGATAGGTGATAGGATTTTTTTAAGTTCAACAGTTGCATTATTGCTTCATCGAATGGACAATATAAAAATATTCTCAAAACATAGTTGAACTTTGTACTGGATACATAGTATTGTGTATCAGTTTAATACATATCTGATGAATACAGAATCCATGTAAAATTCAGGAGCTGGCGGATATCCGGAAATATAAAGTTTTACGAGGGAAGATAAACTGTGCGGAGAAGACGAAGGAATGAATTAAAGATAACAATAAAGGTAGCCTTCGGAAGGAAGAAGAACATAACCTCCTGACTTGGTTACCCAGGAATCGATAGACCCATTATCTCCTGCCTTTTGATGGGTCGATTAATTAAGATTATTACTGTAGGAGTTCAAACGAGTAAACAGTATGTATTTAGGAAGTGAAACGTTTTTTTTTTAAATAAAAATGATTTGTTTTTTTATATGAAATTAAAATAATTATAATGATGTAGAGATGGTTGACCGTGATATAATATGAGGAGTTGATGGGAGAGAGGTGCGGTCAAATAAATACTAAATTATAGAAATAGTATTATATATTATATTTATTTTTGCCGACGTTTCGACCCACTTGCAGGTCTTCATCAGGGCTACAAAAGATACAAAACATGGTGAAAATAAAATAAATGAATATAAGTAGATATAAAATAAGAAGAAGTTGTCTGATAAAGAAATAAAAAGATGATATCAGAGATATAGCGGGTGACAATGTAGTTAAAATATTAAGTATAATATATTTAGAAGATACAAACAAAAATGGAAAATAAGTATGAATAAAAATAGAAAACAATGAAGAATATAGCATGTAAGTTAAAAGTATCTGTTTACTTTTAACTTACATAACATTAACCTCATATTCTCCTTTGTTTTCTATTTTTATTCATACTTATTTTCCATTTTGTTTTGTATCTTCTATATATATATAATACCTGATATTTTAATTACATTGTCACCCACTATATCTCTGGTATCATCTTATTATTTCTTTATCAGTCAACCTCTTCTTATTTTATATCTACTTATACTCTTTTATTTTATTTTCAGCATGTTCTGTATCTTTTGTAGCACTGATGAAAGCCAGCAAAGTGGTTCGAAACGTCGAAAAAATAAAAATAATACTATTTGTATAATTTAGTATTTATTTGCCCGCAACCCCCGATCAACTCCTTCTCATAAAATAATTGTAGATTTATATAATTGACAACAAATATAATTTATGGTCTCCTTTAACCAAAAAAAAGAAAAAAAAAATAGGCATATGACCAAGAAAATTACAGTGGAAAGATTCCGAAACTTTTGAAAAATAAAAGTATTTTTTCCGTTTAAAACTCCGATTTAATTAAACATTTTCCTAGTCGCATGGTTGAGAGAGATGTGTAGGGATCTCCTGGAGTCATGAATTTCTCTCCACAGTTGGAGAAACAAATCTGGCTCGGAGTTCTCTCGCCTAATTGTAAATTGTATATATATATAATATTTATATATTATATATTCTATTAAATAGGACCAACAAATTATTGAGTTATACGAAGTCAGAATCCGTGTCCTACCATCCTTGAAGATATGGAAACAGCTGCTTTTGAAAAGCGGAACATTACTTTAAAGAAATGTAGATGGTGAGTTAATGTTGTCGATCAGTATATATATAACTTAAAGTATCAATTATAGTCGGATAATAGGTCATTACATACACTCAAATAAGTTAAAATAACTTCTGTTTATTCCTTTTATTCAAAACGTTTCGATCCCTGTTTTTTAAACATAAATAATGGGATCCTCTTCAGTTCTGGAAAAACGAAACCTATCATTGGTATAGCAATCAAAAGTTTTCATACATTTCTACAATAATCCACATTTTTTCTTACATTTAATTGAGCATCGATACCCCAAGCCGGGGAGCACGCTGACAGACCCAACAGTACTGCCACAATGACATCAAGCTACTGGGAGCCCCAACGCGCACACCGATCCTGGAGTCCGAGAATAATACTAATACCAACAATAACAGTGTACACAAAAATCTCTGTTTGGTTGTAATAAAAATAGCCAAATTAAAACATTGAAATTGCTAAAGAAATGAATTAAAACAACCTTACTTGTATTTACTACTAACGTCAAATGCTAAAATTTAAATAAGTTCACAACAAAACAAAGTATAAGTTATATTTATAGTTATATACTAAATAACACTGTAATGCATATAATATGCTTTTGCATGGTGTATGCACACTTCTAAAAAATATACGCCTCTTCTGTAGGGTTACTACAGCAGAGAAAAAAAAATATATTATATATACATATTATATATATTATTTTATATATATATATATATATATATATATATATATATATATATATATATATATAATATTTATATATTATATATATATATATATATATATTTATATATATATATATAATATTTATATATTATATATACATATTATATATATTATTATATATATAATAATATATATAATATTTATATATTATATATACATATTATATATATTATTATATATATATATATATATATATATATATATATATATATATATATATATATATATATATTTATTTATTTATTTATTTTTAGGTTATTTTATTCTTATTTATTGTTTAATATTATTTTCTGTATAATTTATTTTTATTTATTGTCGATAGAGAATGAATGTGATCTATGAACAATACTTATAAATGTCGTCTAAGACAGATTGTAATATTTTTCAATAACGAAAAAACAAAAAATTAAGTCTTATTCCTATGTTTCAAATCCATATTAAAAAAAAAAATCTTAACTTGAAGGTGTGAGAATTATTAATTGTTAAACTCTCGCGTTGAAACCAGTATTGTTTATTGTTGATTAAATTTTAATTATTCTAAAAGTTAATCGTTATTTTAACTCATAATTTTAACTTTTCCTAAGTACGGCCACAATTAACACAGGTTTTATTCCATTTACTATAAAACTATTTACTAATAATATTCCGACTTTTGTTCGGCTAGATTAGCTGAGAACGGTTGATGAGAGAGGCGGTTCGTTGGCTATCGGTAGATCGGTTTGATATTACAGTAGCCTCCTGATTGCAGCTTAGTTCGCCCTTCATCCACCCATAATTTTATATTCCTCGTCTACTATTTTCCAAATGAAGTACAATCGAATGATCCTGAAAATACTTAATGCGATATCCCGCACCCCTTAATCCTTTTGTCAAATCATCCCTTAAAAATGCAACAAAGAATATAGGTTGGTATTGCTAATTTTATAATTAATTTAATTTGAGTTTTTCTAGAAATATTTTTTCTCTAACGTATAATTACAAATATCAAGGAATGAATGACCATTGTATACAAAATCATTACACTTCCTCATAATTTTAATTATTAACATACTTATTTCAAAAAGGTCTGATTAAGAATCAAGAATTTACAAAATAAGATATTATAAATTAACAAAAATATATAAGTAAATTTACATAAATTTAGTCGAAAAAAAGAAAATAAGCACTTTAGTTTTCGTATGTGGGTAGTTTTGGCTGTTCGGTGAATTTCTAAAGCGTAGGTCCATATGGGCCTTAGTAGATAAACGTAAATGTTCAGTTTTTATTTTAGATTTAATTTTTAACGTTTTGTGAGAAGTTAATATAATAGTCGTAGTCAGAAGTTTAATATATATATTTTTTTGTTGATATGTGGACCCGATATCATTATTTTGTCGAATGTCAGTACAAGATATTGTATTTTATCCGTCCGAGGAATTTCGGTAATGTCAAGATAAATATAATGAAAGTGTTACGTTGAGATTTGTCTCGGTTAAATCCATATTTTCCAACGTTTGCACCAATCATTTACTTTTGTTAGATGATGTAAAGTCTGTGAGGCTTATTACACGGCTTACATAATAATATTAAAAAAATATACAATATAAAATATAAATGATGTTACTACATCCAAATTCTCATAGGCAAACCGAAAATCCTCATTTTATCTTGGGCACTAATCAAAAATTAAATATACAATTTCCATCAATACTTGACTTTTATTCCTTATTAACCTAAACTACATTTTTTCATTATCATATGGTCGAGAAACCAAATACGTTGAAATACTAAATAAATAATAAATACAAAAATATGTATAGATTAACTTTATAATTATTAAACCTATTAGAAAATTGAAATTTGTATTGTATTGCATTTTTTTGAGACCCTGATGAGTTTTAATTAAAAAAAAAAAGAATACTAGACTTAAACGACAACGATTCCGATTACTTCAGCACTAACTAGACAAACGATCTAAACTTCCCATTAATTACAAAAGACTCACCTATATGACTATTTCATATTTGGATTTACGGAGTTGAGCTATGGGGCTCTACTAAACCATCGAATTCCTCTCGTATCCAATCCTTTCAATCCAAAATCCTTCGTAAAATCCTCAATGCTCCCTACTTTGTCACAAATAAAATCATCCATAAAGACCTTAACGTTCCATTTGGCCGAATCCAGATACCTATCCTTCCATAATAAACTGCAGAACCATCCGAACCCTCTCGTTTCTAACCTTGCTTCCTCTTCAATTCCTGATAACCCTCCGAGGCGTTTGAAATGAAGATAGCCCCGTGATCTCCTAATGTAGACATATCATTAGAGTGCTACCATTGGGTAGTTACTCAGCAAGTGTTTTTCATGTCATTATATACATTATGTTTCAATTTACTGGATCTATTTATTTAATACAGTTGCAAATGTCTTTCAGAAATAATAAAAAAAAGAAGTATTTTGTTATTTAATTCTTTACATTTTTGTTCATGCTTTCTTTCGATAGAATAATCTGACTGATGTATTAAAATAATTTAAATTTTGCTATTTAGATAATTTTATTTTAAAAAATCGCTATTTTCATAACTCTTAGAATTATTCACTTATTTATATTTATTACTCTATATGTGTTTTTTATTTCTTAATACCTTAGGACCTTTATTATACACCTTAAAAATACTTTATGTTTTAATTATTATAAATGTTGATATATATATTTTCTTTTTTTAAATATTGACGGATATAAATTTAGTTAATTGCTTAACGCAAAAGTAATAATAATAATAAGCGAATGTTTAGTTTTATTTAATTGTAAACTAAGAAGTGGTTACATAAAATTGGGACAAAAATACCGATTCAGAGAGTAAAAAGAGTGAATTAAATGCACCATTGAAATAGAAAATTAAATAAAGGTCGTAAAGCGTAAAAGTAAGAGCGGCAGATAATGGAATTATATTATAGGGAAATCGATTCGTAATACATCAGCTACTCCATCGATATCAATAGTTCGATTGCTTTAGGAGGCCCTTTCTTTCCTGTATATTGACACCCGGGGCTATTTTCGGACCAGAAATATTTCTAGCTCGTAAACATTATCAAAGCAATTCCACGTTTCGATAAAATATATATCTTTTTTTTTAAATAAATACATTTTTATTATTTGAAATTTACACTTTTCCATTATGTATAATTGAATGCCAATTTTGTGCATAAGATTTATTGTACAACCTGAAAGAAATTTTATATTAAAAGAAATGATTATATATATATATATATATATATATATATATATATATATATATATATATATATATATATATATATATATATATATATATATATATATATAGTATATATAGTATATATAGAGAGAGAGAGAGAGAGAGTTTTCAGTAAGTAAAGGAAAATATTTAAAGACGTAGTAGTAGATTTTAAGAGCAATAACAAAGCTTGTAAGAACCATGGTCCAATTTTAAAAGCAGGAAATTAGGGAGTTAATTTTTTTTTCTTTTAATGTTACATTTTTTATTGAATAGAAAGTTATAACTATACATATTTAATTTAGATAATTAAAAATTGCTTCATACTAAAGTAGACAACATTTCCCTTAATAATATCTATATATGCATTTTTTTTTTTTTTTGGGGGGAGGGGCAAATTGTAAATAAAAAAATGTATTTATTTAAAAAAAAAATACTATATTTACACAGGTTGTCTCGCAAATAGAGATAAATATTCAAAGGGTCCATTGTATACCTCAAGAGCTACAAAAAAATTAATATAAAATCTGAGGTATATAAATAAAAATTAAGTAACAACATTTATTCCCCAACAATTTTTTCTTTATTTTCATGAAGTTTTATGATCATTTCATTATCCCATCTTCAGACCATGTCCTTCTATCATCTTATTTTTTTAAAAAAGATTTGTCATAATAATAATTATAATAAAAATCTCCCTTAGGGCTTATGAAAAAAAATTATATAAAACTTATATAAACAATGTGGTGTTTTGATACCTCCTTTCAGGTGACATAATATCAAAATACTGCATTTTATTTCACATCTTGAGATGAATCTTGAATTATTTCTTAGTCAATCCTCAGAATAATTGATATAGCTTCAAAAATAATTAAACAAGAAAATGTTTAAAAAAAGTAATGTAATTAGAGGTTGATAAAAAATCTGGTGCGCGCAACACACAACTTTCACTTGCCGATCTACTATGAATAGAAATTATTTTCTGGCAATGCTGGGCTATTATAAAATTTTTTGAAGTGCATTTTAAACGAAGCTAAAGCTTAAAGCTTACAGATAACAATTCATTGAGACCATTATAATTACAAAATGTCTATTTAATATATCAACAACAGGCAATAAAAATCTAGTCACTCCATCTGCTTTTATAAACCACACAACTTTCTTTGCTTTTATAAACTTCAGAATGACTAACTCCAATTTCAATATTTTTAATTGATATCATTTTAGTAATATTTTTAGTTGAAAAAGTTATCTATGCAGAATATGAGTAAGTTGATTCCGGAGGTGGTGATTGCAATGTTGAAATATAGAACTGAAAATAAAGGTATAAATTTAGGTACTTATTACTTATGAAAAATGTTCTTAGAAAGATACTTTATTAAATATCTGTAGAAAAAAAGGTTTTTTTAGTCTCAATAATTAAAAAAATATATTTTAAATTTATCCAAATTTTCACCTCTTCAGGGAAAAAAACTAGAGACCATATCTTTCCTCCTAGTTGTCCGATCTTAATGATTTTTTTTTTTTTTTTTAGGAAATTCCACAAACGTTTAAAATACCAACAAAAAAGTGTATACTTTTTGAGTTATTCGGAATTTAATTTTACCATCGCTCGTAACTTTTTTTCCAGCTTCTTTTCGTTGAAGTATGTTACATAGATAAATTTAAAGGGTGTCGAGAAAATGACTTTAGCGAAGCTTAATTGAAATCGGTACATTCGTTTAGGCGCTACAGTCTATAGCAACGCAGGTTTTTCTGCTTTTTTTTTCTCCTCTAGTAACTTATCAAATTCTTTCAAAAGTTATATTTAGCATTTTTTCATTACTTTGAATAATGTGAAATGATTAACTTTTTAAAATAAACCATATTTAAGGGACTTTAGAAGAAGACGTATATGAACATTGGGCATTTAAGCTCTGTAAAATGACATCAATGGGGATAAGATCTAATTGATATTAAAGACCACTTAATTATACAATGATACACCGAGCTTAATCAAAATTGTTAGAGCTGTTTTTGAGAAAATTGTGAAAATGTGTTTCAGCGTTGATATAAAGTGGCACTTCCGGTTAGCCGATTTTAAGAAAAAAGTTGCCATCACATCTAAGGCATATACATATCTTAAATATGTAATATCAGTTTCGTAGGACTTTTCGTTTTTGAGCTAGACTGCTAACATACAAACACACAGACTTGGTCATTTCGACTCAGGGTACCTCAAAACGTCTATTTCCGTTGAAAACTCAGATTCAACAATTTTCTCGATCGCAATACTTACACTTACTATATATTACATGTATACGTAAGTGAAAGTAAAAAAAATCGCGAATAGTTAATGATCATTTTAAACACATAACTTTGCGGTATTCCAGGAAATGAGGAAGCAGATAGTCCCACCAGGAGAGGAGCAGAATTGCCTCAAACAGTCCATCCAAAGTCTTATGATTCAATCCGACCAATCTTGAGGATGGTATTGAAGACGGAAACAAAAAATATACACAAAGTCAGGTGGAAGGGAGAAGTTATGGATGTTTGGTGGAAAACCCGATCCCAATTGTTTATTAATTGAACAAGCAAAAATGGATGCAGACCACCTAAACAAATGTCCTGCTTTGACGGAAATAAGAAATACAACATTTGTAAATGAATATATATAAAAAAAAAAAACTTATAGTGGGCAGCAAGATGTCGAATGTTCGAATGACCAATGATAACGGCATAGGGAAAAAATAGTTTATCTGCTCAGATGTACTCTTTAAATGGTTTTAACAATGATGTGGGCGGGGTGGCCGAATGGGCTAACGCGTGTGCACTGCACCGCCGTTGCCCGGCAACCTCATACATAAGACTTTGATAAAAAAAAAAAAATAGTCACAAGTTCGCGTCCCGGTGCCCGGAGGAGTTCTTAAATCCCCGCCCACACCCCCTGACCCGGGAAAACCCCGGTATAGCCTTAACGGCATTGAAGGGAAGGACAAAAAACAAATTAACAATGACGAACTAATAGATAAATTTTGTCTACATTACTGGAAAGTAAATATTAATTATTTTAAATTAAATTCATCGCTAAATGTAATTAGAAATATATATAGCTATACAATATCACTTATTATAAGTTATACAATATCTTGGACTGCCATTCGACAGAAGAATGACAAGAGGCCCACATATAAACAAAAAAAAAGAGAAAAACGTTAAACCTCAACTACGACTATTATTATGCTCACTTCTTTCAAAACGCTCAACATTAAAACAGAAGCTGAACACTTACATTTATCTACCAAAACCTACATGTTCCAACGTTTCACAAATTTATGGAACAGCCAAAACGATCCACACACGGAAATAATAAACTTTTAGGGATGTAACTAAAGCTCCATGGTAAGTCTCAAAAATTACTCTACATAAACATCTAAACATGTTATCAATTAACGACCACATACGGACACACTACAAAAAATTCAATATACACAGACAATTCACATAAACAATATTCCCAACAATATACATAGACAACTAACGCAATCGTACGTGGCTACGATTAACATTGTTCGTATTTCAAAACACTTACGGAATCTCACCAAATAACTTTGATCGCTAAACTTAATAAGTAGTCTAGCCATTCGCTTAAAAAATCGTTATATAACTTTAAGTGGATAAATAACCGATAGCGCTCCTTGATCTTGTAATTATATTATATTCAGTAATTACATATTACTAATTCCAAGAGAGTAACGCCCTCTAGCCCACGCGAGCTGGCTGGAGCCATTTAGTAAATATTAGCAGGAGCAGAAGATAATTCATCAAAGCTGCCTCGAAGAAGAATTCTATTGAAGGAGAACACATTTATCAAACTTCTTTAACCACCTCCATTCTCTATTCTTCCTCGGCCGACTTGTCTCTTCCATTTTTTTTCTGAGAACATCATCAACCAGACATTCTATAAAATTCCATCTAGAAAATTGAGCCTGCCAATCACATGTACGAGACGCTTATCACCTTTCCACTTTAACTTACCTACTTACGAAATTTATTGTAAGGAAAAGTGTTACGATCGAGAAAAATCGAATTAGATGATGCTGATGATTTAGTTATTACCATTTAAGAGATTATGTGAATACTAGCTGTAACGCGTTGCTGTTGCTCATTAAGGTTAAATAAAAAAAGAAATACACAAGAAATTAGATGTTTCTAATATATAAAATGTAGCAATACTTGTTAATATGCGATATTCTTTTTTGTTCCATTTTTCGTATAGGTATTGTATCGTATGGCTATCCAACTCTAGAATTCGCAACTTATAATTGTCTATATAAGAAGCAATCGGTCTCTAGATCTCCCTCCCCTCCCCCCCCAAAAAAACATTATTAAATATTTAAAGCATTATATCTCTGCACCGAATCGTCCAATTTTAATACATTTTTTTTTATTTCCAGGGAATCAAAGAATATTTAAAATAATGATGGGTATAATCAAACAAAACTTTTTGAGTTATTCATAGATATAGTTTTGAACCCATTTTAATTTTTTTCTCATATTCTTTTCGGAGAAGGATGTTATATACATAAATTAAAATGGCTTCAAGGAGAAGATTTTACCCAAGTTTAATTAAAATCGTTACTGCGGTTTAGGCGCTACAGTCTATAGACACAGGTTTTTGGGCCACCTTTTCGAAAAGAAAGACCGGAGGGTGATTAAATGTATATAAAAACACTTCTGAATTCGATAGAAAAATTATCTCAATATTTCAAAGCAATCCGTGAAGACGTTTCGGAGATCAGTGGTTTTAAACAAAGGAAACAAAGCTTCTCTAATTGCTAGCATTTCACCAGTAAACACTGAACAAGCCTCCGGAATTTTGAAAAGTTTTTGAGTATTAGAAATTATAATGGAACACCCTACTTCCTTATCTACTTTTAAGGCATCCGTAAACAAGATGTGACACTCCTTATATTTTTCCAAATTTTCTAAAAATAATTTTTGAACTTCAACTGGAAGTGCCGTATCCTTTTTATGTCTGGAAGTTGAGGTATCTATAGTTGGTTTGACATTGGTCCATCAGGGAATTATTATATCCGGCACATCCAGAGCATTTTCAATGTTTAGATCCGAAAAATGCTCAAGAAGTGTTTCTACAAAGTTTTTCTCCCTGATGTTACCTGTTTCCTCATTATAGAATAATACCTTATTTAGTATGAGTCTTGGGTTCGTCTTGATTTTAAGACCATACTTCGTTGTAATGAATAATCTTCTGAAGGTTAGAGGAGTAGACTTTCCACAGGGGAGGTTGGCAATGCCCCAGTACAAATTCTTAATGCAGAGTTGTGTACCACGTCCAACATTCTTTCAAAGTTTTGCGTGAAGCAGAGCAATAAACGCTTGAATCGTATTTTTAACAATGACTCTTTAAGTAGTTTTAACAATGACAAACTCTAATTTGGTTTAAAGTAAATTTTGTATAGTTTACTATAGAGCAATATTTAATTAATTAATTCAAATATTTCATAAATTATCGCTTCTTATTCTTCAAAAAACGTGACTTAAAAAACACAAATTTCCTACTTTTATGCTGGAAATTGGGCAATTGTTTATATAAACTTTTCTGTTGATCTCTACTATTTCTACAATTAACCTTTTAAATATTTTCCTATATCTACGATACACCCTGTGTAGATTCCTAGCAAGAACGCTAACTATATTGTTAATTAAGAGAACAAGTTAGTGACATGAGTTTAGTCGAGTAGAGGAGGTGTGAGCAAGGCAGCCAGTCGGGACCGTTCTCATTGCTTCTCCATTAATCATTAATCATTAGTCCGCTCTGATTGACTCCGCCATTGTTTGCCCCAATCGACTCGGCTCAGCTATGAATCGATTCTTGTATTATTAAACTAATGACCTGTTGCTAATTTATAACATTAATATCACCTGATCATAGGGCACCGTTCTCTCAAACCCCCAACAATTTAGAGAATAACTTCATTTGTGTGCACATTAATAAAACAAAGCAGTTATGAATTACTTGAACTTAAATAGTAGTTTATAAGAAAATCTGTTAAGTAGATAAGTATATATATCTTGTCATTTTTATAGAATAAATATAGAGAAATAAATTTACAGTATTCTTTGTTTATTTTAGAAAATTATATCCATATTTTATTTATTGTTCCTATTTATCTTTTTGTTCATAAATGAAGACCGTTTTGCACACTATTGTTTTGCTGATTTTATACCATATTTATTTTACTAGACGACGTTTCGCACAGCACTAGTGTCATCTTCAAGACTTATTTCATCCATCTTTAGTCAAAATCATAGTCGCTATAATTTCATTTCTTTGGCTATGAAAAGAACAATATGTTATATTGGGTTTCATATCGTCATACAAAAGAAAAAAATATACTAAATTGTATACTTTAGACAACACAATAGAAATGAAAGCATCAACATGCGAGATAAATAAAATGAAATATAAATTAAAAATAATAACCCATTATAGAGAGAAGGAAATCCTGAACAATTTCCCCGCTTATAGTATATAAGTCCGATTTTTAGTTTATATGACTTTTGAAACTTTAATTGTTTTTTTTTTCACACCTGTCATAATGAGAATGACAACCAGTGAGATGATCGGTTCAACAATATAATATCATGTAAGGCATGAGAGAGATCAGTACCCAGCGGCACCTCCTCCTGGCCTGATATCTACATTAGGCGAGGAGGTCCCTCATCCAGCTCCTCTTCAGTCTCCTACAGACGTTACCTGGCAAATTCGTAGTGGCCATGTCATTTATAAGTGTATTAGGATGTCCTTGTAAGTTGTTATGGAATCGTTTGTAATGAGTTCGTATGTGTTCGTTAACAGTCGGCATATGGAGGTCAGTATGTAAGGTTATGTTGCTATTTGAAGTCTTTTTAGCTGTTCCAAGCATCTGCGATGCGTAGTAAGCCCAAATAGGTTTTAGTAAGTAATTGTATGGTTTTAATTTCTGTCTAAGAAAAGTGGCCTTTAAAAATATTAGGCCGTTTGGCGCGGCCTACAACCCCAATATGTCAAACGAGGTTATTTAAGATAAGTAGATCCATATTTTTGTAAGACCCATCGGTATTTACGAGTATTTATTACTTAATCAAATAGACAAAGTTTGCCCCCCTCCAAATTGAAAACGCCCCCATTCCAAGAGTTTTCGTAAATAAAATAGTTGTAGGTTACTTTGAGATAAAGCTATAGAGAAAGTTTCAGGAAGATATTAATAATTTAATAAAAAGGTGTCTGCACCAGGGCTTATCGCTGCATATACCATTTTCGAACCATTATATTATATAATTATACATAATATTAATTTGAATTGTTAATTGGAATTTATGAATATTATATCTGTACCCCGGCAGTCAAGAACACCATGCCCATTTTGGTATTTTTCTAGGGGGGCCAATTCTACGTTTTTAAAATTTCTTTCTTAGTTACTAACACATTTAATAACAAAGTGGGCATTGGTGTCCTTTGCCTGCGAGGGGAGGGGAGAGAGGCAGATTTTAGATCATTTGTACACCTTTTCGTAGCTTTTCCATTATCGGGCAAAATCGACCGAATTGTTTTTTGAATGTAATCGTATCAAACAAAAATACGTTTGCACATACATAAGCAAAAACATGAGATGAAATGTAATAAAATTGATAGTAGATCACATTTTTACTGGTATTTAAATTTTTACTAGCTTTGAGTTAAGTCTAAAAAGCTATTTCCGAAATATACGCATATAAAGAAAAAGTGCTGTAGACTGGTCCCTCACGATCTTACTCCTCAGCAATCAGCTAAGAGGTTAAACATTCGTGAACATTTATTGAAAACCTTCTGATATGAGACTCCTGCCTCACCCACCATTTAGTCCAGACCACCATCGGATTACTATTTATTTAGATCCATTGTATTTTTTTTCAAGAGAAAAATTTGATAATTTTGCAGAAGTTGAAATTGCTGTTCAAGAGTTATTTAACAGCCATCCAAACAAAATGGTATCAGCGTGTGTTATGACAATTGGCTAGCAGATGGCTAATGATGGTAGATAACAATGGACTTTGCTTTCAGTATTAATTGTATTTTATATCAAAGAAATAATAATATAAATATTACTAAACTGTTTTACAGTTTGTATATATTATTATTTATTCTTCAGCAAAAGAGACAGGAGTCACATATTGCATTTAGAAAGATATCCAACTCAACTGAAGGCTGAGGTATCCGACTGGACGATTCGAGTAGTCAGGAGAAGCGACAACTAATCGATTAGTGACACGCGACTCGATCATCAGACCATATCGATCTTGGTTTCTACTCTGTTATTAAGTGTTTAATGTTGAGCTCTGTACTTTTAACAGCTGTACTTTGAGGTACCCTTAGTCAAAATAACCAAGTCCCGCAAAATGGCTGTGCGTGTGTGTGTCTGTATATTTGAAACTTAACTATTGGCTTCGATAAATAGAAAAATGAAGAAACAAATAACTGGAAATAATTCAATAATTTTTATTTAACAAAACAGTAGTATCTATCTCACAGAAGGTTATATCAGCATATTTATAACATGTGTTTATTTTGAATTGAAAGAAATAATAATGTGTTTATTTCGAATTGAAAGAAATAATATTAAATCGTAGAAGTCTTATCCATCTCACACCAGACCTTAACTTGTATGTTAGTAGTCTAGCTTGAAAACGAAAAGTCGTACAAAAGTGAAATTGTATTTTAAGATTTTCATATACTTGGGATTTTGATTAAATTTATAATATCAGTAAAAAATTAAGCAGTTTTAAATTTAATGTAGGTTTTGTTCTGATTGATGTTCTCTAAATGATCTTAAATTGCTAATTTTTATATTACCTTCGTCTAAAGTGCCTTCATTTTTTTTAAACAACTATCCATTTCACATTGATCTCTAATATAAAATATGAAAGAATTTGATAATCAGCTAAAGGAGAAATAAGAGATTGTAACGGAGAGTAGTTTTAATAGAGGAATCAAAGGAATACGAGCTTCACTGAGCTCGCCCGAACAGTCTTCCATATGTAACATGAGCTTCATATAATACGGACTCACAAATATATTATTGTGATTTAAAAATTGAAATTTCTATATATAAGTGTACTTAAACAAATAAAAATATCCACAATGAAATATAAATCAATATAGCGTTTATAATTATTACAATCACTTCACCTTGCGCTGAAAATACTTATTTCTGATAAGAAGAGTGTGATCAATGAAACTTGTGTGATGCGCATACGGCACTAGGTTTTTTTAGCAATAACAATAGTTCGCCTAACATATATAGAAATTTAATTAAATGAACGGATACAATAAAGCTATTGTCGAACTCGAACAATGCATGAGTACAATGGATTCGTTGAAATAAACCAGAACAAAACGTAGATTTCAATCACAAAAGAACTGCTCTCTGTTTTGGAATGCTACTCCAATTTCCTAGAGTAGGAATCTCAACCACCAATAGGCAGCCAGAATCAATGAAAAGTGCTATCCTAGACTTGGATTATTTTTGGAAATCACTGCATTTTGAGATTCGAAAAATACTTCAGAGTGTTCTGTATCTGAAATTTTATTCAAAATTTTACTAAATATTTTTTTTAATTTAAACTGGATTCTTCAACTCACACCTGTCCGACAATCAGCGAGTGTGATGTCAAGATGTAGAGAATGGTCTTGGAATAGGCGTGAGGGAGAGGAGTACCCAGCGGCGTCCTTACTGTCTTGATTGTAATATTTATAGTTAGTGGAGGAGATCCCTCATCCAGCTTCTTTTAAGTCTCCTTCGAGTGTTATCAGTGAATCAGTGAGTTGGTATGTCCGTGTAAGTTATTATGAAATCGTTTGTAGTATGTTCGTATGCGGTCCTTAACAGTTGGCATCTATAAGTCTTTATGTAGAGTAATGTTACTGACGTACCAGGGAGCTTTGGTGATAGTCCTGAAAGTTTTAGATTGAAAAGTCTGTAGTTTACGTATGTGAGTCTTTTTGGCTGTCCCGTATATCTGTGAAGCGTAGGTCCTAATAGGCTTAAGTATGTAAGTATACGTATTCAATTTCTGTCTAAGTTTTAATTTCGAATAAATTAATAATAATTAATATGGAGACACATTTGTTTATAACAGCGAGTTACATTGTATACCATTACATAAATCTCATGCTGATGATTATATAAAATAGAAAATATTGCCAAGAAAAAAATCTAAATTGACGACAAAGATATATTCATTTAAAAAAGAAGTCTAAATAAAATTACTTATTTTTTTTTTCTTTTTAAATATTTATCCGCAGCTGTCATGATATTGCCAATGAGCAGATGTGTTGTGATAAAATAAGGATTGGCATTATAGGCATGAGGAAGGATAGTACCCAGCAGTACGTCTTCCTGGTCATTACTTTGATTTAGGCGAGGAGATCTCTCATCCAGCTCCTTTTTAGTCTCCTCCTGATGGGCATGTCAGTCGTGGCCATGTCGTTTATAAGTCTGTTTGTATGTCCATGTAGTTTGAGATGAAAACGAGAGTAGTTGGTACGTATGTGTTGGTCTATAGTTGGTTTTCGTAAGTCGCTATGTAAAGTTTTGTTGTTAATGTACCAGAGAGCTCCTGTTATATAAGTCGTAAAATTTTGGATTGAAATGACTGTAGTAACATATTGAAAATAATAAACTAACTTGAAAACGGTCAGAATTATAATTTATGGTTCGATCTCTTTCCCTTAAAAGCAATGCCAAGAAACCACTTAAGATATTACCGCCTAATTCACCAGTTACTGTATCTAACAATAAGTAGCTCTAGAGAATCGATTTAGGAAGCAATGAGGCAGAGGTAAGTACCTAGATATCGATTCCGACTGGAGACTGCCCACTGCCCAACTACCGCAACATCCAAACAGACTTGAATTATCGATATATCGAATTGAGAACTCACAATAATAATAAACGCAGCTATGTCGTGCCGTAACAAAACTCAATTCTTTAGTTGGCGAATAGTTTTAAACAATTATATTTACTTAATAGTTAAATCGGTTATTTCATAAAGAGAACAAACATAATATTAACACATTTTTTGACTTGTTCTAGGTATATTGTTGACTCGTAATTTGGAGTTATTCGAAAATCATGACTCCATTTGTAACGTCTCGATTCGTTGAGACCACCATACGGTTTGAAACCTCTCACTTTTACATTCACTTATATTTAAGTTCGGGTATAAAATTAGGAATAAAAAAGAAAATTAGGATTCGCGCATTCTGCAAGACCAAGACCAAGTCCGCTCAACTGTTGCAAGATCAAGACCAAGACTGGAAAAAAAAATCGATTTTTAAAATAAAAATTAAGGCAAAATAGTTACTAATACTTGACAATCTTAGTTACTATATGTTAATAATTGGTATAACCAATATAATTTTGCATTTAACTACTATAATTTTTCATTCGGACTTAGGTTTCTCCTATCTAAAAAAAAATACAGTAATACCTCTGTAGTAATAAGCTCTTGAGCAAGACCAAGACCATGACCAAGACTCCTCTTGGTCTCGCATTTGGGAAACACAAATTCCCTTTCTATTGATAGCTCATTCGTTAAAATCTATCACTCCTGATTGCCGGAAAAGAAATATAATAAAAGGCTTAGCGAATCCGAAAGTTCGATGCCGATATCACCAATCGATTATTACAAATCTCCCTCCATCGTTCGCCGTCCAAACCCAATCCCTTCAGGTTGGCTTTAAAACAATCTTCCCACCTTCGCTTCGGTCTACCCCTCGCACGTTTACTATTCGGCACAGCAAATATTTTATAGGAATTATTTTGTTACTAAGCCCAACAACGCTACAAGCCCATTTGATTCGCCGCGCTGTAATCACCTCAATTATATTAACTGGATAATTTCTGACCGTCTGAACTCTCCGGTTAACTAATCCTTCTTCGGTCTGAATATTCTGCGCAATATTTTATTTTCAAAAACCTTAAGACGTTGCTCATCCCTTACTGTAAGCGGGATTCATCCTTGTTTCGCATCCATATAGGACTGCAGATTAAATCGTCCTTCTTCGGTCGGAATAAGAAAATTGATATATATTTCAGAAATAATATATAAGATAAGTGGTATCATCTACCAATACGGACAATATTTTATATTATATTTTCTGTGTTTGATAGAAACGCTTAATGTTTGAACTACAGGTACATAAAATTTCTAAGTGCGAAGAAAATAATGTCTGCAGTAATCTACTGTTGACAAACGATGGAATGATGGAATGATCAAACAGTTCAATTGGTGTGGATGATGATATTTCGTATAGACCAATCAACATGCTCACATGACGCAGGGTATCGAGATAAATATCGATAATTTGCAACCATTCATGTTTACAGGAACCATCAGCAGTCGACGAGTCCATCATTCACTGTTTACGATAGTAGTTAGTTCGTAGTAGGGCAACTAAAAGAGCAGCTTTATTAGCAATACCTCGTAAGGATAAAACAACGTAAAACTGTCATAAAAGACTTGCCTACCGAACGCTGTTCATTTGGTAAAGTACCGTTCCATTAATGATGGCGCTTCAGTTATAACCTGAGCTAAGTAACGGGAGTTAAGTTACTAAGAGAAGTCTACTTTATGTCTTGATCGATCTTTCATACGCGTCGGTATTAATGAAGCTTCAGCCCAACAAATAGCGACATTAATTAAGAAAGGGGATGATAAAGCGAACCATAAGGCTTACTTAAATTTACTTTAAAACCGACCTTTTTGAAGTGAAAATTTAGGCGCGTTTTGCACTGGTAAAGTCGGCTGGTGTCGACTAATTGAAGTGTTTTTACGTTTAGATTAAAATATCTGAAAAACTAAAAATCGTACTTCAGTACTGTTAGTATCCTATTTTGACAATCCAAAAACTTTTGTTTGTTTGTTTGTTTCGATGTCTAGGCGCAAAACATCCAGATCATAAGCGCCCGATCAACTAAATAACATCATTTAATACTATTTGGATGGTTGGTACAAAACAAAAAATAAATAAATAAATAAAAAAAAATAAAAATAAAAAAAAAATAAAATAAAATAAATAAAGAAATGGATTGATAGAATAAAATAAATAAATAAGGATGATAATAGACATTTATAGGTAATAACCTTTGTAAAATCCTCAATTCTTCTTACTAAATAAAATAAAATATAACCATCCATTAAGATCATAAAGTTTCTTATTTTTCAGATTTGGCCCAATCCAGATATCTATCAATTCATCAGAACCATTTGAATCCTTTTGTGTTTAACTTTGCTACCTCTACGATTCCTGATAACCAATGAGGAGTCTGAAAAGAAAATGGCCCCGTGTTCTCCTAACGTATACTTATTATTAGAGTGCTACCAGCTGGTAGTTTCTCAACAAGTGTTTTCATGTAGTTATATCCAACTGTACAAATTTACAAGAACTATTTTTTCATACAGTAGTAAATGTCATAAGTGAATAATAAAAAAAATGAAACTGAATAGGGAGTATTAAAAAATAGGTAATCGGGTTTTATAAGATTGGTTCTGGAATTAACATGTAGTTTTGATGTCAAATTTCGAAAAAAAAAATATATAGCATGAGGGATGGAAAGATATATTTATTATATCACATCAAACCTTTAAAAATCACCACAATAAACGCATCTATAAGTAAAACTTACAAAAGTACCTAATTATATAATAGTTTAACCAATTAAAAAAACCGTTAATCATGCAATTGTACGATTTGATTTTTTTTTTCATTTACTAAATGACTACGTAATATTTAGGATGTTTTGTTGAGAAAAAATGCGATGAAGGATCTTTAAAAGAAGGAAAAGGACTCTACGGAAAGAATTGAACAAAACAGAACTAAAGAGACAGAAGCCGCTTGGTGTCCGGTAACTATTGGCACAGGATTCTTCAAGATGTTGGTAATGTTAGAGTGGGTTCGAGTCTCGGAATACAGGATCAATATCCTGATCCAGAAGATATACGCAGGACGAAAGTAGTTTTTCTCCTTTTTACTAAGCATCTTATTTTTTAAAATTTATTTAACCCTAATGAACTGGCGATATAATAAAATATTTTAATTAAAAAAAAAAATAATACTGAAATTCTACTCACCGTAAGGGAATGTGCTTTCATATCTACAGATACATTTTGGTAAATTGCGTGTAAAATTGACATCTACAAATATTTAAATTTGGTGAAGTTTAACCACTTAAACTACTGTAGTTTTAGGTGTAGGGTTATTTTCACAACACATTATATCTCGGGAGAAAGGTTATGTGAGGTCTATAGTGTAATTGCCTATAGCTTTTGATTACGTATTTTCTAATTATTTATAGTGTTTTTTTGTGTTAATTGTTCTATTTCATAATAAGTTTCTGTTAGTTTGTCCATTAATTATGTTATTTTGTCGTTACTGTTCCTGTTAATTTCGTTTTATTGGTGTATATAGTTTTGGACTGTTAGGTTAAGTGTTTCTTTTAAGTGTTATTTCTGTAGTACGTTTTGTAAAGTTCTTCTGTAGTGAAATATTGGGTTAGACATTGTCGTACCTTAAGGTAAGTGTCAGTGTAAGACTCGTCAAGTTTATTTCACTATAACCTTTTATCTACTACTTAACATTTTTCCAGAAAATAGTTTTAAAGTGTGTTAAGTAAAACTATTCGATCCCTTGGTAGCTAAAACTACCTTAAGCTTCCCTAGGAAGCCGAAAGACTCTTTAGGAAAGATAAGTAAGTTTTCTTTTATTTAAAGGTTACGTCACTTTTAATTTACTATGTTGAATGATAATATAGTTGAAGGAGTGGAACCTCGTAAAGAACGAAAACGTACGATAAAGAGGGCCAGGAAGGGTTCCCCTGTTGCTAAAAAGAAATTGGAAGAGGGCTCTAATCTATTTCTTGAAGCCAAGCGAATACAGGAGAATCTCCGTTTATACATGGTCAAACATGAAAACAAGCCCGTAAGTAGTGTTAGGGACCATATTAGCAACAAGATTCAATGTCTTGTTAAGATGATTGAGACCTCAGAAGACGAAGATACTCAAGATAGTTATGACAGTGTACTTACCCTTGTCCAAAGAGCAATAAATGAAACATTGTCATCGGAAAAGGTGCATGACATGTTAACCAAAGTTATCGTTGAGGCTTCTGTGCCAAAGGTTTTGGAGGCTCTTTCAAGTTCAGCACCTCAACATTTACAGCCTAAGGCAGGACCCTCTGGAGAACAGCACCAACTTGCTAATCAAGATATGGATCATTGTCCGGAGTTAACAGAGAGATTCGAAACCGTCAAGAGTAAGAGAAGGAGGAAAAAAACTAAAGCTACTAATAAAGCACTTACTTCGTCAAACAGAGTGATCTCAATAGAACCGAAAGCTCTAGAACAACGACGGCAAGAGAAACCAATAACCATTGCGGATATTGTGAAATCTTTGCCTACAAAGCCAACTCAAACTGAGAGATCGACTTATATCACTATAAGCGGAACTGGCAAGAGACCAGCAGATATAATCAATGGGTTGCCTTCACCAAGCGAAATTGGAGTAAAGGCCTCCATTGTCCGTACGACCAAGACTGGCTCCGTGTTGGTCCGCATGGATAATAGTAGTGATGCCACGAAGGTGATTGGATGGCAAGGGCTAAGAGACAGTGGCCTTCAAGCCAAACTTGCCTTGAGGAAGAAACCTAGATTGGAGGTTCAGGGCGTCCCCCTCTCATGGGATTCAGCGGAGTTGGTGAGATTTTTATGGGAAAGAATACCCGAGAAGTCGGTCCCCACTCCGCTGGTCGTTGATGATATCCGGCCACTTTTTTCCTCAATGGCAAGAAATGGCTTTACAAAGAATTGGGTGATAGAAGTGCACCCTACAGTTCGATTCCTGCTGTTGGAAATAGGAAGCTTAGATGGAGGATGGTGGAGTATTACAATCAAAGACTACCTCGACGCTCCTCGATGCAGTAAATGTCAGGGATATGGTCACACTAAGGCCACTTGCATATCAAATGCCGTAGTCTGCATTTGGTGCGCTTCCACTGGCCATGTTATAAAAGATTGCCCTAAGAAAAAAGAACTGGCTAGCCCATCGTGCATCAACTGCGAGCGGGTAAATGCGCCTGCTAGTCAAAGGAAGCACAAGGCGGGAAGTCGGGAGTGCCCTGTGCACCTGAAGTGGGCTAAAGAGGTAGCGAAGAGGACCTTTTATGAGTGAGCTTACCATCCTCCAGCTCAACATGGGGCGCCGGCATATAGTGGCAGACGAACTCCGGGCTCTTTATCCGCGCTACGATGTTATGGCGGTTCAAGAACCGACCTGCCGTGGGAACTTAGTAACGGGGTTTGGCCTCACATCGAGAGTTATAGCTTTGGGCAGTAGAGAGAGGAGGCCCAGGGCTGCTATTGTGATTAATAATCCTAACCTCGATGTGATGGATCTGAGGCAGTATACCACGGCGGATTGTGTCGCATGTCATATCAAGTGGCGTAATATTTCCTTTACGCTAGTTTCATCATACATGCCTGATGGAAATGACATAGAAAGGGACATAACCGCTGTGGAGATGATCACGGCTTGCACTCGGAACGTGATCATCTGCTCAGATACCAACTCTTGGAACACGGTCTGGGGGTCCAATCGAACCAATAGAAGAGGCGTCCAGCTTGGTGAATTTATAGCAAGGAGCCAGCTACTAGTCATAAACGATTCCTCCGCTATTCCAACGTTCTCCAGTGCAAGAGGCCACAGCTGGATCGATGTGACTTTGGCATCACCGGTGCTGGCAAACCGCATCATCGATTGGACCCTTCGATCTGAGACGAGTTCCGACCATCAGGCGATATCTTTTAGGCTGGTGGAAAGTTCATTTAGTTCCCACGGCACAGACAAGGGTTACATAACCCGAAGAAAAGATTGGAGCGCCTTCCGGTCGACTCTGGAGGGAAAATTGGTTGATGAGGAATGGGATGAGGCTGACATGGATCAGACTCATGATCTGGATTACAGAGTATCCAGGATCACAACTGTCATCCGTGATGCTGCTGAAGAATCCCTCCAGCATCGGAAGGCGAGAGTTCGACCTGTCCCATGGTGGACGCCGGCCTTAACTATGATGAAGAGAGAGCTCTACAAGGCCCGGCGGTCGTACCAGAGGTGTATTTGTGACGAGAGGCGCATTACACTTCGTGACGAGTACAAGTCTAAAGCCAGGGCATATCGAAATGAGGTGCGCTTACAAAAGCGGAAGTCTTGGGACGAGTTCATTGTTGAGGAGTCATCAAAGAATCCTTGGGGTATTCCTTACAGAGTGGCTCTGGGTAAGCTGACACCACAACAAGTGATTGCTGCGCTCAAGTGCGGAGCTACCCATGCAACCACTCTGGAAGAGACATCGAAGATGTTTATAGCAGAAATCTACCCCAGAGATGATCCGTCCCAAGATAATGAAGAAGAGGAATTCATAAGGCGCACTACGGTATGTCCACCTGGTACGGACTTGTGCCCACCATGGGACATATGGGATCTCCGTGCTGCTGTGGACAGGCAAAGGACTGGTCGTGCTCCCGGTTTAGACGCAATCGATGCGGCTATGCTAAAGAATAGTATCCCCTATATCGAAGATACGTTGTTGGAGTTATTCAATGATTGCCTTGATAGGGGATACTTTCCACGAAATTGGAAAATTGCCGACATAAGGCTCCTTTACAAGGGAGGAGACAAGGACAAGCAATTAGCCAAGTCTTATAGGCCTATATGTCTCCTCCCTGTTATGAGCAAAGTGCTAGAGAACCTACTCCTGGTGAGCCTACGACCAGTCTTCTCAAGAGCGAGCCATCCACGGCAGTACGGATCCACTAAGGGTAGGGGAACCGTGGATGCCCTGCTAAGAGTGCGCAATGACGTCGAAGAGAAGGCGGAGAAGTATGTTATGCTCCTCCTGTTTGATATCTCCTCCGCCTTCGATAGTGTTTGGTGGCCTTGCGTACTCCAGCAGTTGCAGAAGTATGAAGCTCCCAGCAACTTGTACGAGCTATTACGGAGCTATCTTCAGGACCGAACTTTAAGAATCCGGGGTAACTTCTTCGAAGTTGAAGACTCCATGGAAAGAGGTTGTCCCCAGGGTTCTGTTCTAGGTCCTGCCCTATGGAATTTAATCTTCAATGAGTTGTTGGGAGTACTAGAAGAGGAGCGGTTCCCCGCTACGGCTTATGTGGATGATCTGGCCGTTGTGGTAGCCTCGAACAGCAGAGCCCGACTGAAAGAAGAAGCTGAAAGGTGCGCCAACTTAGTAGAAGAGTGGTGCGAGAAGAAGAAATTCAGGATGGCCGCCGCTAAGACTCAGGCCATCCTCTTGAAAGGCACGACTGATAGGGCTCACCCTATAACAATGGTTGTACAAGCATCAAGAATACGTCCAAGTGAGGTTGTCACCTATCTTGGGATTAGGATAGGAAGAAAGTTCAACGTGACACCTCACTTGGACTACTTGAGAAGTAGAGTAGCCCTAACCCTTAACGGACTCAGTCGTATTGGGGGCGCATTTTGGGGACTCAGGTACCCAGCAACTATGACCATTTATAAAGGTGTTATTGTGAGTATCCTGAGGTATGCGTCCCCTGCCTGGAGCCAAAATCTCTCGCACAGACAGAAATGTAGGTTGGCCACGATTCAGCGGATGGCTCTGCTTCGAGTATCCAGATCATTCAGGACGGTGTCTCATGAGGCTGTGCAGGTCTTGGCAGGAGGAATACCTCTCGACCTCCTGCTGAGAGAAGACTACTACCGTTATAAGATTAGGAGAGAATGCTTAGCGGCTCTACCGGATTACCTCCGAGTGAGAATAAGAGATGATCCAAGAAACTGGAAGAAGATTCTCCGGGAGGATACAGTAGAGGACTGGAACCGACGGTGGTTGACGACTCCCAAAGGAGCTACTCTAAGGAAGTACTTCCCCACCGTCAGTTTGCGACTAGAAGCGACTTGGGTCCTCCCGGACTACTGGATTTCACAGATTCTCACGGGGCATGGGGGTTTCCGAGCAAAGCTCTTTCAGTATGGTATAAATATCGATCCCCTATGCCCAAGTTGTGGGGTACCGGAGACCGCTGAACATGTTGTGCTTACCTGTACGGTCTATGAGTCACTGAGGGCGAAACTGTTGAGAGAAACAGGTCTCTTTGTCCTAACAGAGAGAGATCTTCCTCAACTTATGGACAAAGAAAGATACGATCATTTTAAAAGTTTTATATACGGATGGAAAGAAGTTGTTCTACCAACCCACTTCTCTTTGGGAAGAAGAAGAGAAGCTGCACCGGGGAGACCACCAGAATAAGAATAAAAGTATACCAGATGCAAGTGAAGAGAAGAGCAAGCTGTGTGCACAGCTCAGAAAAATAATGTAATAGCCAAAAATGCAGCAGTGGGTTGTTATGTAACAGTAACATCCCACTACTGCAAATACCCGTATTGCCTTCAGGCAGGGGAGGGTTGAAAATAAAAATAAAAAAATAAAAAAAAAAAAACACATTATATCTCTAGGAAAATATATTTCGTCCCATGTATCGGTACATGTCAACATCCGAAAAAGTCTTGAGGTGCGATAGAAACCCGAACACTACACCATGTTTATTTGTTGCTGTTTATAAGCGTAAACCCCAGGTCATCAACGTCCACGGTTTATTTCAGAAACTAAGCAAAGTTTAAATATTTTTAGAAGTCAATTAACCTAGCTAGCAATCTAGCAAGATGTTTCAGCAGATATGCAAGTACATTCTCTCAAGGTTGGTCAAATTTATCAATTTGTGTAGTCGAGCTTTGAAGTATAAACTCAAAGAGCCGTCAGATTTCCGATGCGTAACGCTTGGGTAAAGTAAGCTAAAGTGGACTAATTGAAATACTTTTACATGTGGATAAAAATATCTTAGAAACTAAAAATCGTATCTGTATACTGTAAGCGAGAGAAATATTCGGCATTTCATACATATTACAATAAGCTATTGTTATAAATTATATCTTAACTTGACGGAGGGGCACAAAGGGAAACATAGTATCGAAAATCAAGTGATAGGAATATTTATTTGATATTTAGCAAATAAATTTAAATGAAAATTATTCATTTCATATTTTAGTTATCATAAACCTACTGTATAATTTTTAGGATATCATACAAATGACGATCAGTCTTTGTATTTGTACAAAGTTTACTACTGTCATTTATACACAATTATAATTGTTTATATTTTAAATGATATTATTTTGTGAATATACATGAGATTTCAGGGTTAAGTTGGCAAACTGTAAAAATAAACTAAGAGCCTCAAAACAAGAAAAAAATTTCCTCTGAATGTACGAAAACGCTTTGTTTAGGCGATATTCACATCTAAACATTTTCGTTATTATGAATTATTTACGTTATATGAAATAAGTAAAACCTATTTATTTGTTGTAACTACTTTAATAATTAAACGTAAACATTGACATTCATATTAAATGTTGTTCAAAGTGATTTACTTGAGTAATTATCCTTCTTCGTAGAGAATTAAGGTCATTGGCCGGACTTGCTCAATCATATTCTATATCACAATGAATAGATTGGTTGTGCAGGACCAGTGGCTTGGCCTGCACGCTTTCAAGACCTGGTACCACTTGATTTTTTTGTTTAGGATGACATTAAACAAAAATTCTATACAAGTCCGGTAAATGATCTCAATTCCTTGCGAAGAAGGATAATTGAATCCTGTGAAACAATAACACATATCCAGTGCCGTTATGCCATTGCTGCTGTTGAAGAAAGATATCGAGCCTGTCTTAATGCCCAAGAAAATAACTTTTAACAACATTTAATATGAATTTAATGTTTACATTTTATAAATAAATAAGTTTTAATAACTTAATATAACGTAAATAATTCATAACAACGAAAATCTTTAGGTTTGAATATCTCCTATCTAAGCATTTGCGGGCATACCTTCAGAGGAAATTTTTTCTTGTTTTGAGATCCTTAGTTCATTTTTGTAGTTTGGTCACTTAATCCTGAAACACCCTGTAGAACAGAAAATAGTTCATACAAAACTATAATTATATATAGTGTTAATATTATTACTTTATGAATATAGAACAAAAAATATTCATCACTAATCTCGGCTTGATAATATCACTTCTATTGTATGATATTAAGCACGCGGTGTAGTTTTTTTTTTTTGCTAGAGTTCTTTTTCTAAAAAATATCGATTATGCTGTGTCGTTTAGCGATTCAATACAAACATTTCACAGTTGAGCAGCCTTACAATTTTATTGTACTTCTCTCTAATACAACCATTATATTATCGTTTCTCTGAGACTTGAGACGATTATTTATAATTACAGACAATGGCTTGAAGTACAATACTAAAGTTCACATTTAGAGCAATCGAGAGGTAAGGATAGGAACTGTTAGATTGCGAAGAGGTATAAAGTTGATTGATATCGACCCCACCAGACAGCGCTGCGATCACTGATTGCTACCTTCGCTAACGAGCCCTTCACGTCTACTTCACCTTCTATAGAATTCAGGGCCCAAATATTATATTATGCTTCTTCAAATACATATGATGTGGATTCTAATAGAGAACAAATATTCACGGGTCTGACATATTATTGACACACTTTTCAAAGATAAGGGTCTTTTTCAAATAAGAACATATTTTAACACATTGTAATAACAAAATAAATTCAATATTGAGATACTTGAAATATTGGACATTGTCCATAGAATTACTGGTCTTTACCAGGTACAGATGAGAGGAATTAGGACGGTAAGTGGAGAGTTTTGCCAACATAACATGGCAACGTAGAGGTTTCCCCTGCCAAATATCCATATTGGAAATAAATGTAAATATAAACTAACCGAGGCCGGAATCGAACCCCGAGTACTTCGAACCATTTTAACACTTTGGCCACAATGTATTTGTCCATTACGTCATCTCAAACAGAACTAGACATTGAAAAGTAGTAGAAGCCATAAACATTACAAAGAATAAAATAACAAAGCTAATCATAAAACTTATCAAAAGGAATTTTCCTAAGTCATCTATGCTGATATAATAATTTTTTTTTTGTCTATCAAAAATATATTTGCGGCTGTCAACTTATTATTGACAATCAGCAAATGTGATGGCGATTCATGATGTAATGACATGACAGGCATGGGGAAGGAAAGTACTCAGCAGTACCTCTTCCCTAACTTGTTCCAATTACTTAGGTTGTCTGAGGAAGGAGATCCCTCATCCAACGCCTTTTTAGTCTCCTGCTCATGTTCTGAGGTATGTCAGCTGTGGCCATGTCTCTTATAAGTCTGTTATTATGTCCATTTAAATTTGTGTAAAATCGTTGATATAGGGTCGTTATATGTTGGTCAACTGTTGGAAAGTGGAGGTCAGTATGTTGAGTTTTGTTAGTCACGTACCAAGGTGCTTTTGTTATGAGTCGCAATAATTTTGATTGGAACGTTTGAAGTTTTTGTAGGTGGGTCTTTTTAGCGATACCGTATATTTGTGATGAATACGTCCATATGGGTTTAAGTAAGTATGTATATGTATTCAGTTTCTGTTTTAGTTTTAGTTTTAGTTTAGATATAATAATAAAATGTTTTTTTATTATAAAAAATAAAATAATATAAATATGTTTTTTATTATTTTATTTTATTCTTATACATTTACAAATGCACAGTGATGAATCTAAATAAATACATTCAGATTAGTTTTTATTTATTAATTTTTTTTTATACTAAACTTTATTTCTTGAGTTATCGATTGGTTATTGAGTACATTATTGGTAAAGCAGTAGATCTCTGGACTATTTTCTTTTTTATTTGCGTCGACCAATAAGAAAGAGAAAGAAATTGATAGAACTGATCGATTGAAGAGTAAATTTTATATTTGCTAATTTTACAGTTTAAATAAATTAGCTAGATTTAGTAGAGTTTTAAAAAAAAGATTTTTAACGTTTCAGAATAAAAATAATTCAAATTTATGCAGTCCTATCATGAATTGGATTATGTGTATATATAAGTTATATAAATGTTTATATATAAGGGTACTTCAACAAATAAAAATACCAAAAATGAAATGTAAATAAATAATTGTTTTTATTTTTTGTATTTTATTATTATTTTGGTTTATTATTTATTATTTATTTTTAGTTTTTTGCTTATTCACATTCTTTATAAATTAAGTCTAAATATTATGTAATTGCCACAATCCTCTATCTTTTTTTATCTTGTCCGTTCTAGCCCTGATGAAGACCTGCAAAGTCGGCACGAAACGTTGACTTTTAATAAAATAGTTTTACCACTATTCAGTCTACTTATGACGGTCACCCCGGACCATCTCCTTCCTTTATAATTGTTTATCTATTTCTTTTAACTTATCTGCAGGCTATTGCATCTTTGTTGATTCAATCTATCCATCTGCTTTTTGGCCTTTCACGTGGTCTTTTGCCTTCTATTGAGACGTTCATTGTTACGTAGAGACTTCCAGAGGGTACAAGCTATATGCTGTGCTCATCTTAACCTCCGTACCTTCATATCATGGGATATTGATAGACTAGTTTCATAAATAAATATAGCGTCTATAATTTTTAATTTTACTTCCATTTGTCCATTGGTTATTTTTTTTATCTGTATTTTATATACTCAAGAATATGTATGTGGTTGTATTTTTTCTAATTATAACAAAAAATATTCTTAAATAATTAATTTATTTTTAATGATATATTAAAAACTGTTTATAAAATGATACAATTACTTATTAGTTCGAGAGAGAATAATATTTATTTCTTGGCCCAGGATGTTTAGTGCTAGAAGAGCTGAGATTGGCAGTAGTGTCTAGTAACCTCTTGAAAGTTTGGCTATCATGTGGACTTAGCTTTCACTACTCCAACAGAGCTAATTGATTCAACAAGAAACTACTCCCCAAAGTTCGGGATATTATATCCGCGTAATAATCAACAAAACCATTTCGTAATAAAACTTAGAGAATGATTTCATAAATAATTATAATCTCTCATACATAAATTTAGCATGTAAAAGTTAATAAGAATATAATTTTAATTTCTGTCTAGATATTAAATTAGAAAAGTAATTCATAGCGTTTACTACAATATCCTATGTTAAGGATTAACGAAATTTTGCTAAAAATATTATTATTATTTATTAGATATACATATTTCTGGCTCACAATAAATTTGCCATCTACATTGGTATTCAGCAAATATGATATCAAGGACAAAAAATGATAGCATAAGAAAAAAAAATAATAGTAATAACAAACTAGAAAGACAAAAAAAAAACAACAAAAAAAGAACATAACACATAATAACACATACATATTAACAGAATAACACACAAAAAAAGAAAAGATAATGCAGCAAGTAGCTCAATGCAATAAGTCTCTTGGCCAGCGCTTCAGCAGTCTTCTGGGCGGATTATATGGAAATATAAAAAAAGATTTTTTTTAGAGATAAGAAAGATATATTATTTATTAAACTAGAACTTAATTAATTATTTATCCAGTAACAAGATGAAATTATATATTTTTTTTTTCATAAAGGTTTACATTTTTCAATTGTTTTTTTGTTTTAGAAGTTCTAATACAGGCTCTATGTTAAATGTACCGATAATTGACATTTTAGGAGAATATTCTAACATTAATGTGAATCAAATTAAGTTCTGAAGGCGGATTTTTGAAATGGGATGACAGCAAATTCAGTCTTTTACTAATTTCGTTTTTTCTATGCAGTCCATTAGTTTATTATTCATGAAAAGCTTGATAAATTCTGACAGCTTATTTCGTGCCAGTAATAAACACCCACCTTTTGGGGTTAACATATTACTTTCCTACCTATACTAGGTAAGTAAAGTATTGCAATCGGGTCAAATTTCCGACATGCGGTTTTCTACGGATCTATAAGTTTCAGAGCCTCCTGAATCCGAAAAACATATTTTTAGCCATTGGTCTGTCTGTCTGTGCCAAGATTTTCTCGGAAACTACTGAACCGATTTTGTTGCTTCTTTTTTTATTTTGTAGGGCTTTGACTACTAATACCTTTGACAGAAATTCGGTGCTCCATGCGCAATAGCTTACGCGCAATAATTTTCTATAGACTGTAGCGCAAAAACGGCTCTAACGATTTTGATGAAACTTTCCTATAATGTTCTCATTGTTCGTTCAATTTTCATATATAGATTAAATTCCCGAAAAAAATCAGGAAAAAAAAGTTATAAAGAAAAGAAAAAGATGACTAAGTGAAAGTAAGAAAATCTGTTGCCCGCATCACACAATCTTCACTATATCTTCTTCTTTTAACAGAAATTATTGTTTGACAATACTAAGCTATTGCAAAAAGGTTAAATTGCTTTAGTTTATCAAATAAATCGTACTCAAATCTTATGTTAGATCAATTTTCAGGAAAATGAATCTAGTTGAATTCTTGTTTGTTTCTTCATGAACATATGTAAATATATAAAAACTTTCTGAGATAGGTAGGAAAGTCGTGTGAGTGGACACACCAGAAATTTCTTTTATTTAATTCAAAAAACCCAAATAAATTCTCCACAGTTTTGAAAAAAAGAAATGGCAAACTACAGATGAATAAATAAAAAATTCAAATGTTTCTCCTGTTATAAATGATAATGAAAGTTCACTCAACCAAACACCCTTGCATTTTTGAAACATCAACTAAAAAATCAACCAATTGGATATTGTGGATATCACCTTAGGTTAAGGCATCATCTTTATGGTTTTAGCTACAAATTTAATCGTATTTCCACTCTCTTTCAAACGTATAAAGCTTTTTACATGTTAAATAGTTGAAAACTGTCTATTATTGATACATTTACGCTAGTTGTTTTAACTACGCAAGAGATTAAAATGATAATTTACTATTCATTATCATTTGATATGCTGTTTATTTATAAAGTATAATATACCCTATAGAATTATATTGCGGCAGTGTTTATTGATTTTATGTTTTGTCTCTGAGGAGTCAGGGATTTTGATGAACGAAAGGGAACTTC
Organism: Nezara viridula; assembly: GCA_928085145.1. NCBI lineage: Eukaryota > Metazoa > Arthropoda > Insecta > Hemiptera > Pentatomidae > Nezara > Nezara viridula. The sequence continues at coordinate 3,465,157 of OV725079.1, forward strand.
ATAGAGAACTTGCGAATGCCAAAATGTTTGAAAAATTTAATTTAACTAAAATAAAAGTTATGAGAAATATACTATACGAATTATTCGCACGGGTCAACTTGTACAGTACAAGTACCAATACCAGTCCGGTGCTGCCTACTGAAACTTATAGCAGACATTTTGTAATCTTAATACTTCTCCCAACTACTTCCAGACGAAGCGTTCTCTGAAGAAATGCGTCATTCGTGATGGTCACGCAGCGTGGATATCGATCTCTTCCAGTCATTTTAATTCTCCAGAGATACTGAGTCATCGTATTCTGAGAATTGTTGGCATTATCGTTAGAACTATTTACAGCAGGCAGTCAACTCAACATCCGTAACTATCGATTGCTCTTTGTAACGATTGAGACGAAAACTGATAGACTTCGTTTAGCAAACTAAAACCAATCTACAAAATATGGAAAAAATGAGTTAGGTATTTTTTTGAGTGGGGTGTGTGCTTAATATATTCAGCAGACTCATATTTTATTATGTATGTCATCCATGAAAATCGAATGGAGAAAAAAAAAACTAAGGCGTATTCTTAAGACCACAGAATAGAAGTGAAAACATCAAGAGGACGAGATTAATAATATGAAATATAAATTATAAATAATAGCTCATTATAAAGAGAATGAAATATTGAACATTTCCCTCGCTTACTGTATGATGGTCCGATTTTCAGTTTCTTAGATATTTTAATCCATACCTTCCATAAAACTCGTTATCATTTGGTTTTAGACAATATTTTTATGTCTCACTTCTCTAAAACGGCGTCGCGTTAAGATACAATTTTAAATACTAGCCTATGCTTAAAATATGCTTAAAATATGTTGCATTTTATTCAAGATTCGACAGTATCTGATATTTTTTTAGTTCAACCCACCTTAATTAGACTAACTCGGATTGCCAATGTTGTTTATTAAACAAAAAATCTTATTTGAAGAACAATCCACAAGCAATTCTTTAAAGTGAGACATTTCAATCCTATATTAATTTATAACCTAATAGGTCTATGACGGAAGTCAATGAACCCAATAAATTGGAAGAGATTATTGAGGAAGCAGATGACCTTACAATATCCTGTGGAATGCTCCTTCCGGTCTTTTCATCGCCTCCTCGATATTGGCAATGAACTCTTCTGATCGTGGTTCATTTAGGAGGCCACGTCAACTTCACATCCAGCCTGAAGAGGACTTCATTAAATTTTAAATTTAAAACAGTGCCACTATGAATTATTAAAGCGACATAAATTGAACAAAAGCCAACGTTGATTAAAATAGCCCTCTTCTTCTGTTTGATTGAAATTAACAATTTTATTCAAATATTTACCGAAGCAAGGTCCCTCCATTAAAATTCTTAATAATTAATTACTCCCGTTACTCCAATTATTAACTTCATTACTTGGTCAACATTAATTTTCAATTTTTCAAGCCTTAATTATTTTATTCAAGAGTTTTATCAAGTACAACAGTTGTAATAATTATTTAAAGTAAGCTATTTTTAAAATTAATTATATGCTCTTCTTTACTGTATTTTTAGAGCCCCCTAAGTAAAAAAAATAGCTTTTTGGGCATTTGCCTGTTTGTCGGTGTTTTTGTTCCATCATTATATCTTAAATAGGTATACCGATTTGTTTGCTTTATTTCTATTTTCACTTACCTGTATTTGAAATATTTAGTAAGGGAGAGTATCTCGAGAAAATTTTTGATTCCGAGTTTTTGAAAAAAATAAATGTTTTGAGGTACTACTAAGTTTCACTAATAACCGAAGAAGAATTAGGTTAAGATCGCAAACAACGGATGATGGAGCTGAATTTCTTCGGTCGATGAATAAAGATAACGCCCATGACTTGATAACGTTTTTGAATAACATGAAAACAGTTATATAATAAAAATCGCCTCTTATTCTCATTTAATTGTCATGATACTACTATCACATCAGTTTTTATCTAGTCTTTTTAGTTTAAGTTCCATTTAATATTTAGTTACATATAGTGATCATCTATCTATAAATAATTAATAAATATTCAGTGTAATTTCACCTTACTATGACAGTTAAAATATTTCGTTGGCAAAATAGAACTTGCTTTTACAAGTCTTAAAGCCGAAAAAGAAGATCAAAAAAATAAAAAAAATTCCCTAATTACTAAGTTCAACAAAATAGTCTGTATTTAACGTACCTATATGCATGGGAAGTTATATCAACGTTTTTCCCAAAATCGACTAGTCGAAAATATTTTTTTTTGTGATATATTTTACACATGTTTCTCAAAAATGGCTTGAACGATTTTATTTAAATTTAATAAATTATTTAATCATAGATTGTACACATTAATAAAATCGTTGCATATTATTATAGACCAACAGATACGTACTCTCTACACTCGTTTTTATATCAAACTACTTCATATCAACCACACCAACAGATTTATAAACGAGATGGCCACAAATGACTTATCCGTTAGGAGGAGACTAAAAAGGAGCTGGATGAGAGATCTCCTCACCTAAATCAAGAAAGTAAATAATGACTGCTGGGTACTATCCTTCTTCATCCCTATAATGTCGATACTTATTTAACACACTGATTGCCAATACCATGACAGGTGCGGATACATAATTAAAAATTAAAAAAAAATGTTTCCCGCAGTGATAAGGAATCTGAGTGTTAAAAGCCACAAACATTTTATATATAACTATTTTGAAATAATAAACTATCGTATAATAATTTGTAGCTTTTTAAATATTTTTTCCTCTTATATTATTCCAGAAATTACATTACATTCTCAGCCTGGTAAAGAAATCAGGGAGAAAATTTTCGCACCCCTCCCTAACATATTTCAGCAATTATTACGTAGGGTAAAAAAATAGAGTGTGATATTATTTTTGAGTTCTAATAAAGTCAAACGAGACAGGATACACTAAAGGTAGGTGTTTAAGGCAGATATAGGCTTCTTTCTTCTTATTAGGTACAATATGAATTCAGGAGCTATATTTTCATGAAATAAAGTGCTTGGTAGTCTATATTACTATAACTCCATATTATTTGGTTCGAAATAGGTTAGGGTAGTGACCTCTAAAACAATTGAGGGAAAACCTGAGCTGTTGAGAGTATAATATAAATACCTTTCTCAGAAACATACAACAATAAATACAGAGTAGGTTGAAAATAACGTGCATAACTATGAGAGTTGGTTCCACACAGGAAAATAATAAAAAACCATGTTCAGGGATCAACTCCATGAAATACTAGAAGAAGGAAAAAAAAAAAAAAACATTTCGACATAATTCAGGACCTCACCACCATTTTATTGATCTCCATTTTAGTTCAATTATTCCTGCACAGTTAAGCCAAAGCTGAAGTGATGTCTGTTAAATCATTTATTTTTTTGGCCAAAAATTATTTAGAAAAGAACACAAATATATCAAAATAATTTTTAAACACCAAGTGATTTTACATTCAGCACAATATAATTTTTCGTCTGAAGCAAAATTAGTCCATTTTCAGCCCTACAATGCCAAACTACTAAATTGTAATTTTGTTTTCTTCCATCAGAAATTTTACTTTAATTTCTAAAATTTTAAAAATTAAACCAAGTGCACACATTTTTGTTTGTATTCATTATCTTTCATTATCAATATAATCATTTGTTGTTCCACAAATATTTAATTTCAGTGATCCGATCCCCATACATTCCACAACAATTAAAACATGAACCAAACCAAAATCATAAACGTAGAGATCAATTGATTATATTTGCCTCACACCAAATTACCATGACATTACATATTATGTACTTGTCCGATTATATTTAAATTTCATTGGCTAATTATGAATTAACAAAATTTTATGATAATTTAGTTTTTCATTCAGTAGACAAAAAAGTATAGTAAGTTTGAAGATTGTACATTACTTCATCAAGCTTTGTAAAAGAACAAAATATCTCTTTGTAGAGAAAAAGGATTAAAACTCTCAGCAGATTCAATAGAAAATATTATAGCTTTTAAAACAAACACAATTATACCATAAAATACAATAATTAACAATATATGAAAAAAATGTTAAATTTTTATACAAATATAAATTTTAAAGTTATGCATTCGTAAATATAACCAAGTTGTTGATCGCCTAAGACAACTCATAATCTAACCTTTACTTTTGTTCTGTTACTTCTTAAATTTAGATATTTTTAACTTTCGTCTTTACGACCATTAGTTTTTATATAACTCCATGACAATTCCTTAATATAGTTAGCGAGGAGGATAAAAATGAAATGGACAGGACTAAGTAAATATTTAAAGATGAGGCAAAGATAACTAATGGAGTTCGATCGAGCTATAACCGCTAAGGGGATGAGGGATCCAACTTCTCGGTCATCGAACTTCTTTCACAACCGCTCTTTACAAATGGATTAGCTGTGATTGGCTGTTTGCTTACGTCCGGTCTTTATCGAGAGATATCATTGGTCCCTTGGTTAAGAGCTATTACAGGAAAATCGGACGCTATCCACTCCTTGGCGGAAAATACCTCAAGAAGGGTTCTTCAGATATTTTTTACCTTTGAATTTATTTAGGTATTTATATCGGCATATATAAGGAAAAATTCTAATACATATGTTTAAAAAAAATATAAACAAATTTTTCGAATTCAATATTGAGTAGCTGTGGAGGTAAAGCTCATAAACCTATTGGTATATCGGCCAATAATATTAAACTAGCAGACCCGCGCGAAAAATTATCCCCCGCACAGCATATTATTATCAAATGCCAGATTAATAAGAAAACAAAATAATGCAACCTATCAAAAGAGAAAAAATTATATGTTACTTTATCAATAAATATAATCGACAAAGATCTTCGACATTTTTGTTTGGAACCAAAATGTTTACAAATTTCAGTAAGCTGTATCTTTGCTAAAAATTGTCCGATTTCAATGATTTTTTTTCCTTTTGCAGGGAATTTAGTAATCTTTTATATAATAATGACCAAGGGAAAAGTGTGCAATTTTTTAGTGATTCGCAAATAAAGTTTGTTTTCTTTTATAACTTTTATGCCTGAATTTTCGGGATGATTGGACTATTTTGTCCGCCTGAAGGAGAAGTAAGCCTTCAAAATTGGTGGCTCAATCTTGAGATTTGGTGAAAAATTGACGATGATATGGCTTGCCGATCAAAATACCATTGATAAATTATATAATATAATATATAACTCCTCTCACGATCATAGAGACCTCAAGTCGACGAAATGAGACATGTATTCAATGACAGTACTACAATTCATGTAAGGTTGTGTGGATGCGAACCCTATGCCTTGCGTTATTAAGAAAATAGTACGTTTTTGGGCTTAAAAACGCAGGATCCGATAGTTCCGGAGGAATCATCCGGGTTTTGCTGTACGCATCAAAATCTTCATGATCCAATTTGTATCGTATCGATCTACAGACCTACCACCGTTCCAATATTGAATCCTAGAAAAATGTTTGTATCGACTTCATTTATTTTTGAAACAAAAACAAAAGTGGAGAATGCGATTCGCTAACCACCCGTGAAACTGTGAATCCAACGTTACCCATTCATGGTATTTGAGCATGGCAGGAGCTTATATTTGGTACAAAACCGATTTCGAACCTTACTGTAATTATATGTGTGGGGATGGGAATTCTATAGTGATATAATGAAATTTGTAAAGACAATAATGTTTTCAGGGAAAAGAGTTAATTTCTTGTTACTTGGTCAAACACGAACAAATAAAACGTATTTCAATTCTTAATAGCCCACAATGCTGAAGGGAGGGGGAATAATCCTAAACTAAATTGTTTAAAAGCTGTTCCAGATAATTAAGTTCTAGGTACACCATCGTAAAGTAGATAAAATTTTGTTACGAGAGGAACTTCCAGGAGGGCTGATATGGCCGCTGTAATGCAACAGTCATACAGTACTCATACACAAGCAGCATATCGCTGCAATCCAGATTCGTAAAATATTTCATCATAATGGTAGGTTTTGGGTTATTAGACCTCCCTGAAAGTCCCATTAATCATTCACCTTAATAAATGTAATCACTTTTTTATCAATGAAAATTTTGTCTACTTTACGATGGTGTACTTAAAATTAAATTGTCTTGAACAGTTTTGAACAATTTTTCCTTATTCAATTTAAAAAGGAGCACCGTAAGAAAAAAACGAAATTGGTATTTACACCTTTTTCGTATGGAATGGACCCATGCATCAAATAAACTTTTTTGTTTGATATTTTGTCTAGAATCGTTCTGATAGTTTGGCTATTAAGAACGTTAGAACTGAGCCACACTGTATAATTGATAATTAAAAATCGAGACATGTGTAGAAATTTCTGTTAATAATAAGTTACTATTTATATTTCTTTTAATCCTTACAATCCAAAATCCTTTGTAAAATCCTCACAGCTCCTTACTTTGTCACAAACAAAATCATCCATAACGACCTTAATGTTCCTTATGTTTCTGACCTGACCCAATCCAGATACCTATCCTTCCATAACAAACTGCAGAACCATCCGAACTCTCTCGTTTCTAACCTTACTTCCTCTTCGATCCCTGACAACCCTGAAAAGAAGATGGCCTCGAGATTTCCTTTTGTAAAGGAGCACCGTAAGAAAAAAACGAAATTGGTATTTACACCTTTTTCGTTTGGAATGGACCCATGCATCAAATAAACTTTTTTGTTTGATATTTTGTCTAGAATCGTTCTGATAGTTTGGCTATTAAGAACGTTAGAACTGAGCCACACTGTATAATTGATAATTAAAAATCGAGACATGTGTAGAAATTTCTGTTAATAATAAGTTACTATTTATATTTCTTTTAATCCTTACAATCCAAAATCCTTCGTAAAATCCTCACAGCTCCTTACTTTGTCACAAACAAAATCATCCATAACGACCTTAATGTTCCATATGTTTCCGATTTAGCTCAATCCAGATACCTATCCTTCCATAACAAACTGCAGAACCATCCGAACCCTCTCGTTTCTAACCTTACTTCCTCTTCGATCCCTGACAACCCTGAAAAGAAGATGGCCTCGAGATTTCCTTTTGTAAATAAATTTTTAGAGTGCTACCCAGTGGGTTGTTTCTCATCAAGTGATTTCATGCTATGATATTCTTTTGTTCACATTTACTGAACGTATTTTTCCTTGTAATACAGTTGTAAATATCGTCAATAAATAAAAAAAAAAAATATTCTTATAACACGTTATATTTCTGTTAACAATAATCCTCTTTCTATTTTTTTATTGGTTTATGACGGTTCATTATTGATAACCTTACAATTAACTATATGTTAGTCAGTTGCTTTTATGTTTTAAAAGCAAAGGCCTCATACCAGATTGAAACGACTAGAAACCGCCCAACGTTTCCGATTACTTCAGCTTTTACTAGAAAAACGCACTAAACCTCCAATTAAATACAAATGGTTCATATATATTACTATAATAAGGCTTACTTGGACTTACGGGATCGAGATTTGGGGCTCCACTAAAACAATGAATTTCTCTCGCATCCAATCCTTACAATCCAAAATCCTTCGTAAAGTCCTCAATGCTCCCTACTTTGTTACAAATACAACCATCCATAAGGACCTTAATGTTTCTTATGTTTTAGATCTGGCCCGATTCAGATACCTATCCTTCCATAATAAACTTCTGAACCATCCGAACCCTCTTTGTTTCCAACCTTGCTTCCTCTTCTATTCCTGATAATCCTCGGAGGCGTCTGAAAAGAAGATGACCTCGGGACCTTCTAATACAGAAATATAATTGGAGTACTACCAATGGGTAGTTTAAGTGTTTTCACGTCATTATATCCGTATGTTCAAATTAACTAAATGTATTTCTTTAATACAGTTGTAAATAACATTAAAAAAAAAAGGATGTGCGTCATTTGCGTACGATCAATAAAATAATACAATTAAAAACATTCTACAGATAAACCATTCCATTTCAATTCATAAAATATTTGTACAAGAAACTTACTTTAATTTAAAAATAGGAAGTAAATGTAGGAAAAATATTTAAATAAACATTAAAATAGGACGTGGTTGAAATCGAGAAAACACGTAGAGGCCCGGTGTTATTTTTTTATTTGTTCAGAAAGCTCCCCATTGAGTTGAAAAAACATAATGTTGAATTGAATTTTAATGAGGGTAAAAGCTGAAGAAATACTATTCCCCGGAAAGGAGTGGGAATACGAATTGAAACTGATTGGATGGTATTTAGTAGGTTATTTAGGAGAGGCATCAATGGAATATAAAGCAGCGATTTGATTGGATGGAAAAAGAATGGGGGGGCATTAGGAATTGATAGGTGTGTCTTTGAATGATTAGCGAGAGGTGACCGTGGCAAGAGACTGTACTCTCTAATTCACTCATTCTACTCTATCTCTCATACACTCACTCATATTCCTTGTCTCATTTATTTTTTATCTACTTTCTCGAAACATTGAGAAGATTATAAGAAATTATGTATAAAACAATACAGGCGTAATTCACAACAAACTTTCAATAAATACCTCGCCGATTACGTATACTGATATTATAGCTCACATGTGGGAAATATATTTACCATTAGAGGCCACAGAATAGTTGTTAGCTCTAATGGAGACCGCAAAAAGTTGTTTTAATTTTGCTGTTACTAGTTTTATTTACCACTAAATACACACACCAATATAAATGTATTTAACTTAATTCTTTATATTTTCAAATTTTCGCAACTTAAATAATTGAATTTCAGTTATTTCTAGCTTAATAAATATCATGCCAAAACGATTGGAGGCCACATGGGCCCTAAAGGCCTCTTTAAGTTCCCTAACTATGATCGATCTTAATAAAGTTAAAATAAAAAAATATAGCGACTTTCTTCAAAATTCTATTTTTGTCTGTTTTTATTAAAGTAGCCTAAAACATTGTTACAAATAAATTGGATAATCCTGGACACAAAACATGAAAAACGCACAAATTTTTGAAGATAGTAGCGCCAACAAGTTTCTTTCTTTTTTTAATGTCTACATTTATTTATTTAATTATAATAAATTCTGCCACACCTAAGGGCAACAGATATTAGTGCTAAAACTAAGTAGTTTTTAATACAACATATAAAAGCATGAGAAAAGTATAAAAATATTTATTTAAGTATAAAGTACTTGAAAGCCTTCAGTGCTCGAACTAAGCTCTGATGACCCACATATTTGGATTGAAACGTCGGCTCAAATAAAAAAAAAATTATAATGACTGCGTCCTGAATATTTATCACCCCTGATAAAAAAAATTTAAGAATTATTTTTAAAAAAAAAGATAATAATAAATAATATATAACAAAAATGAACAAACAAATATATAAAATTATAATAATAAGTAGTAATAAAGAAAGAATAATGATAAAAGTAAAATAATATATAAACTTCAACAAGATTAGAAGACAACAAAAATAATTATAAAAATATGTTGAATACAAATAAGCAATATATTAAAAAAAAAACTTAAAAGGCACATAAATTTCATTCACACTTATCTGCATAAAATATTCGCATTTGCCGAATAGATTCCGAGTCGGACTTTGTCTTCCAGGCTTGAAAAGTGGCTAAAAAATTCAAGTTATTCCTACAAAACACATTTATAGTCTGATTTGAAATATGATTCAATTAAACAAACAAAATTTTAATAAAAATTTAAATTAGCGCAAAAAAATTTAGTTTTTACCCAAAAAAGATGGGAAAATCCACACACGGGTGTGGACAAAAAACGATATATATATATATATATATATATATATGTGTGTGTGTGTGTGTGTATGTATATATATTTTTATTTTTTTTTTACTTGTGTACCTTTACCCACACCTTTCATATACAATGGCAATTAGCGGATCTGCTATCGGTAAGAGTACATGTGGTGGCTTGATCCACGTGATGGAGAGGAGTTCCCAGCGGCATCCCTTCTCATCTTGATTTTAAGCGAGGAATCCCACGTCCAGCTCTTTTTGAGCCTCCTAAGTGTGTTTTCGGGCATGTTAAATGTAGCGGTAGTTTGTACAAGTGTGTTAGTATGGCCATGTAAGTTTTATGTGAAATATTTTGTAGTGTGTCAGTATATGAAAGTTAACTGTTGGAATTTGAAGGTCTTTATGTAATGTAATGTTTGCGACGTATCATAGAACTTTGGTTATAGTCCTGAAGGTTTTATATATTTATAAATAGTAAACCATACTATAATGATTTAGAGCATTTTTTAAATTTCATTTGAGAGTTTTAGAATTAATACAATCTATATCAACAGAGAGGAATATGGATGTAATTGAGAGGAAGTGGAATACATTCGTTCGGATATATCGTAGATTTCCCATGTGAGCTATCTCGCTTCTCCTCCAGAGCGCTCTGTCGTCCCGAAGGCTCCAGTCAGTAATTAGATTGCTTCGGCATTTGAATCAGTTACTTCGAGCTCAGCTGAGGAGAGTTATTTTGCTCCCTCGATTTCCCTGAGATAACAATCGAAATTATCCTATTTCTCATAAGAAATACAAAATAATAAAACCCAATGATAATATAATAAACAAATATTATTAATACTTTGCGATCTAATTACTTTCCAGTTGAATACAAAAGTATATTAATTATAATACAAAAATATTGTTATTGTCAATTCATATTTAGGATTAATTTGCGATCTAATAAAGTTCTAATCAGGTGTGGGTAAAGGTATACATGTAATATATATATATAAATCGTTTTTTTCTGCATATAAGTACGAATTTCCCCAATGTTTTAGGCGAAAATTTTTTTTTTTCGTTAATTTAAACTTTTATTTAAGTTTTTTTTTGTTTAATCCAATTATATTTCAAAAGAGACTATGAATGCGTTTTGTAGAAATAATTAGATTTTTTTAATCTATAAAGATAAAGTCTGACTCGGAGTATATTGGGTAAATGTGAATATTTTATATAGATAAGTGTGAATGAATTTTATATATATTTTATGTTTTATTTGAATATATTGCTTTTTTGTATTCAACATATTTTTATAATTTATTTTTGTTATCTATTGATCTTGTTGAAGTTTATATATTATTTTACTCTATCATCATTCTTTATTTCTTTATTAGTACTTATTATTATTATAATTGTATGTATTTGTTTGTTCATTTTAATTTTATATTATTTATTATTATCTATTTTTAAACGTAATTCTTAATTATTTTTATACTTTATTTTTATACTTCCACAAAGTTATTCATTTTACTATTGAAGAAGAAAATCGCTAAATTGATTCTTATGACTATTAAAACCGAGCATAGTTAGAGAATTTGCGGCCCTTTGGCCGCATGTGGCTTCCATGAGCTAGATGCGTCCTTCAAGCGTTTTGACGCGATATTTATTAACCTATTACTAGAAAGAATCAATATTCAGTTATTTAAATTATGAAAATTTGAAAATTTACTTCACACCTGTGAGCTATAGTATCAGTATACATAGTCAAAGAATTATATAATGGAAGTGCGTTGTGAGAAAGTTCGTTGTAAATTAAACCTGTAATGTTTTATAAATAATTTCTTATAATCTTCTCAATGCTTCGAGAAATTAGAGCGAGTATGTGCGAGAGAGAGGGTGAATGAGTAAGTGAAATAAATGGGCGTATAAAATTGTTGGGCTTAGTAAGGGAAGCATCCCTAAAAGGTTAATATTCGCTATGCCAACTGGTAAATGTCCGAGGGGTAGACCGAAGCGAAGGTGGGAAGATTGCATTAAGGTGGAGTTTGGGTTTGGACGGTGACCTGTGAAGGAAGGTGTATATAAAACGTTTAGTGGTGTCGGCATCGAACCTTCGGGTAGGCTAATCCTTTGTTTGTTATTATACTAATTTATTAATTTATACACATTGTCAGCAGTTAGTTTATATTCTTAATTCTGTCAAAAATAATATAAATAAAATAATGAATAATTTCGCCATGACAAAATGAATCGCATGGGAAAAATGAAAGCAGTAACCAGGACCAGCTTCCCCTCCACTGATAATCACATTAATTGTTAGTTGTGGAGCTCCCTCATCCAGCTCCTTTCCAGTCTTCTACCCGAGTTATCTGCCATCTGTGTTGTGGACATGTTACTGATAACATTCGATATGTGAATGTTAGAATGAAAATTTATGTTGATAACATAACATAACTTTGTAATTGTTCTGAATGTTTTTGGGGGCTTGAAAGATTGTAAGTTCATTAATATGAGTCTTTTGAGCTATTTGAAATATCTGGATGTGTAGGGCAAAACAGATTTCAGTAAGTCAAGAAACGATTTTTTCTCAACAAAAGATTTTTCAAATTTAGGCTACTGTATAAGGGTGTGTATAAATTTTTAATTGGCAAATGACATGATTAGGTTAAAAAATAATTTATATAAAATAAAAAAATATTTATCGTGCTATAAAGAGGACCCTACACGGTAATTCATGAATGAACGTCACAAGAAGTTCCAAGATTGCCCGCTATCGCTTTGATCATGAAGACCCTTACACGTTCAATCATTACTGATCATTACTTATGTGAAGTTTCCACTTTTTTTTCTCTCCAATTTATTGTCTACTTGACTTTTTAAAGAAAAAATAGTTGAAAATGGTTAATAATAACATAGACTTATAGTTAATAATAACAACTATTTACTTTTATGAAATTATTTACTTAATAACGAGACTTAGGTAAACTAACCTATCTAGTAGTAAGGTTAGTCTCATAGAAAACCTAACCTAACCTATCACTTCTCGTGAATGAACCTTTGATTTCCGGATGTTCGGAAATCCGCAGCGCACCTCCATCAGTACTTCATTCACTACCTTACACGACAATTCGGAACGTCATTAGTGCAATTCCGATTGACCGTGCAGGGTCCCCTTAAAATAAAAATAGTTGTTGGAACATATGGGAAATAATTAGGAAATAAACACTTGGAATCGACTAAATTTTGACCGAATTAACCAAAACGATTATATTTACGGTCACCAAGCAATTACAGCTCATTTGAATCAAAGTTGTGAGCGAAAAAAACATTCTCATGTCTAAAATACCATATTCCAAACAAATCTGATTGTTTTAACTTTGAAGACATGATATGTGGACGAAATTAAAAAAAAAAAGTTATATATTGATTAGAAAAATTAAATTAATATAAATTAGTAACAAACCAATGAAAAAACAGAACATAAATGTTAGGTTATAATTGGAAAAAATCCAAACCACATAGCCTATGTACGTCTCCAAAATGCTCAACTTGGAGTAAGTAGTTGGACGATACCTGAATTGGCGAATTGTGTAGTTTGGATTTTTTTCGATTAAAACCTAAAAATATTGAAATCTAATTTAAAATGTGAAGGATGTTTGTTTCTTCAATTTATAATAATCTATATTTTTAACATTTGAACGTGCAAGAAATAAACATAACATGACTTAATGGCCATTATAATAAAACATAAAATTTAATATACACGGATATATATGAAAATTGTTATGATCCGAGAAGGAGCAATTCCTTGTTTGCCGGAGAGTCGTATCTTAGGATCTCGGGCTGGAATAGGGGGGGAGGGGAGGGAGATGAGAAGGGATATGGTCCCAGAGCTGCCACAACTTCCGGGTCTTGAGTCAGTGACCTCCCAATTCCTGTTCCTTTTCCCTAAGGACCACTTCGATATCAGGACTGACAACAAGAATCGGTCAGCATCATTGTCGTGTCATTTCTAAAAAGATACGACAAAATATGTGTATGATCTTGCATCAAGTTGTGAAACGCTGTTACCTTGAAAAAAATGTATTTGTATTAAAAATATTAAGGGTACAAATAGCGGGGACCGATAATATCCCTAGTAAACTAATTAAGGCATGCGGGGAAGCTGAAGTTTCTAAAATACATTTATTGGTTAAAAAGATCTGGGAAAATAAGAAATTACCTAAAGAATGGAAAGAACCTATTCTTATTCCAATTCACAAAAAGGGCCCGAGAACGGATTGTAACAACTATCGAGGAATTTCACTGCTTCCGGTATGTTATAAAATATTCACTTTAATCTTAATAAGGCGAATCACAGAATACGCCGAGGAAATTATCGGAGACTACCAATGCGGATTTAGACGGAATCATTCGACTATTGATCAAATATTTTCTTTACGGCAAATATTAGAGAAACAATTACAGTACAACGGTGTTGTTCACCAGTTATATATCTTTCGTTTAATCTTAATTACATAGGATGTTATGTTATCTAAAACTAGCTAGGAGTGGGATAACTAACAAGTAATTTCTTGGAGAGGTTCGGTGTTGGAATGGAGCAAATGCAGATCATGGCAGAAAAGATTATTTTTGACTCGTTAGAAATCCTCCATCACCTCATATATTGATCTAGGCCTTCACTAATTTGATTCTATATATTGTTTTGTCATGTCTGATATATATTACAATGGTCCGACCTAACTCACTCTTATATTTCTATACAGTATTATCAATTGATTGATGAGAATACTGTGTCATTTAGCAATTCAACATTTGAGAAGACATGCAATGTTGTTGTATTTCTTCACATGAATACATATAAAAAATGTACTAAGATACATACAAAAAGCTACTTCGTATATATTTTAGTAGGAAGGTGAAGTGAAATTAATTAAGTTGTTTCTTTCTTGATATTGAGTATTTAAATTACATAGGTATCTACGCCCCGAAAACTATCAAATTGAACTGATAAGTTTAAGGAAAAACAGTTATAGATCTAGCAAGAAGTACAGTTTTTTTTTCTGGCTACCTAAGTCATTCATCAACATTACCAAGATTAAAAGTATATATATTTTATATATTTTTAAAAGATAATCTTTGACCTGTATTCGCCAAACACTGCCACCGATATTGTAATGTCTTCTGTAAGAGATAACCTCTGTGAGGCCAGAATATGCTAGAGGCAAAAAGCTCATTCTTTGTAGAAATTTTTTTGTAAGAAGAAAAGGATATTTAGAGAAGATCCTTCATCCTTCCTCAGACAATCGACTCATCTCCTAATGGTCTCTTGTTTTCATTCACATCGTCTTTATACATCCAGTCGCTCTTCAACAGATTCAGTGCACATTGTGAGTTGGGAATGAACGAATAGTATATTACTCTGTTATATCGTTACGATGTTATGTTATATCGTTGGAACTATGTTCAACGTTGTTAAACAGGTTATGATATATTGCTTTAACATGGTGCCGACGATATAACCATTACACGTTCTGTTAATGAATATTGAATAGGTATAAACTAAAAAAATATACTATTTTTAAACATAATTTATTCACCACCTTCTAGAGGCAATATGGAGTGATCTGTCATTGCTTATTTTTTCCCTCTTTAAATATGTATCCATGACTGTCATGGTATTGACAGTCCTGAGATGTGCTTATTTAATACAATTTTTGTTAATAATTAGTAAAATACATCTTTTGTTTAATTATTATAACATACAAAAAAATATCGTATAAAATGCTTGAGAAAATAGTGTTTGGGGACAATACGAGTCAGATAATTGTTAGTATAGTCTATTATTAATGGAAATCTAGTCTAGAAACATACCTATAATGGTAAATAAGATTTAAAAAAATATTTTTATAAATATCATATTAATTTTAAGTCAGTATTAATGAGAAAGAAAATATTACATTTTAGATCATAATTAATTGATTTTTAAAAGAAACTATCTGACTTGAACGCTATCGTTATTGAATATAGATCGTTAATCTCACTTAAGCAGCCTAAAAAATCCTAACGAAATAGCTCAACTTCAACCTGTGTAGAAACCCATTACACTTCAGAATTCGTTGAACTCTTATATTTACATGTATATTTATATGCGAAATAGGATTACATTGGTATACATGCATATTCATGAGATTTGAGTTAAGCATATTCTGACTCTGTTAATCTTTTTTCCGCTATGGCTTTAGTTGCGTATATCTAGTATATATTTATGTCATGTTATTAGGTTACCTGAATTTATTTTGAAATTTTCTAGGCATATTTTATATTAATATTCTCTACATTTTTAAATTATTTTTATCCTTAATCCATGCTTAGTATTTTAGAAAATATTGGTTAGGGTTTTATTTATTATATTATATAATAAATTATAACTCATAAGATTGAAAATAATCAATAGATGAAATAATTTATGTCGTTTATTAAATTTGCCGACGTTTTAACCCAAGTATGTTAGTTATCACAAGGGCAACTTTGTGGTTCGAAAATAATAATAGTAAACAGAAAAAATGCATATTACTTGTTATTACTTATATCTGTGGTACTTGTGTAATATGCAATTTTGTTAATTTTTATGGGAATCACTAGAAAGATAATTTTTTCTATCTGTCTTTGTGTCCGCAAGCACATCCAATCCGACCCGTGAAAGTTTCTTTGGAATTTAAAATTATGAAATTTTGTAAAGTTTATTAAACTTTATTTCATATTAAAGTTTATTAAACTTTATTTCTTTATTTTAAAAGTTCATTTGGTTATTCTATCTTGTTATCTATAAGTGTCTATTATTATTATTTTTCATTTATTTCATTCTATTATTTAATTATGTTATTTGGTTATTTAGTTATTAGTTACAGCTATTTATTTATTTATTTAATTATGTTATTTTTTATTATTATTATTATTTTTTATTTATTCTTATTTTTTGTAGCAACCACCTGAACATTATAAAAGTAGTGTTTTTTAGTTGATCGGGCGCTGGTGACCTGGATATTTTGCCCCTAGGCATCGAAACAAACAAACAAATTTAGTAAATGAATTTAAAAAAAAGTTACTAGAGCTCTTATTGCATGAGTTTTTTTTTTTTAAAGAGCCAATTTTACAACTGGACTTTTATCTATAGTGTTTTTATATATTTTTATCGCAAGCCGTGACAGGCGCTATATTAGACCCCAGGACTATACTATGTGGCAGTAACAGAGATGAATATTTCTTTGTGAATCATGACTTGAAACTCGAAAACAGAATTTGCACCTTTGAAAATTCAAACCGTTTATTTCACAGATATGATTTTTTCACTGGAATTATATATTCTTGTAGCTATGAATAAAATAAAGCTCTGCTCAGATATTTTCTACAATAGTTAATAACGGCGTTATAAGACAGAGAGGGATGGCTGGCTGGCCGCTAGGTATTGCGGGCTTAGTGCATCCACCTGCCCCGTGCTCATACCTGCTTCTCAAATTGGTTAATTTGAAATAATACGCCAGGGCATTATCGATTTGGTTAATATTTATTCTCAATATAAACATTAAATTAAGAACATAAATTTACCTATTAATAACATAATCAAAACCAACCAATCCTAACAAGACATAAAATCATAGAAACACCTCTCAGAATTTACATAATTTACTAAATATAAATTATTGGTCCGAAATTGGCAAAATTAAGCTAAGCCAAGGGGAATCTCAAAACATTATAATCCGTGGTACAGACCCCTTTTTATCAAATTATTAACATCCGCGTGAAACATCGTAAACAGCTTCATTTCATCGTGCCATTCAACTATTTTATTAACAAAAATTCTTGGAATTAGAGCCTTTTCAATCTGGAGGTCGGCAAACTTTTGTCTATTTAATTAGGTATTAAAAACTCGTAAGTACCTATTTGATTTCTTGGATTGTAAATATTTTTTCTCGCAGGGGCGCTTGGCCTTTATCACCTCGTTAATTTGACATTTTGAGGCTGTAGGTCACACTGAACGGCACAATATTTCCGAAGGCCACGTTTTTTCTTGATTTTGTGCTTGAATCGTCTTAAGATCCAATTGGAAATCAAATGGGTATTTACGAGTTTTTAGTACCTAAGTATATAGACAATGTTTGCCGCTTTTCATATTGAAAACGTCCTGTTTCCGAAAATTTTCGTATATAAATTAGTTGTAGGTTACGACGAGATGTAGGCAATAGCTTCTATATTTATATATACGAATATATATATATATATTAATAATGTGATGAAAAGGAGTCTGTACCACGGACAATTAACTTTACTCTCCGACATCATCATCATCATCATCATCATCATCATATGTGGCACGACATCCCGTTACCGAGACTGGGCCTCCTCCCAGAGCCTCCGCCAGTTGGCTCTGTCTTCTGCTGCAGCTCTCCAGTTCCGCACACCAAGCAGGGTTCTCGCATCATAGGCCACGTTGTCCAACCATCTCGTCCTCGGCCTTCCTACCCGTCTTACGAGATGCAGCTCCTCCATCATTATTGTCTTTGGTATTTCAACGGTGCTCATTCTGGCCACATACCCTTCCCACCTTAGTCTGGCCAGTTTAATATACGTGACTACGTCCCGTAGCTCCCTATTTTTTCTTTTCCTCCAGACATCACCCTCCTTTACTGGACCATAAATCCGCCCAGCCATATGTAAAAACAGGCCGAACAAGGGTCTTGTATATGATCAGCTTGGTCTTCTTTGAGAGGTACCTACTTCTTAAGTGTCGGCCAAGTCCAAAGACACATCTATTGGCAGCCGTGATCCTTCTTTGTATTTCTTGAGCCATGTCATTTTTGCTATTAATTTCAGACCCAAGGTATATACAAATTATCACTCTCTCTAACTTAAATGAACCTACCTCAAATTGAGAGTTCAGATCTCCGACATTCCGGAATTCCTCAAAACAGAAAGAAAGTAATACCTTGATCAGGAAAATTCAACAATCGGAAGAAAAATTCAATGCACACAAGATGTCAGAGTAAATTTTAGTTTCTGGGATATTTTAATCTATACTTCATTTAGTCGACTCCAGCCGACCTTACACGGGCGTTACACGTAGGGGATCGTACGGCTCAATCTAATTCTATCTGTTGTAGCCTCCACAACATCTGATTATATAAAATTGTAAAAAAAATTTAACTAGTTGAAAAATATATTATTATTATTAGCACCAACCGATAGATGGATTTACCATTTGTTCGTACCTAATTATCAATATAATTAAATGTTAGTTTATAATTTGAAAATTCTAAGCACACAGCCTTATTTCTGTAAAATGCAGGGAGAGAATAAAAACCATCAACGTTTCGTCAATTCAGGTAACAGGACGAAAAAAAAGTACATCATCCCACGGCATCCAATCGCTTATCCGAAAAAAGATAAAGTAACAACTGAGAAAGTTTAATCAAACAGCTGATCATAAAAAAAAGTTAAAAAACATCTAATATCTGATCAAATTCATAAACATTCCACAATAGTTTATAAAAATATGAAGAAAAAAGTATAATAACGAAAGAAAATATAAAAATAACTAAATTCATTTGACTTATTCTCTATACAATATTCATAGCCTCAAATATCTCTTAGAATTATGTTCTTTCTACAACATACAATGGCGGTTATAGAAATCGCACCATCTATTTCTTTTGATTATTATGTTGATAATGCTGATTCCATTGAATGTGTTTTAGTTCAGTTTTAACGAACGCCTGGATAAAATCTATAATTACGACCTGTATCAAAAACTGTCCTCATAAAACAGCATTAAAATTATGAAGTTACATGAAGTAAGGTAATTTTTACAGAAATTAGTAACGAGGATTGCCTGAACAATCAACGGTAGTCATAGCTTTGAAAAACAAAGAAAAAAGAAGCACCATGGAGTGGAAGAAAGAAACTGGTAGAAGAAAAAAATAAAATAACAACTTGACCACTTAATGGTACTATTGTTATTAGGATATCATTTTATAAGTGCCAATGAAATATCAAGAGATCTTACATGACCGTAACTGTATATTATTATAGTTATAATTAAATAAATTCTTTAACCTAACCTTTTTTTTAATTGTTATTTATGATATTTACAACTGTATTAATATAAATACATCAAGAAAAAGTGTACACAGAAACATGATCACGTGAAAACGCTTACTGAGAAACTACCCGCTGGTAGCACTCTAATAATATGTCTACAAAAGGAGATCACGCGTTCATCTTCTTTTTAGACGCCTTAGAGGATTATCAGCTATTGGAGAGGAAGCCAGAGTTCAAAACCAAAGGATTTGAATGGTTATGAAGTTTATAATGGAAAGATAGGTATCTGGATTGGGCCAAATCGGAAATATATAGAGCATTAAGGTGTTTATAGATTATTGTATTACTGACAAAGTAAGGATTGGATACGAGAGGAATTCGATAGTTTAACCTAACCTAAACTAAAACATATGAAAAACTTGGTCAGAGTCTTGTTTAAATTAATTAGTAATATAACGTCATCAGATTACAGAACTAAAAGTAGAGGTGGGAGGATATGTTGGGCGGTAAATCCCTTGCTAAAACTTTCCTCCCGAGAGAACTTTCTCAACAGTTTGAGATTTAGCTCTCTTCTATTTTCGAAAGAAGGTTGGGAAAGCAGTAATGTCTTTTAAACAGCTCAGCTCTCGAAAGGCATTCTTATAAATATTCTTGTGATTTCCATTCTGATTTTTTGTTTACACGATTTTTTTTAGCTATAATAGTCATGGTCATACAAATTGCTAATTAAATAGAAAACAAGATGGACACTGTCACGATAATGAAAAAAACAAAACTATTAAATTTGCGGAGCGATGCCGTGCCGTCTCTGTTATCTCGTTTCCTGTTTCACTTGCGCACGAGCTATAAAACTGGTTTTTGTTTCAATTTACTCCTTCCGGTATATCCTATTACTGCTCGCCGTAACTGCTGAGAGGGGCTAAAGGAAAATCACAACTGCTCTCGGTAATATTTCGTTGGCAATATTCAAGAAGCAATAATAATTAGAATAATGTACGACTGCTGCGTTTCAGTTCAAAGCTGGGGGAGTCATATGGTCAACAGGTTACTTTATCTGAAATAATGTGAAATGACAGTTTAATTTGAAGCGGAGAATAAATTACTATTTATGGTATTATTACTATAATACAACCAATCGATGCCGTCTACATTCTTCGAACCACCTCTGTCAAAACCTAACCCCACCAAACCAGCCTTAACAAAATCTTCGCTCCGGTTTAAAGTTCCCACAGCACCGGAATTCGCACTCATAATCTATAGTTTATAGGGTTACCAAGCAACGTGTATTTTACACACTTGTTAGCCAACCCTGCTCTCTCATATAACGCAGTTTCAAAATATATCGAACTAACACTATCGTTGAGGAGGATGTAATCATTAGCTAACTAGTGGATTAAATCAACCCTACCATCTCAGTTTATTGTTGTGTGCGTCTTGTGGTGCATGCTAATCTACTTCTTTACACATTTGAAAATACGAAACCTCCCGAGATACGAGACTGGACTGACTAATGGATAGAGCTGGGGATAACGAAGAGGAATCCGATAGATAAGAGAACCGGAAGGGTTGATCACTTCCGGCAGCTGATGGGGATGCTTCTACTAATTACTCCCTTTCTCTCCCCCCCCCTCACCGTTACTCAGATACCTCTGCCTTCTTGATAGTGGATTCGTTTCTAACCTATATTTAACACAATAAAGTTAGTCTTTACTTTTATTATCTAGGATGATGTACTCTAATCCGGGCCTGTAGCCTAGGAAGTTTGTGCCTCATCCACTGAGCTATCCCATTTCTAACATATATATATATAATATTTATAATCTAATTATTAATGATTTCATCCTCCAAGATTTTGGGATTAAACATGTTTACGAAGTGATACCTGAATAATATTTGAAATTTATAATTTTTATACACACACATATAATGTGTAGATATTATCTACTTAAACCAATTTGGACGTACGCCTCACAGATTAACGGTTCAGCAAAAAGTTTAATATAAATACATCATAGTTAATATTAAAAGATAAAAAAAATTGTTTATTATTGTGTAACGATATCTTTTATGTTTGACTTTAAAAAATATATTGTTAATATTATGAGGCGCATTATGATCAATAACATTATATAAATATTAATAACATTGCGACTATCGTCAAGGCTCTCTGGTACGTCAGTAACATTACTTTACATAGAGACTTACAGATGCTAACAGTTAACGACCACATACAAACATACTACATAAGATTTCACAATAACTTACAGGAACATACAAACTCACTGATTCGAGGCATCGCTACAACTAACATACATCAATAAAAGTTGGATGAGGGATTTCCTCCACTAACTACAAATATTAAAATCTAGATAGGAAAGACGCCGCTGGGCACTCCTCTTCCTCACGCTTATTTACAGACCTATTCCTACTTCTACACCTCGTCATCACTCTCACTATGTCGGAACTTCTGATAGGTTTCAGTTTAAAAAAATAAAGTTAATAAAAAAAAATTAATAGTACTTATTTGAAAATAATAAAAATGTGGCCTAACCGGATGGAAAAATCTCTCCGCCGATGCCAGTAATACTAATATAAAATTTACAAAGTTAATATTGTTTTAACTATTTGAAGTATTCAGGTATTATGAATACACTAAGATATAATTATTAAGAAAACAATAATAATAACTTTATTTAAGTGGTTATTTCCATTAGTTTACTTTTTTATTTATATCATCTTTTTTTTTTGTCTTTTTTGAGAAAAAATATATTTTGCCTCAATCAAGGACATTATTTGAGATATAAGAAACTTATTTGTGCAATTATACAGTTACAGAAATAAATAGAAATCATAAAAAATAAGAAAAAGAAACCTTAGTAAAACAGATGAAATAAAATATGATATAACACAAATAAGAAACAAAACAAAAATAAATGAATAAAACCATCATTTACAATATTTACAGTCAGCCGAGGGCGCTCCAAGTCGTCCCTTTCCCACACGTGTGGAGGATAAGGCAAGACTCCAAGAGATACCAACGCTTTTCTCTCAGCCGCATCACTCGGATGGGAATCCAGTAGAGACTAAGAGAGGGCGCTAAAGCCACATATTTGTATCTGATATTCTTATTTCGCTGTTATTTCGTTAAATTTATTTTTATTTGTTGTATATATGATGTGAATGAACACTTTTATAACTGTTACTATTTTTCTTAGTTGTATAACAATGTAATATATTTCACTTTTGATTATTATTTTGTACTTTTGATTATTATTTTGTTCTATTTATTTTATTTTTTTGTACATATAGTGTGAATGTCATCCTACCTCACTATAACCAATGTCCAACAGACAGATTGTTATAATACTCAATAAAGAAATTTAAAAAAAATATATATATATATATATATATATATTTCAATAAAGAAAAAAACTATTATACATATTATGAATATACAGATAATAAATAATATAGGAGTATAAAAAATTATAATATAATATGATGTTAACGAAAGGTAAAAGCACTTTTAAGATGAAAGACTGCCTTGATGAGAAGGGGCTCGTACCTTACGAACGAGGAACAAATTGTGCCCCCTTACCCCCCCCCCCCACAGTAAATTGCGGGCTCCTGCTAAATTGTCCGCTACGTGCCAGCGACTGCTATTGCTCTACGTGCTGCCTTCGCAACAGTTCCTAACTTAGGGGCTCTACTGTTTAGTGGTAGAGCGAATTTGTGAATAGGCAGGCGATCAGTGGTAACTAGTATCAATTCTTATCAGACATTTCGTTATAAAAAATATAATTGATTCTTAAATACTTAAAATCAATAATAATATTCTAAACATCACTTACTTAAACTAAAAGATTGGTTCACACTAAGGAAAATTCGATTTAATCATCACAAATCCAAACATACAACATTTATCCTTCGAAAAAACACCTCCAGTTTATATTGACAACAATCAAATTCCTCAAACGGACACGGTACATTACCTTGGATTCACCTTCGAAGTATGACATGGGGTCCGATTGTAAAATGAAACTTATGGCACTTAACAAACGACTCAAACTACTTTACTCTCTTTTTTCTAAATCTCCAAAACTAAAACTAAAACAGAAACTGAATACATATACATAATTACTTAAGCCCATATAGACATACTCAGACAGCATCGCTAAAAAGACCCACCTACAAAAACTTCAAACGTTCCAATCAAAATTATTGCGACTCGTAACAAAAGCACCTTGGTACGTTACTTACGAAACTTTACATACTGACCTCCACCTTCCAACAGTTGACCAACATATAATGAACCTTTATCAACGATTTTACACAAATTTAAATGGACTTGAGGAGGAGACCAAAAAGGCGTTGGATGAGAGGCGTTGGATCAATCTTAGACAACCTAAGTAATTGGAAAAGGTTAGGGAAGTGGTACATCTGAGCTATGTCATTATATCATGTATCGCCATCACATTTGCTGATTGTCAACAATAAGTTGGCAGGCGCAAATATATTTTTTATAGACAAAAAAAAAATAATATTAGTAATATGAGATAATATGTCAGCTGACGTGCCCATGAATACTACGAGGAGACTAAAAAGGCGCTGAATGAGAGACCTACTTCCGTAACAAACCCTGGTAACTAATTCGTACCAAGGAAGAGGTATTGCTTCCCATGACTGACATGCCAGATTCATTACTTTCATCAAACCATCTGCTGATTGTCAACAAGTTATCACTAGATCCGGATAAATATTGCAAGCTCAAAAAAAAAAAAAAAAAATTAAATTAACACAGTCAGCGTTTAGCGTAAAAAACACATATATGCAGTGGCTCACAATCAAAATGATACACCTGAATATTGATAGAAATTATTGATTGTATAAATACCTCAATTTATATTACATTGAAAAAAATAATTTATTACAATCAATTAACAAAAATTAGTAATGTGTTATTTTCTTATGTTCTTTTTTTCGTTCTTATGTTCTATGTTCTTTTCTTAATATGGGGGGAGGGTGCATGACGGCTTTTGCTTTAGGAAATCTTCACTTAATAGAAAAAATGTTCACACAGTACAGTGAATAATTATGTTTACACAGACAGTTTAAGAATAAACTTAAGGTAAATTGCAGAAAACTGGTGCTAAAAAACAAATTTAGATAATTCGAAATTAAAACTTAGACAGAAATTGAATAGGTATACTTATCTACTCAAACCTATTTGGGCCTACGCTTCACAGATATACGGGATAGCCAAAAAGAATCACATACGTAAATTACAGACTTTTCAATCTAAAACTTTCAGGACTATCACAAAAGCTTCCTGGTACGTCAGTAACATTACTTTACATAAATATCTACAGATGCTAACGGTTTCATAATAACTTACACGGACATACCAACTAATTGATTCGAGGGATGGCCACAACTAACATGCCCGATAGCACCCGAAGGAGGCTTAAAAGAAGCTGGATGAGGGATCTCCTCCACTAACTATAAATATTACATTAAAGACAGGAAGGACGCCGCTAGGTACTCTCCTCTCTTACCCCTATTCCAGGGAAAATTAATCTCATAAATCTTGACATCACACTGGCTGATTGTCGGAACTTCTGGCAGGAGTGAGTTGAGGAATTGAAAAAAAAAAAAAAAAGATTTATCAGGAAAATGATCACAAACACTCCGTCATGTCAGTTAAGGAATTGTTACTTTACAAATGTCCCAATGTTATATAAGCTCCACTACATTCTCCAGATATTAATGCGGTAGAACACCTGTAGGCAAAATTGGAGGTAGAAATTAGAAGATACGGAATTTCTAACATCGAAGTCTTTTAAAAATATTTATTCGAAGAATGGAACAGGCTAAGCACGGGATCACCAAAAAAAAATCGGTTGACACTATAACAGACAGACTGAAAGAAGTTTTAGAAAATAATGGCTTGCCTATGAGTTATGCAACTAAATTAATAGTATTTAAAACTTAATAAGAATCATAAGATGAATCATGTTGACTGTGAAGTAAAATTATTCAGTTTTTTTTATTAATATTTTTAAATAATCACAGTTGAAGATTTTCTGGTTTTATTTGTTTACTGAAACCATTGAACTATTTTTTCTATTTATATTTTCTATGTCACAGCAAAAACAGAATGGGTCGATCCCGAACAATAAAGGAATTTTTTATTTTTATTTATTTATTAATGATATTTACAACTGTATTACAAGTAAAAATACATTCAGTAAATGTGTACAATAGAATATAATAACATGAAATCATTTGGTGAGAAACTACCCACTGGTAGCACTCTAAAAATGTATTTACAAAAGGAGATCTCGAGGCCATCTTCTTTTCAGACGCCTCGGAGGGTTGTCAGGTATCGAAAAGGAAGCAAGGTTAGAAACGAGAGGGTTAGGATGGTTCTGAAGTTTATTATGGAAGGAAAGGTATCTGGTTTGGGCCAGGTCAGAAACATAAGGAACATTAAGGTCGTTATGGATGATTTTGTTTGTGACAAAGTAAGGAGCTGTGAGGATTTTACGAAGGATTTTGGATTGTAAGGATTGGATGCGAGAGGAATTCGATGGCTTAGTGGAGCCCCAGAGCTCAATTCCGTAAGTCCAAATAGGTCTTATTGTAGTCATGTATATGAGTCTTTTGTAATTGACTGGAAGCTTAGAGCGTTTGTCTAGTAAGTGCTGGAGTAGTCGGAAACGTCGAGCTGTTTCTTGTCGTTTCAGTCTGGTATGAGGATTCCAAGTTAGACGTCTGTCTAAGTGGAGTCGAAGGTATCGAATTTGTTCAACAGGGATAAGTGGGGTATTATTAAAGGATACTGTAGGACAAGAGGACATAGGTTTACGACGAAGGGTAAACGTGATTTGATGGGATTTATTGGAATTTATTTTGATCCTCCAGTTTTGAAACCATTCTTCAAGGTTTGTGATGTGTGATTGAAGGGTTTGGGATGCAATTGTTGGGTCGTTATTAATTGATAGGACACATGTATCATCGGCATACGTGGTAATAACAGTGTTAGGATGGGTTGGGATATCAGCTGTATAAACTGTGTAAAGGATAGGACCTAGGATACTACCTTGAGGAACACCAGCGGACTGGGAAAAAAGGGATGAATAGGCATTATTATGATTTACTTTGAAGGATCTATCAGTTGGATAGGAACGGATAATGAGGAAGTATGTAGGGTGTAGGAATTTACGGAGTTTGTAAAGCAGTCCTGGGTGCCAGACTCGATCAAAAGCCTGTTCTACATCGAGAAAGACTCCCGTGCAGTACATTCCGCGCTCCAATGCAGAGGAGACAACATCCACCACACGATGGCATTGCTGGATAGTGGAATGGGATCTGCGGAATCCAAATTGATGATCTGGGATAATGTGATTAGAATCTAGGATGGGGTGCAGGCGTTTTAGGATGAGCTTTTCCAGGATTTTGCCTAGGATGGGTAAAAGGGAGATAGGGCGATAAGAGGATGGATTTTCTGGTGGCTTTTTGGGTTTATGTATCATTTTGATAATAGATAATTTCCAAGGGTTAGGAAATTATGTGGTTCGCAGAACAGCATTATATATATACGTAAGGAATAGGATGGCTTTCCGAGGAAGCAGTTTTAGGATCTGGGATGTAATTAGGTCGTGTCCAGGAGCTTTTCGGGAAGGTAACCTTTGAATGATGTCGGATATTTCTGAAGGATGAAAGGCTTTAGGTGGAAGAGACATTTGGAGTGGGATATCCAGTTCTGCTTCAATACATTCAAGGTGATTTGGGTTATGAATATCAGGGTGTGGATTAAAGGTTTTAAAGAGGTGATGAGCAAAGATTTGTGATTTTTCTTCATCAGATTTGGACCAGGTTTGAGCTTCAGTAAGAAGTGGATGATTACAGTCTTTAAATTTCAGGAGCCTTTTAGTGGTCGTCCATAGTGATTTGTCGGTAGGTGTAAGTTTTTCAGTAAAGTTTAGTAAATTTTGAATCTTGTATTTTCTAATTTCAGATTTTAGTTTGTTAGTCAGTTGGGTATAATGAGTTTTATCTGTTGGATATCTGGTTCTATGCCACTTCGATCTTGCTCTGCGTTTTTCCTTCAATAAGATACGAATATGCTGTGGCAAGTCAGTCTTTTGTGAATTGTTGAATTTATTGATAAAAGTGTTATTATTTATACTGTCTGTTATTGATGCTGTCAGTTTTTCAATGGTACCATTAATGTCCTCTTTTGTCTTTAGCGGAATTTTTAAGTCTAGTTTGTTTTCCAAATCTTCACGAAATTGGTCCCAGTTCACTCGTCCTGTGATCAATTTAGGAGGTGATGGTTTAGGAGCATAGCTCGAATGTAGTGAAAGCAGAACTGGACTATGGTCTGAAGAAAGATCATCAAGGGATTTGATTATGATTTGTGAGGAGGAGATCTGAGAAGTTATAAATATATCTAGGATATCGGGACGTTTTTTGAGGGATGTTGATAAAGGAATTAAAATCAATTTTGTGCCTTTCTTAAGGTGATCACGTTTTTTATTGAATACGAATAAATTTGTTCATGATAATTAAATGCTAAGTACATCATCCTAGAGTAGACAAAATTTTATTTGAGAAAACAGTAATTGAATTAACTAAGGTCAATGATAAATGGGACTTTCAGGAGTTCTAAAACGACCCTTATACTCTTGCATAGGAATGAATAATATAACAGCAGAAGTACAGCGGTCGTGTTAGGACTCATTATACAAGATCACTTTATCATTGGCCTTAGTAAATTTAAACACTGTTTTCTTAAAGAAAATGTTGTCTACTTTACAATAGTGTGCTTAGAATTTAATCATATTAAGTAATTATTGAGCAATTTCTTCTTATACAATAAAAAATATGACCACCATAAGAAAGACATAAAATTCGTCTCAACTCCTTTTCAATCATCCATAATGACCTTAATGTTCCTTATGTTTCTGACCTTGCCCAATCCAGATACCTATCCTTCCATAGCAAACTTCAGAACCATCCTAACCCTCTCGTTTCTAACCTTGCTTTATTCTCGATCCCTGACAACCCCCCGAGGCGTCTGAAAAGAAGATGGTCTCGAGATCTTCTTTTGTAAATACATTTTTAGAGCGCTACCAGTGGGTAGTTTCTCAACAAGTGATTTCATGTTGTTATATTCTTTTGTTCACGTTTACTGAATGTATTTTTACTTGTAATACAGTTGTAAATATCATCAATAAAAAATAAAAATAAAACTCCTTTTCCGATCGGAATTGGCCGATGCATCAACCAAAACTTTTTTTTGGAATTTTTGTCTAGAATCGACCCCCACAGTTTGATTATTAAGAACTGAGTAATTTTGTATAAAACAAAAATATGGTTGATAAAATATTATATAGTAGACATTTATTACAAATTGGTTCATTACTTAACGCTGTTAGCAGTTATTAACAAAAACCAGGCTGTCCATTAAATAACAATCTGTTTGTAAAAACAAATCTTTTGTCCAAATGTAAAAAATAAAAAGGACAGCCTTCCTGATATCTTCCACTTGGCCGCCCTCGCCAAACAAATTTATTTAGCGCATCCCACGGCCATCCTTATCGGGGAAATAACAGAGCTTTCACACCGATAGCTCTCCAAACCTTTATTATGACCTAAAAATACAAAATAAATATTAAATAAATCTGACTCACTCATCCCTAAATTAAGTTCTGATTTAAATATAATAATAATAAATAATATATATATATATATATATATATATATATATATATATATATATATATATATATATATATATATATATATATATTTTTATTCCATATATTATCCATAGTTTATTGTTTTTATTAACTATCTTACAGTATTAGGACCTTATTGCTCATATTATGTCTTTAATATATCAGTATAGTTATGTAAATCCTTCTGTTATTAATTATTTTTTAGTTGTTTTTTTTTGTGTGTTTTTTATTGTAATATGCATTTTGGCCAGACATTATGCTAATTTTTATGTACAATATTATTATTCTCAAGGGACTTTGTCCCAGAATTAAGTTGATTCTTCTATTATATATATATTTTTTTCTTTTCTCTTTAACTATTTATTCGCACCTGTCATGTTATTATCAATCAGTAGATGTGTTATGATGATAAGGATTAACATTTTGGGCATGAGGAAGGATAGCATCCAGCAGCACCTCTTTCTGGCCATTACTTTGATTTAGGCAAGGAGATCTCTCATCCAGCTCCTTTTTAATCTCCTCCTAATGGGCATGTCAGTCGTAGCCATGTCGGTTATAAATCTGTTTGTGTGTCCGTGTAGTTTGAGATGAAAACGAGAGTAGAGAGTACGTATGTGTTGGTCTATAGTTGGTTGTCGTAAGTCGTTATGTAAAGTTTTGTTATTGACGTACCAGGAATCTAATGCTAAGTCGTAAAATTTTAGATTGAAATGACTGTAGTTTTTGGTAAGTGCGTTTTTTTTTTTTTTTTTGCCGAACCGTAAATATGAGAGGCGTATGTCCAGATAGGATCGAGTAGGTAAGTGTATGTATTTAGTTTTTACCGAACTTTCAATTTCGATTTAGAAAAGAGTGAGTACAGTATTTTCAGTCGCTTGTTTAAAGTCTGTCGTTTGATTTTGATATGTGGGCCCCAGGTCATTCTTCCGTCGATATTAGTTCAAGATAACGTACTGTGTTTTCTGAGGAATTTGGTTCTCTCCTATATAAACTGGAGGGCACGTTTCTCGTCGAAGTGTAAATGTTATATGCTGTGACTTGTCATGATTTAATCTTATTTTCCAAAGTGAATACCAATTTTGCAAATTCAATGAGATTAGTCTAGGAATATGGCGTTTTGTTTAAATTGTTGTATCATCAGCGTAAGAGGCAGTCAATGTTTCGGAGTTGATAGGTATGCCTTGCGCATGTATTATGTAACTGGTCGATTAAAGGTAATTTCTAGGCCCAGTCGGACAGAGAAAAATCTGTCGAAAAGGAAGAATTGCAGAATGAGGTAATATGTATGAGGTAGCATAGTTTTAAGTTTAAAGAGAACTCCCTAATGCCAGACGTTATCAAATGCCTTGGCAACATCCAGAAATACGCCGCTTACGTATTGTTTTTGCTCTAGTGCTAGAGCAATGTAGTCAGTAACTCTTTTTAATTGTTGTGTTGTTGAATGGAACGTACTAAAACCAAACTGATGGTCAGGAATTATATTATGCTCCATCAGTATGTCAATCAATCCTTTGTATATTAATTTTTCGAAAACTTTGGAACATATTGGAAGGAGACTTATCGGTCGGTAGGATGAGGGATTGGAAATGTCTTTGTCCTTTTTGTGTATCGTCTTGATGTGTGAATATTTCCATTGGAATTAAGTTGTCCTCAGGATACAGTTGTATATTGTTGTAAGGAACACTAGAGCATTCCTGAGCATTTGCTGGAGTGCCTCGGCCGTTATTAAGTCATAACTTCGGGCTTTTCTTTTGGGTAGATGTTTGATTTGCTGTGCAACTTGTGAAGGAGTAAACGAGAAAGATGGTAGTGTCAAAGGTAGTGGTATATCTAAAGTGTTTAGTGCAATCAATGGTTCCATTTTCTATGTTGGTGAAGTCAGTAAATGGTGTAAGTACAGATGATAGATGGTCAGCAAATAGTTCAGATTTTTACCTAACCTACAAAGCCCATGAACCATCCTGTTTTCGCAGAATATATATATTAAAACTGTAAATTTCAATGATAAATACACATTAATTCGTTGATTAACTATATAGCACATTGTTGTACATTGGTTTGTAGATATGTACAAATATGACATTAATGAAAGTTTGTAGACATTTATTGAGCTATTAATCGAGTAGATTGGCGATGGAAACATTAGGTACATATTCTATCCGATAGATGGCGGATGGATGAGAAGCACGTCCCAGATAACAACGAAAGACATTTACGACTGTAATGATACGCTTGCGCACTAACAGTTTTCCAATAACTGCTGCAATATATCCTTTTGATGGCAGATGTCTCTCGAAACTGTCGCTACATCAGAACCTTCTTCCTTATGATCAGGATCATTTTTTAAGGCTTTCCGATAATTCCGTTTTGTTGCAGGAATCTGATATCAAAGTTATATAATCAAAATATAGCTATTAAAAACAAAATAAATAAACCATTTATAATGGAAAAAAAGTTCTACGAATCTAATATAAACAAGAGTTTTGATTTTTATTTTTATTGCATTTTTATTTATTTTTTCCACTTCATTGCAAATAATTTGATTTTCGTCGTTCAATGAATCTGAGTGACTTTATTTTCTTATTATAAAGTTAAGAGGCTCTCTTAGTTATGGTAAGTAAAGTGCTATGTGATGCAAGGGCCGATTCCTAAAGGAAAATGAATTAAGAGCAATTTTGTGTTTTTCGTAAGGCAGTCAGAGTTTTTATTGAATAAGAAGAAATTGCTCGATAACAAAATAATTAATTTCTTAGTACATCACCGTAAAGGAGATAATTTGTTTTCGTAAAAACAATAATTCAATTTCGTAAGGTTAATGATGAAAGGGGCTTTAAGTTCACTAAGATCGATGATAAAAAAGACTTTCAGAAGATCTAATATGGCCGCTGTACCGCTGCAGTACATGTACATAAAAATAAAGAAAACATTTGTTTAGAGAATAAAACTGTTACTTAATTTTCTTTGCATACCTCAGATAAATAAACACCTCTCTTAGGACCTATGAACAAAAAAAAAATTTTTCCGACGTTTCGAACCGAGGTTCAGGCCTTAATAAGGGCTAAAAAAAGACAAGATTGTTACTTTATACATTTGAGAAACTAATAAATGGTAAAAAAAAATAATAATATATAGAACAAAGTTAGAAAATATATAACATAATGTTATATACCCTAACTTACTTACAACATATTATTATTTTTCGACCGTTTACTATTTTCTCATATATATTGTTATCTATAGGAAATGGATCACCAACGACCTTCGTATGTCATAGCTAAATTATTCATCGAAAATAATATAACATGAATGAGGGCACTAAGAAGTATAGGAACAAAATTTGAAATTTCAGCAAAAAAGATCTCCTGAAGGAGTTGAACACACATAAAGATATTTTTCTTGAAAAACTAAAGCAAGAGAAAATGAATGATTACAGTAAGAGGGCAATATAAGCAGAATGTAATAAAATGTATGCAAAATTTAAATATATGATTGTGAATATTTTCGGCAGAATGATTACAATTTATATTTCATTCGGCTAATTTTTAAAGCGAGAGGGGAACTCTTCAATCTAAATTACCAGACGTGGCAGGATAAAAAGGGAAATTGTTCTTTGGCAATATGAATGCACCGGAAGATAACTTTCATTTTATATCGGTATGCCCAATACTAAAAGAGTTCAGAATAGCATTTTTAGGTATGCATCAACTACATCTTATGGAAACGATAACAATTTTAAACGGCCCAGACTACAGAAATCTTTATCTGTATTCATTATCATCCACTAATTATTTATGTGAATTAATGAAAGAATATAATTTGTACATTATGTAGGTAGATTTATATTTAAAAAGAATTTTTAGTAAAAATTAAGATTTTTTTTTAATTAAGTAGATAATATTGCAATCGGAATCTTGTTATATTGAAACTGTGAATTCTTAAAAGATAAGATAACTCCATGAATAAACTAGGCGAACACCCCGACAGATGAATATAAGTTCATTGTCGATAAATAGTTTAATTAGATGTAAAAAAAAAATATGATATTATATACTTTATAAACAAATAAACGCTTCTATCTATCTATCTATCTATATTGTTATCTTGTCTCTTCTTATCACTGATTAAGGCTGGACCTTGGATCTAAACGTTGAAAAAAATAAATATTATTTTTACTTTTTTACATGTGACTGTCCACTCCAACAAATTCCTCTTCATTAAAAATAAAAATGCTGTCAATTACGAGGTTTTTTATTTCTCTAAACTCTAAGACGATGGAGAAGTCAAATTTTATCTAGAATAGTTGAAAGTACGAACTGCAAGTAAGTATTAACGTCTAATTTAACTGTTTCAAGGTAAATAAATGATATGTTAAAATAAGATTGTCTTCGGCTTCAGTGAAGAAGGAAATCCAGTTTAGAGAAAGTTAAGAGGGTGAAAAGGAAGGCAGTAAACCTGAGGACAAGGTTCGGTGGTCAGGACGGGTCCTTAGCTTCAAGGCCCTGAGTCCTGTATAGGGGGGGGGCGAAGGACACTCAATGGATATGGCATCGCATCCTGTCGGTGGCCGCTTTGCCAATTGTCTCTTAATAAAGATGGATGAGATACGTCAATTGCTTCACATACCATCTTGTTAATATAGGAAAAGGTCACAGGGACCAGATCGGAGGAAAAGATATTAATCAATCCTTCGATTTATGTTATGTATTATTATAAATACGCAGCAAATTATACCACAGTGGTTTATTGACTCCGAACAATTATACATCTAAGGTAACATTACCTTCCAAATAACTAAGAAAAAGAAATAAAAGGTGATTCCGATTAATAGGCTAAACAACTATTTTAATAAGTAATTTCCTGAAAAAAAATAGCATTACTTCAGTAATACTTTCAACAATCAAACACCAAAACAAAGGATTTAACGTTTGCAGTACTACATTTTAAAAAAAATCTAGGGACCATATCTTTTCTCCAGATGATCAGATTTTAACAGTTTTTTTTTCAGTATATTTCATAAACTTAAGAATTTAGCCTCGGATCGGTACATTTGTTTAGGCGCTTGTCTAGACCAACACAGGTTTTCCGTCTGTCATCTTGAAAGGAAAGGGCGGAAAGTAATTTTGATGTAGGAGGATCATTCTTGGATAACTTCAGACATTGATTCCAATTTTGAAAAATAATCGGTCCAGTAGCTTCGGAAAAAATGCACAACATTTTTATTTTATTTTCGAATTTTACATATCCTGAAACGTAAATCCTCAAATTTTAAGGGGATAAATTAAGTTTATAAAGGAGTTAAGTTTTTTAATTTTTCGGTCGATTAAAATGGTGCATTATCGAAAACAATAAACCAAAATGAAAGATTCTTCCCATGACATACGCTGAACGCTTACAAACATACAATGAGATCTATCTCATCAACCTACAATCTCTGCCTTCAATGAGATATTCAATTAGAATTAGAATTTTCTTCACGACCAAGCTTCATTATATAACCTACGGAATAATAAAATGTAAGCGATTATATAACAATGGCATTGTAATTTGCAGCTCTTCTCTTGCCTAAGAATTGTTGACACACGTTTTCAAACGCAGACAAAACCCTTTTTACATTTTCACTTAATTTTTCTTTGAATTTCAGGTCCTTAAATAGAGCGCGACTTTGTGCCAATAAAATTGTTAAAGTTTGACACTTAAGTTCTCAATGCCTATTCATCCCTTTTTTCCCAGTCCGCTGGTGTTCCCCAAGGTAGTATCCTAGGTCCTATCCTCTATACAGTTTATACAGCTGACATCCCTACCTGTCCCAAAACTGTCATCACCACATATGCCGATGACACATGTATCCTATCAGTAAATTATGATCCATCAATTGCATCCCAAATGCTTCAATCATACATCATAAATCTTGAAGAATGGTGTCAAAACTGGAGAATTAAAATAAACTCCAATAAATCCCATCAAATTACCTTTATCCTTCGTCGTAAACGAACGACTGCCTGTCCTACAGTTTCTTTTAATAATACTCCACTTATCCCTGTTCAGCAAATCCGATACCTAGGACTCCACCTGGACAAGCGACTAACTTGGAATCCTCATACTAGACTGAAACGACAAGAAACCGCTCGACGTTTCCGATTACTTCAGCATTTACTAGACAAACGCTCTAAACTTCCCATTAATTACAAAAGACTCATATACTTGACTATAATAAGACCTATTTGGACTTACGGAGTTCTCAGATTTTTTTTTTATATAGTGATAAATTTATTTTAAAATATTTAGTATAATATTTGTTCTTTACGCAATAATTATCTTGAATTTTTACACATACTTCTATTCCCTTCTCTCCAATAAAAATAAAAAGTCTGCGCCAATGGAAACTTAATAAAAAAATTACGTTTATAATATATCACATTCTTCAAGCAAGTGATGAAAAATTGTTATCTCTTGTCTAATAATTTAACTTTAAATATAACAAAAATGTTAAATAAATGACATAAATACGATTCCAATAAAATAAAATAGATTTCATAATTTTACTTTAATATTATATATGAACGATTGTCCTCAACAGTGGAGGACTAATGACTATCGAACTGAGCCGGTATCGACAGAGATATCTCGATATCTACATGAGGGCCCCAATCGATAGCTGCCACTCCGCCACCGACCACTCCACCACTCTAGTCCTTCCGCTGCCTCCCACACTCGTCTTCCGGTTTCAAAGCGATCGCCTCCGTCTTCAATTGATTTGCGTTAGCTTGAGTCAATGCTAGTTTAAGTAGTTTATCAATAATAAATCAATTTAAAATAAAACAAATAATTTAATGTACTTACGTATTGGCTTGAAAGAATAATTTGCAACATTACCTGCAACAAATAAAAATATCCATTATAATATGATAGAATAGGAATACAAACATATAATATACTATTTATACTATTTTAGA
Organism: Nezara viridula; assembly: GCA_928085145.1. Taxonomy (NCBI): domain Eukaryota; kingdom Metazoa; phylum Arthropoda; class Insecta; order Hemiptera; family Pentatomidae; genus Nezara; species Nezara viridula. The sequence goes on from OV725079.1 coordinate 3,501,706, forward strand.
TTTTTTAAAGTGAAAAAATCTTTAGGCGCTTTTTGCATTTTTGTTTTGTTTTGTTGTGAGGTGAATTAGTTTAAGACCTCAGATCTGCGATGTGTAACACTCGGGCACAGTCGGCTATTTAAAGTATTTTTCGCATAAATAATAATAATAATAATAATAATAAGGCTTAGCGGACCCGAAGGTTCGATGCCGACACCACCAATCGCTTGTTACACACCTCCCTCCACCGTTCGCCGTCCAAACCCAGTCCCTTCAGATCGGCTTTAATGCAATCTTCCCACCTTCGCTTCGGTCTACCCCTCGGACGCTTACCATTCGGCACAGCAAATATTAACCTTTTAGGAATTCTCTCGTTACTAAGCCAACAACTTTACAAGCCCATTTGATTCGCCGCGATGAAATTACCTCAATTATATTACGCGGATACAGCTCACGCAATTCGGCGTTGTGTAACCGTCTGAACTGTTCGGTTAACTCATACTTCTTCGGTCCGAATATTCTACGCAATTCTATATTTTCAAAAACCTTAAGACGCTGCTCATCCCTTAATGTAAGCGGCCAAGTTTCGCATCCATAAAGAACTGTAGGCAAGATAATTGTTTTATAGATTCTAATTTTTAAGTTTCGGGACAAGAGGCGCGAACTGAGTAGTTTTGTCACAGAAAAATAACAAGCATTTCCCACCTTCAGTCTAACCTTAATCTCTTCTTCAATTTCGTTTTTTCTAGTTATAGTAGAACCTAGATACTTAAATTTCTCTACCTGTTCAAACATATTACCATCTATATCGATATCACCAGTAGTATCGCCATTTTTGCAGCTAACCATATATTTTGTTTTATCCACGTTTATTTCGAGTCCTAGTTCTTTACCGGCTTTCATTAACGTTGTCGTATTTAGTTTTATAGTTTCAACGTCTTCGCTTAACAGTACCAGATCATCAGCATAGCCCAGCACGGATGTTGTCCCGCCCAGATCCAACCCTTTCTCGGTTCGCATTACCTCCCTAATGGCATGTTCTAATGCCAAATTGAACAGGACAGGCGAAAGAGAATCCCCCTGTTTTAAGCCCGAACGAACCTCAAATTTTTCGGACAAATTATTACCGATTTTTCGCATATGGATTAAAATATCTCAAAAACTAAAAATCGAGCCTGCAAATTTTTAAGAAGTGAAATGTTCTTTATTTGATCTTCTTTATAATGCGCTATTATTCAAGATTCAAGAAAACCAAATGATAACGAGTTTTATTGAAGCAATTTATTAAAATATCTCAGAAATTCAAAATCGGAACTGCGTACTGTGAGCAAGGGAATTGTTGATTACTTCAACTTCTCTGTAATGGGTTATTATTAAAAATTGTATCTTAACGTGCGCTGTTTTCTGCATTGAGGTAAAAAGGGAAAAAAATATTGTTTAAAACCAAATTATTAAGAGTTTTATTGAAGATATGGATTAACATATTTCAGAAACTATAATTCGGACCTGCATACAGTAAGCTAAGGAGATATTCATTATTTCATTCTCTTTATAATGAACTATTATTTATAATTTATATTTTGTATTATTTATATACTCACATCTGCTGATTGTCAATACGATGACAGGTGCGGATAAACAGTTAAAGATAAAAAAAATATATATTATTAATCTAAAGGTCCCAGGTTCGAATCCCGGCTCATGGCAGAAAAAATATTTATTGTGTTAATAAATAAATAGTTAATTGAATATAATTACAAAAAAAAACTGTACCACTACAACCCATGAAGGGTCTGGGGCTCAGTAATAGTTTAGGGAAAGCACTGTTTCTAGGCCAACGGTTGTCCAAGGAGGTGATTTGACCGAGATCAAGCTCAACCGCCAGGTTTTACCCCTTAATTAATCATTTAATTAAGGGTACCCACTTTATAGAGGCTGGGTGTGCCCCAGGAGAGTTTCCTGACGGCCAATGAAACAGATAAAAAAATTTTCTACCATGAGCTGGGATTCAAACCTGGGACCTTTAGCATTGGAAGCTCAGTATCCTACCGCTGAGCTATCTCATTCCCTGAATACAGTTACAATTGACTGTATTTTAATAAGTGAATGTTCAGTAATTAGTGATAAATTAACTTTTAAAAATTCGTAAACTAACACCTTTATCTACTTCCATTACATTTTAATAAAACAATATTTGTTATAGTTTAATAAATAATTTTTGGTAGTATTTTATCATTAAAACTGAATAATAGATGGCAAGACCTTGAAGGAAGGAGGAAAGTGGTTAGAGCAGCTCTGGAAAACATGGCCTGGAAGGTAAGGGCAAGTAAACACACTTGCTGGAGATAGATTTTGGAGGAGGTTCATCAAGGTCCCTTACCTTACAGGCTATGTATATATCTATTATAAATATAAGTTATATATCTATTATAAATATGTTATATATCTATATAAATATGTTATGTATCTATTATAAATATGTTATATATCTATTATAAATATAAGTAAAAAGTATTTTTTAATATTAATTATTTTTGTTTTTATACCCTATTACTTTAAAACATACCTAATTATTTTTTTCAGAGCAAGAACAGCTTTGTATATAAAGAAGTGATTAAGGAAATGGGCAATGCTATTCGTAGTTTAAATAAAATTGCAATAAACAAGTATTTTTTTCAACTTTTATTATGGGACTATATATATTAAAGACATAAGTGGTGAAGTACTAAATAAAAAAAAAGTATTAAATAAGAAAACAGCTTCTTAGCTTTAGCTACAGTATTCCATTATTATCATCAAAACTTACTTTTTGTTGTCTTAACTAAATTTATTAAATAGTAAGTTGAAATATAAACGTTTAAAAATGGCTGAATCAATATCTATTTGTAAGGTAAATTATGTTTCGACATCGCGCAGGTTTTTTTATATCCCCGCACTTTAGTAATTGGTGTTGGACAGTAGTTGCTATGATATATTATAAAAACTTGAAATCAACTCAAACCTAAGCTAAAATAAAATAAACTTTATACGAAAAGTTGTATTAAGTCCATTGATTACATTCGAAACCGAATAAATTCACACAGAAATGAAGGTGACAAAAAAAAAATAAAATAAAATAAAGAAATGTCAAAAATAAGTATTTCACACGAATTTATATGTTTATCATAAAAAAAAAAAAAAAAAAAAAAAAAATGGCCGATGATTATGATATACGATGACGAAGATATACGGTCTTCAACACCTATATGATCTTCATTTTAATTAAGTAAATAATAAATTACAATAGAGAAAAAAAAAACTCAAATTTGAATTTTGTTTAGTAAATCATTAGTTTGAAGAACATCACCGACACTACTTTAGCTTCATTATTTAAAGCAACTTCTAATTCCAATTTGGTTTGGAGTCCTAATTTGGTAAGAATTTATACGTAATAGGGACATTCTTAGAGAATGTGGCTCACTGTGAGAAAACTGTACAAGTATTGCCATTTTGGTTCAGAATAATTGTTAATCAGATAATAAAGTGTTAGATTTGTATGTACTATTCTTAATCTTGTTATAGTTCGTTGTACAAACTCCTTTTTATCAAATTATTAACATCCTCCTGAAGCTTTGTAAATAGCTACGTCTCATCGTAACCTAGAAATATTTTATTAGCAAATATTCTCGACATTGGTACATTTTCAATATGGTGATCGGCGAACTTTGCCTATTTAATAAGGCACTTAAAACTCGCAAATACTCATTTGCTTTCCACTTGAATCGTTTTATAATTTGAGCACAAAGTAGAGAAAAAGGATGGCCTTTAAAAATATTGAGCTGTTTGGAGTGACCAACATCACCTCATTGTCAAAATAATGAGTTTATATAGGCAAAACGGCCCAATATTTATGTAGACCTGCTTTCTTTGTGATCAAATTATCGTATGATCCAGCTGGAAAGCAAATACGTACATACTAGTTTTTAGTAACTAATTAAATATGAATGAAAGTTTTCTGAATTTTAGATTAAAATAGATGGCGGCTCGAGGTGGACCATGATTTATTTGATTATCATGTTTGTTTGATTTCCTTTAATTTGCTCGGTGGGCTCTCGTTCAATATGGATTGCCAACCAAGAGCTATTTACTTTTTGAGGGGAGTATATGAACTGATAACAGACTTTTCTTTGAAGTTTTTGTATATTAGCTTTAGATATTTCTTTAACAACTTCCAAGAGACTACCTTTAAGAGTCAAACACTTGTCCTAATCCTAATGCTAGCGAAATCGATACTATATATTCTAAAGTTATTGATGGCTATTTGTTTATATTTTAAAAACTTGTACAAATATTTTGTCTATGTCTAAAGCAATTGATTTAGAAAATAACAAGTTAGCAATCAAACAGAAGGCAAACTATTCACAGGAAGGACTGACAAGACGTTGCCCTACGCATAGCTGATAATACTAATGTACTGTATGGGAATCGATCCCGGTAGACTGAAGACGTCGCAAGAAGATACTAAGTTAATTCTGATAATGGAATATAACGTTGAGGTCCGAGCGGTGAGGTAAGAGCATTATACCGGATTGGAAAGAGAATTTAATAGCATCTTAGCAAGTGATCGCCTTTCCTTCCGAGTAAACTTGATATATCAAAACTGTTGCTTCAGCATCCCTTCTTCTCTTAGTATATTTATATGACAAAATTAATTTTGAAAAATTGATAATTAATTTTAGTAATCTTTTAATATTTTTTTCATGTATCTGCAATAGACCTAAACAGAAATACAGTTTTGTAGCTAACAAATTAAAGTCTGTATTTTTATTCGTGCCTGAATTTTTATAACATATCAATAAAATACTTCTACTATCAAAGCTAGATCACTTCGCATTTTCTGGACTGATCTCGAAAATCGGTATATTTGCTGCCGTGAGGACTGTGGGTCCAGCCTGGCAGGGGCTGAAGCAGGCTTGAGCCGGCCTCACCGTTAGATGTTGCGGGCTTACTATATCCAACAGCCCCGTCCTCACTATACTAGGGGATATGGAAGGCCCAACATGGATATTATCTTCAATATAATATCACCTATAACTATTAATACAACATCGATAAAAAAATTATTGAAATATTGATAGTAAATATTTTCATCTATATTATAAATATTTTTGAAACTTGAACATCAGTATAAATATTGATTCTCTAGCATATAGGCACATCAAAAAAGATGTTATTATCCTCTTTAAATTAATAAATGAAAATATAAATTATTTTACTCTCTTTGGTAAAATTATTTTTTTTTATTCAGAAAAAAATACATTTCGCCTCAATCAAGAGTATTTGAGATATAAGAAACTCATTCATACAGAAATAATAGAAATTATAACAAAAAGAAACCTTAGTAAAACAGATGAAATAAAATATGATATATTCATGGTTATTTTTACAATATTTAGTCAGCCGAGGGAGCTCCAAGACTCAAAGAGTTAATAAAATTAGTTTTGTAATTCCTACCTTCCATTCAGCCGTAGATCGGATTCAGTGAAATGCTAATTTATATTTACATGCTATATCACATATGCTACATACAGAAATGCTGTATAAATATTTCCATGACAATCCGTGACCTTGGTTTGAAACGGTTCTAACGAACAAATTTGTATAAATTGAATTTGCTGATTGAGGAGGGTCCCACGCGCGTTATTCAACTCTACTTAGGGCCATCGATATCCGATATTTTCCTCTGCTTCATTCTGTATCAAACAGACAAGATAAGTCTAATTTTTTATAATCTACCTATCGATCAGATTCATATATGACTTCTAGAGCTTTCTGAATACGAAGTTTTAATTTTAATTGTATAATTTTATTTACATTACATTACATAAAGACCTTCAGATGCCAACAGTTAACGATCACATACGGACAGACTACAAGCGATTTCACAATAACTTACGTGGACATACTAACACACTTATACACTTAACATGCCCGAAAACACACTCAGGAGGCTCGAAAGGAGCTGGATGAAGGATTTCCTCACTTAAAAATATGCTAAAATCAAGACAGGAAGGGATGCCGCTGGGTACTCCTCTCCATCACGCAGATGAAGCCACTACCTGTACACTTACCGACAGCAGACCCGATAATTGTCATTGCTTATGACAGGTGTGGGTGAAGAAAATGTAAAAATTAAAGTATCGAACGGTTTATATCGATAGTCGATAATATCTATGGTAAAATATCGAATATCGGAATAAAATATCGATGTTAGGATAATATCGACTATCTGTACCACAGGTGGGGACCCTACGGCATCGAAGCCACGTGTGGCCTCCAAGTGTTTTTGCGCGGTCTTCATTATTACTTACTTAATTAATATTTATATATTTAAGTATTGGAAATTAAAACATTAATAGAATTAAATTGTGTGTATTTAAAATATAAAAAAATATTGTAGCTTCCATTACTACAAGGTTTATGCCTCGAATTATAAACATGCCCTGCGTCAAGTCACTGCCACTTATCAGAAATAGTGCTAAGGTACTTGAAGTGGTGTAAGTTGTTTCCTGCAAGTTGAAGGACACCACTTTACCAGGAAGGAAAAAAAAGGGGGTTTATAACTTAAAAATTCTCTAGAAAGAAAACGTTCACTGATTTTGGCCCTAAAATCGATTTCTGCTCAACTTGTAGCAGTTATTGCTCAACCTAATACATTTTGAAGTAATTTTATATATCTATAAAATAAGTGTGTAATTTGTTGGAAGTGCTCTCTAAGAGATGGGCACTGAGGAAGTTGAAATTACATTAGTTCAGGAAGTAAGAGAGTTCTCGAGAGCGGACGTAGCGGAGATATTAGTTAGCACTCAGTGTCCCTTTGCCGGGACCAATCCTCATCTTCCAGTGTCTTCTTTCAGTTCCGTTAAATTTTAACACCGCTCTATTTTCAAGATCCTTGAGACTTGCTGTTGGTAAAGGAATCATGATCATTTACTTATTTTTTAATATATATATATATATATATATATATATATTTGACCTTTTATTCACGTATGAATATCTATTTACACCAAAGTTTGAAATCGATAATTATTTATTTCAATAATTATCAATTTAAATAATGATATTTATAGATGATTTATAAATAAAAATTTAAACTGATATTTTATTTTTTAGCGATGTTTATTAATTCGATTAAAATAATGATCAGACACTGAGACGGTTTTACATTAATGTTAAAGATTAAGTTGTGATAAAAAAAAATTATCGAAAAATAAAAATAACCTTTTACACCTTATTAATGAATACATTTTTTAATATTACATTTCTGAAATCGCTTTAATTGTGCACACGCCACCTGCAATATACCTATGTACATATTTTTTGTTCTGTTTTAAGCCAACGTTTCAAATGAATTTCGGAAAAAAATATGTTGTGTTGCTAATAGTCGACAACAATATTCTCCAGCCACAAAATGTATCAGAGAGATGAAAAAAAAATTATATTTCTGATTTAAAAAAGTGATTTAATCTGCTAATTGTCTCTACCATAACAGGTGTGGATAAAGAATTCAAGACGAAAAAGAATGTGTTACTCACGAACTATTATTATTGTTAATTGTAAAAAATAATTATGGTCATGACTATGATTTTTATCACGTACAATCAAAAATAAAACTTGTTCTTAATAAAAATCACAAAAAGATTTAAAAAAATTCCAGATAAAAATTTTGACCAGATTCAGTATTGACAATCAGCAGATGTGTTATGATAAAATAAGGATTGACATTATAGGCATGAGGAAGGATAGTACCCAGCAGCACCTCTTCCTGGTCATTACTTATTTCCTTGATTTAGGTGAGGAGATCTCTCATCCAGCTCCTTTTTAGTCTCCTGATGGATATGTCAGTGGCCATGTGGTTTATAAGTCTGTTTGCGTGTCCGTGTAGTTTGAGATGAAAACGAGAGTAGAGAGTACGTATGTGTTGGTATATAGTTGGGTGTCGTTATGTAAAGTTTTGTTGTTGATGTACCAGGGAGCTCCTTTTATAAGTCGTAAAATTTCGGTTTGAAATGACTCTAGTGTTTGTAATTACGTATTTTTTGCCGAACCGTAAGTCTGAGAGGCGTATGTTTAGATATGTATAGATATGCGCCCGATAGAAAATTTATATTTTTAGACGACTATAAATATGAATGGTCCTGTACCTGGAATTGCTCAATAGACTAATAATAATAAAGTATGCAAAGAGCAATAAAGCTCGACTTGGCTTGAATTCAAAAAGGGGAACTAAGTAAAGAGGCAAGTTTTCAAGAAAATGAAAAATGTAAAAGCGAACGATTATTTAGTGAACGGCGGGGCAGTGAGCCGTGTAATGATCGTCAACCATGCTTCATCAATATCTAATGCTACAATCTCGGCCCACAATGCTCCGCCAGCCCGCTATCTACCGAGTTTTTTTTTCTCAGCGATTCAGTTGAAAATACATATACATTTTAGAAAAAATATTAAGTTAAAAACTCAACGAAAATAATCCTATCGACTCTAAGGTACGGATTTATAAGGACAGGCATTAAAGAGGTTCCAAGGCATTAAAGAGAAGCCAACCTCTTCAATATTTCGCAACATTTTTTTAAAAAACGAACTCATAAAAATTTCATTAAACCGCATAGATATAATTATAATATATATTTTTTTAAACTTATTTATTCAGAGTTATTACAATCTTTCACGATTAAGGAAATTTATATTAGTGTTCATAGAACACATTCACAATCTATTTGCAATAAATAATACATAAAAATAATAATACTAAAATTATATCTATATAAACAAAAGAACTAAACTAACCAAAATAACAAATAAAACACGAGCATACTTTTATACAATTGGAGTTCTGGCAATGGCAAGATTCTCCACTCACGACATGAGTGTTTGTTGCTAAATGTACTCTTGCTCAATCTCCACTGGGTTTAGCTCCAGTGACTGTTGGGAGATCTCCTATAGACATGCTTTTCCCTCCACAGTTGGAGGGACAAGTCTGGTTTGGAGTTCTCTTGCCAGATTGTAAATATTGTATATAGGTTTCTATGTGTTCTTTTTATTTATTTATTTTTAGGTTATTTTATTCTTATTTATTGTATATATATTATTTTTCTGTATAATTTATTTTGTTTGTTGTACATAGAGTGTGAATGTAATCTCTGAACACTATTATAAATGTGATTGAGACAGATTGTAACATTTTTCAATAAATAACTTTAAAAAAAAACTTTATTTGTATATATGGATACACTATTTACAGAATCCATTCACTCAGAAGAACTCCTAGCCAAGCCTTTCTCCCCACTCGTGGAAGGCAAAGGCAGGACTAGAGGAGATCCCATCGCCTCTTACTTAATTGCATTACTGCTATTAAAATAATATTAGATGTAACTAAATTTCTTTTCAGTGTTTAAATTCCACCAGTTGGATGATATAATTTTGATGAAAGAACAGATATCTTTAATATTAATGATTTAAAAGTAACTGAAATCGAACATTATTTCACGCAGACTTTTTATAACTGAAGAAGATTCTTGTTAAAGTATAACATTAATACGGTTAAGCTTAATGAATTAGTGAACGTTGTATAATGTTAGATGGAAATTTTTAATTAATAATTAATAACAGGGATAATCTTGAGTAAAATCATATTTTTTTTATCTGAAGAAGAAATCTTTAAAAATCTCTGAACCTCTCACCCAGCGCTCTCTCCCTCCCTTTTTTTTTTACTTCGCGTAATAACTTTAAACCTATTTTAAATAACCTTTTAATAACTAAACTTAAATAACTTTAACCTGCATTTTATGTCTTTTAATTTTATTTTAATCATATTATTGACGATATAATTATATATAATCTTAAATAACTGCGTTGATAACTAACAGGTTCATAACATGGATACGGAATATTGTAGCAGACATCTTTCTCTGTCTCTGTAGAAGGAACTATAATAGCCGTATCGATTTGTTTCAGATGGGACTGTACAATGCTACGGGGGGAGGGGATACACCTGCTCCACGTGACAGTGATAATATCCTGGTGGGAAGGGGAGGGGAGGAAGGATGTACCCTTTTAGCGGATCCTACAGGACTTCCCCCAGGACGGCTTGTGTAGCTGAAGGAGTACCCAATATGTCAGTAGAGACGGGGGGAGGCCATGTGGGCATCAAGGGATCGCCTTAATGTTATCACTTTTCCAAATTGGATTACCGATCCTTCTATGATCAGTAAGCGACATTGTAAATGAAATTAAATAAAAAGTTTCTTGAATATCCTGAAAAAAAGTTGAATACCATGAACATTTCCCTCACTTACATCATATAGGTACGAATTATAGTTTATGAGATATTTTTATGCATATCTTCAATGAAACTAACGATTAAATCTTTTATTAACGAGTTTTATTGAAGATATGGATTTAAATATCTCAGAGACTGAAATTCGAACCTGCGTACTGTGAACAAGAGAAATGCTCAGCATCTCATCCTCTTTGTTATTATTCAGTGTAATTTACTCTTAAAAATCTTCTGTTTTTCACTATCATAACAGGAGCGGATAGATATACGAAGTAAAAAAAATATATATAATTTTTTTTAAGACCCTCATTTTACTTTTATCGACGTGTTTCGAGCTTTTATAATTCTCCATTTCCAGAATATCTGCATGTAATTTATAATACATCTAAGCTGGTTATATTATAAGGAATCCCTTATGTAGAGGAAAAGGTGGAAGGAGAAGGATGGAAATTTGCGGCGAGGTTGCGGCTAGAAGAGGAAGCGGTTGTGGGGGTCTTGCCAGGTAGTTACTTGGACTTTTCCCTGCGCACAGCGCTAGCATATTTATATTTTTGGCTCTTCAAGTTCAGTCAATACACCTAAAAGAATAATATCAAATAAAACAAAATAACTAATATATTTTAGAACACAGAAAACTAATTATTGACACACATACTCGTTATTACAGTAAGGCTTGGAATCTGTTTTGTACCAAATATAAGCTCCTGTCATGCTCAAATACCATGAATATGGTACCGTTAGACTCAGAATTTCACATGGGTTTAGCGATTCGTACTCCTCACTTTTGTTTTTCTTTCTAAAATAAATAAAGTCGATACAAAATTTTTGCTGGACTTCAATACAGAAACGGTGGTAATTCTGTAAATCGATACGGGACGAATTAGGCTTTGAAGATTTTGATGCGTGCAGCAAGACCCGGATAGTTTCTTCATAGCTATCGGATCCAGCGCTTTAAGCCCAAAAACGTACTATTTTCGAGATAACACAAGGTATAGGGTTCGCAGCCACACAATCTTACGTTAATTGTCTGCAGAACCATCCGAATCCTCTCGTTTCAAACCTTGCTTCCTCCTCGATCCCCGATAATCCTCCGAGGCGTCTGAAAAGAAGATGACCTCAGGACCTTCTAATATAGAACTTTAATTTGAGTTCTACCAATGGGTAGTTTATCTTCATGTTGTACATGTCATGTCACATTCACTTAGTGTATTTTCCATGTAATTAAAAAAACAATAATAATAATAATAAGGCTTAGCGAACCCGAAGGTTCGATGCCGACACCACCAATCGCTTGTTACACACCTCCCTCCACCGTTCGCCGTCCAAACCCAGTCTCTTCAGATCGGCTTTAATGCAATCTTCCCACCTTCGCTTCGGTCTTCCCCTCGGACGCTTACCATTCGGCACAGCAAATATTAACCTTTTAGGAATTCTCTCGTTACTAAGCCCAACAACTTTACAAGCCCATTTGATTCGCCGCGATGAAATTACCTCAATTATATTACCCGGATACATCTCACAATTAAAAAAAAAAAAAAAAAAAAAAAAAAAAAAAAAAAAAAAAAAAAAAAATGGTTAATTGTGTAGTACTGTCACAGAATCCATGTCTCATTTCTTCGACTTGGGGCCCCTATGATCGAGAGAGGAGGAATTCATATTATTTATCGAAGGTGTTTTTTGTCGGTAAGCCACATCATCAAATATTCTTCACCAAATCCCAAGATTGAGCCACAAATTTTAAAGGCTTCATTCTCGTTCAGGCGGGAAAAATAGGCCAATCACTCCGAAAATTCAGGCAAAATAGTTATGAAGTAAAGAAAGTTTATTTGCGATTACTCCAAAATTACACAGTTTTCCCTAGGTTATGTCAATGATTATATGAAAGATTACTAAATTTCCTATAAAAAGAAAACAAAAATCATAATAATCGGACTATTTTTTGCAAATATACAGGCTTATTGAAATTTTAAAAAAATTTGTTTTCCTTTTTCGATTATATTTAGCGTAAGAAGTAACAATCAATTGATTTCTAGACATTTTGCATTGTTTTTTTTCTTATTAATTTATTATTTGATCACAGAACAATAAACTGTGCGAATTTTCGCACAGGTCTACTAGTATATATAAATTAAGTAAAAAATGAAGTTATTCACTGAATTATATTATATGATAGATCGTTGGATAAATGTAGTGAACTACAAATGAACAAAGTTTCAGATAAAACTAATAGAAACATTTTTATATATGAAATTTTAAACTGAAATAAAAATACAAATACAAATACGAGTTTTCATTTGATAAGCAGGAGGGGAAGACCATAAGTTAGCCTGATGTAGTTATGATTAATGACTGAAACTGATTTCTATTATTCCTTTTTTTTTTTTTTTTATCAGAATATTGTTTTGTGGAAAAGTCATTCCTGTTCCTATGCAAGCCTGGAACTACAGCCGAAACGTCAGCAAAAAAAAAAATATATTTTTACTTATTTATTTGACTGAATACCCAAATGGCCATTCTTCAATTTTTATAATATCTTGTATTATGCTATATTGGACATGTATAAAAATCTTCAATTGTTTTGATTGTTGTATTTGTAATATTAGCGATGTTTTCGAATTATATTGAAAACTTCGAGGCAAGGAAATCAAAAATAGTTGAAAACAAATAGATTTGGTGCGGTATGGCGCCAAGTTTAGAGAATATCATTATCATGATGTTGAGTATGTAGTGTTAAGCCTGTGGTTTGTATGTCAGGTGTAATAATGATAATAAAAATACTTTATTTATTCTGGGACGAGTGTCTTTTGAATAATACAGAATGACATAAATATGGACTAAGGAGCCTCAAAGACACATAAATAAAAATACAGAGTAATTAAAAAGTCATAGTAAAAAAATTAAAAATTATAAGTTACTTTCTAATTTTAATCAGTTAATAATAAAAAATAGAAAAAAGGATGAATTAAAAATAATGAAGAACGAACTAATAATTTATATACATATTTATATTAGTATGTATTTAAAATTTCATGGGGACTGGGTGGATAAGAAATGATTGAACAGGCGGGATTTAAAGGTAGGAAGGGAATTATATTAATGTATGTGAGAAAGTATGGAGTTCCAAAGGGATGAGGATCGGATAATGAACGATCTGTCGAATGCAGCGGTTCGGTGGGCCCTTAGGTATAAATCAGAAGACTAGGAACGAGTATTGCGGGAGCGAACAGAGGATTTGAATTGATGGAGCCCGGAGATGTATCAAGGACAGTAGGATGACTTGAAAGAGTAAGGATGCCCGGAAATATTTACGACGGTAGGAAGGATAAAGCCACTAGAATAGGTATGTGGATCATGTGAAAGTGATTTATTTATTAGTATAGAGGTACCAACGTGAGCTTCGTTGTCCGTTCGATTTTTTCTTTATGAACTATTAAGCAATAGAAATTAAAGTATGCATATGTATTTTTTATTTGAGCCCTAGACCACCAGTTTTAGGCTAACAGAGTGGGATCGACAGAGGCTAAGCCAGACTAGAGCTGGCAGCTGGATGCTAGAGCTGAGAGCTGAGAGTTGAGAGCTATAGACTGATTAGCTGCCTGTCTTCTTATCAGTTCTCTTCATTTCCACCGCACCATCTCTCGTTATCTCTATCCGATTTCATCACCGATAAATCCCTTTGCTTCTGTACTCTTATCATTATAATTTCAATAATCTATCCTAATATCATATTATTAAGCTGAAAAGTTCGTTTGTTCATAGGAATCACGAATTTCAATAAGCTGGGTAGTTCCTCTTCAATTGGCAGGTTCCATTTTTACTAGTTGTATTTTCCGCTAATAAAGTTCTAAGTTTCAAATACATAAAGAAAGCTTAAATTTATCGAGGAAGGCTTTAGGCTTTGCACCAAGTTATAAACAATAGACGTTAATTAATGTGACAGCTCAAGCTATTATAAAAATAACGTAAATATCGGTTTTAGTCGTTGTAATTTAAGAATTGGAACTTAAGCATGTTCGAGTTGTCTTATGAGTATACTTTTTCTCACACAGATACAATACATTCCAGATATGACCAGAATTAATATTCCCGATAAAAACCCTCAAAAGGCTGAAAAGGAGATGGAGGAGAGATATGGCTTAACTTATAAACACTAAAACCAAGATAGGAAGGGGTCCTGCTGTAAACTTTTTTTCTTCATTTCTATTAGTGCCTTGTTACTATTAGAATTACTGACACTGTGAATGGAGATAAAGGTATAAAAAGATGCGTTTCCCGACAACCTGATGAACAGAAGATTAAGAGTTCAAATCCCGGAGCCCAGAGAGCTGATACTTTTAACTCAGGTATTAATCCCCCGCCTTCTCCCCTGGCTTAGAGGATAACTCCATATAGATCTATTTTGAAAAAAATCATTTCCACGAAATGTAGGTGGTAAGTGAGAGCTGTATGATCCCACTGCACCAGATTTGTTAAATTGTTGTATCTGGAAATTTTATTTTAACTATTGCAATTAACGAAAATTTGTTGGTACTGTTAATATATTTTTTCTATTTTAATTATATCTAATGTTGGAAAATTTTTTATTTTTTGCTTATAATGATAACATAGAAATGTATATGATTTCATATTAAATTAATTACTTTTTCTTAAATATCATTTTTTTATTATTGAAATTTTCAACTGTATTAAATGATAAATACAACAAGTAAATATGAAAAAAGTAACATGGGATTTGCAACATGAGGAGAAACTACCCATTGGTAGCACTCCAATAATATTTCTATATTAGAAGGTCCCAAGGCCATCTTTTTTTCAGTCGTCTCGAATGGCTATCAGGAAAATAAGAAGAAGCAAGATTGGAAACAAGAGGGTTCGGAA
This sequence comes from Nezara viridula, assembly GCA_928085145.1. Classification (NCBI taxonomy): domain Eukaryota; kingdom Metazoa; phylum Arthropoda; class Insecta; order Hemiptera; family Pentatomidae; genus Nezara; species Nezara viridula. The sequence continues at coordinate 3,516,881 of OV725079.1, forward strand.
GTTTATTACAGAAGGATAGGTACCTGGATTAAGCTACCTATCTGAAAAATATGGTACGTCATAGTCGTTATGGATTGTAAGGAGTGGATACAGGAGAAAATTAATGGTTTAGTAGAGCCCGTTAGTCCTAATAGGCCTTATTATAGTAATATATATGAGTCTTTGGTAAATAGTTGGAAGTTTAGAGCGTTTGTCTAGTAAGTGCTGCAGTAGGCGAAAACATCGGGCGGTTTCTAGCCGCTTCAATCTGGTAGGAGGCGTTTGCTTTTAAAACATAAAATCAACTCACCAACATATAAATAATTGTAAGGCTATTGTTAATAAACCGAAACAATAGAAAGAGGATTATTATTAACAGAAATATAACTATAAAAACATGCCTAGATTTTTTATTATCAATTATACAGAGTGGCTCAGTTCTTAAATTCTGAATAGCCACACTCTAAGGGCGATTCTAGACAAAATATCCAACGAAAAACTTTATTTCATGCATGGGTCCATTCCAAACAAAAAAGGAGTTAATACCAGAGCGTTAGTAGTAAATGCTGCAGTAGTCGAAAACGTCGGGCGATTTCTAGTCGTTTCAGTCAGGTATGAGGATTCCATTATTAAATATGAAAATATATCTCTATAAGCATATAGAGTTATGGTGTAGAAATGTATATCTTCATATTATTTTACATATAAATGACCCCTTGAATTAAGTAATCTTAACTTTTAATCCGTAAGTTTTTTTTTTACAAATATGTTTTTTTTCTATCAACTTAGAATATAAAAAATATTTTTGTATAAGTGTAGTTGTGGGACAGGGCGAACTAGAGATAAATGTAGCGTTGCAGAGCACTTTGGAACCAAAATGGTCGGAGTAGGAGCGGGCATTAATAAAAGTCCTTAAGGAAGTAGGGCAGTGACTCCTGGGAGGAAGACGTTCGGAGGGTCTGGCTGTTTTGGTAGTGCTGTCAGCGGGGTATTGACCTCCCGATCTAGGTCGGGGATCGTCAGGATTATCTGGATGAGGAGAGTGCTCTGTGGAAGGGGAGCTGCTGTGGTCAGCGCTGTAATCCCCTCTGGTTCCTGCTGCAATCCTGCTCCAACTTCACCTCAGCGTTGTTTAATTATTACTTTAATATTCAGTGAACTTGATTAAAGTCCGGCCTGGTACAGTAGGACTCTAAAGTAAATAGCCACACATAACTACACTGCTCCGTTATAAAGTCCTTTACTCAACACTATACAGGATGCCCAAAACTAAAAGGAATAAAATATTTAAATATGTGCCAACTTGAGAGGCGTTTCGTCGAAGAATAAATGTTATACTAGTTGGTCCATGTGAAAAATTTGCAGACAATTTTGTTTAGTGAAGAAATAGTAAAACAATATGGAAATAAGTAGAGAGTGGGGTAGCTCAGTGGTAGGGCACTAAGCTTTCAATGCAAGGTCCCGGGTTCGAACCCCGGAAAATGGCAGAAAATTTATTTATCTGTTTCATTGGCCGTGGGTCGACCCTGGGTAGGTAGACCCTCCTAGGGCACTATTGTGCAAGCTCTCTCCTCACTTTCTGATGTTTGATATTAACAAATACGTAAAATATTCAATTGTATTTCTTTTAGATATTTTCATATATAAGTAAAATAAATAAATAAAAATCCTTACAAATATACACACACATAAACAAATTAATTTTAAAAATTCAATATTATATTATCAATCTTTCCTCTTCGACAGATTTTTTCCAGTTCGGCAGGGTTCGGAAGTGTCTTCAGTCCGTCCAATCTTGACCGGAGTTCCCCAAGGTTCAATACTAGCCCCTCTACTTTACGTTATATACACTTACGATATACCTATTGACGATGAGAACTTGACAGCTACATATGCAGACGATACAACAATCCTCACAAAACATCAAGACCCTACACAGGCCTCACTAACTCTACAACATCATTTGCTTAAACTACATGATTGGTTCACACTATGGAAAATTCGACTTAATCATGACAAATCCAAACATATAACATTTACTCTTCGAAAAAACACCTGTCCTCCAGTTTATATTGACAACAATCAAATTCCTCAAACGGACACGGTACTTTACCTTGGACTCACCTTCGACAGAAGGATGACATGGGGCCCACATGTTAAAATGAAACGTATGACACTTAACAAACGACTCAAACTACTTTACTCTCTTTTTGCCAAATCTTCAAAACTAAAACTAAAACAGAAACTGAATACATATACATACTTACTGAAGCCCATATGGACATACTCATCACAAATATACGGCATCGCTAAAAAGACCCACCTACAAAAACTTCAAACGTTCCAATCAAAATTATTGCGACTCATAACAAAAGCACCTTGGTACGTGACTAACAAAACTCTACATACTGACCTCCACTTTCCAACAGTTGACCAACATATAACGACCCTATATCAACGATTTTACACAAATTTAAATGGACATAATAACAGACTTATAAGAGACATGGCCACAGCTGACATACCTCAGAACATGAGCAGGAGACTAAAAAGGCGTTGGATGAGGGATCTCCTTCCTTAGACAACCTAAGTAATTGGAACAAGTTAGGGAAGAGGTACTGCTGAGTACTTTCCTTCCCCATGCCTGTCATGTCATTATATTATTATCGCCATCACATTTGCTGATTGTCAACTTATTGTTGACAGGCGCAAATACATATTTTATAGACAAAAAAAAATTAAATATTATATTTGTTTTTTTCATAATAATTATGTTGAATTTTTATAAATAGTAAAATTTCCCACCATTTTTTTTCCACAGCCTCCTCAATTAAAATCGAAGGTCTGCACCTATGGGTACGAGGATATACAAGAATTGGGTACTGAGGTGAGGCAACACTGATGATTAAAAAAAAAAGAGAGAACATGAGATACTTAACCGAGACACTACTCTCGAAAGCAGTTTCCATTCCGAGATTCGGTTTTACGCGTCTGTGTATGCGGAGTTAAGAACAATACCTTGTGGAGGTTCAAGTCGACGATGGTTAAAAAAAACCTGGCAAGCTCGTTAGCAACTTCAAGTGGTCCCTTTTCGTTAAATAGAAGACATTAAGTGAAATTCCCGCATCTCTCCACTTGACATCATTTCTTCAAAAGCTACAACTCTCGCTTTTCAAAGCCGCCGGAGTTCGAATTCGGGTTTACGAGAATTCTTTTTACAGATCTCCCACGCTTCCGTTTTCCTTATACACCAACACACGATCTTTTGTACTGTTGGGAATCAGAAGTTTTATTAAATTATAAAGTAATTAAACTAAAACTTCTTGGCTTCAGTGAATTCATTAACTCGCCCCTCTATTCATATTCAGACGTTTCCTAGCTTAAAGAAAAAATCTTAATTAAAATCTCTTTAATTCAATAAATCATATTGAAGAGGTATTTTTTTTTATTGAAGTTATAAATAACTATTATTTATTAATAAAATTATTTAATATATTACATTTTTAAAAAGAAACATCTCTTAAGGTCATCAGTTTAAACGCTTAGCCATTGTCGGATTACCAAATCTAAAAGAACAAAAACATCTTAAAATACTATTTGAATGATAATTTATTTAAATTTCGTTACAGATCAAAGGTGTAGGCTCCTTTGTAAATAATTTTTCTTATCTTCTTTTTCTTTACTAGTTGATTTTTTTTATAAATTTCATTTTCTCAACCAATAATAAACTAAATAAAATTATAATCTATAGTTTTAACTGCGCTCCAAGAGTATTGTGGAGCAAAATAAGACTCCTTATTTTTTTCTTAAAAAGTTTTTAGTTGTGCAATCGCCGACACCATGTTAAAGTAATGAATATGCAACGTTACAAATTTTGTTTATTTTTTTTCATATCACCTTTATTATATTTTTAATGTGGTCTGGTAAATTTTTCTGCCCACTTCATAATCCCTTTAGTGCTAAAAGCATTGTAAGGTGTATTTTTTACATGCATATATTTTTGTGTTTCGTCTAAATCGGGGACAGGGATCATCTCTGAATTGAATTCACCTTAAAATACAACTTTACAACTAAATTAAAAATTAAATCTTCCACACAAACCTTACTAACGTTACAACTACATTTAGATAAATTACAAGACTGGTAAAAATTAAAGAAAATTCGACTAAAGCACGATAAATCGAAATACATTACATTTACTCTTTGAAGAAATAAATGCACTTAAATTTATATCGAAAACAGCCAAATTCCTCAAACAGACACCTTACAATACCTTGGTGTTATCTTTGACAGAAGGATGACATGGGGCCCACATGTCAAAATGAAACGGAAAACCCTCAACAGACAACTCAACAAACTATTTCACTAATTTTTTTTCAAAATCATTAAAACTAGAACTGAAACAAAACTAAACAAATAGCTATACTTACTTAAACCAATATGGTCTTACTCCTCACAAATATACGGTATAACTAAAAAATTCCACTTACAAAAAATTAAAACATTCCAAAAAAAATATTAAGACTTATAACTAAAGCACCATGGTACCTGACAAACAAAACATTACATATTGTCTTCCTCCTGCCATCAGTTGACCTACACATGAGAACTCTTTACAAACGAATTCGTAATAATTTGCACGGACACTACTAACATACTAATCAGAGATATGGCTCCAGCTGACATGCCCATCAATATGAGGAGGACACTAAAAAGGAGCTGGATGAGAGACCTCTTTCCTTAACGAACTATTGTAATTGATTCAAGCCAGACAAGAGGTACTGCTGAGTGCTATTCTTCCCTATGCCTGACATATGATTTTCGTTACCTCAATCAGAACATCCTTTGATTGTCAACTGTCGTCGACAGATGTAGATTTATATTGAAAGCTAAACAAATCTTTAATCTTGTGGTAGGTGTTGCCAAAGCTTTGGAATATATGATGGAATCAGGTTGTTAAAAATAGGGTTGACCAACTATATAGAGTTTTCAAAAAATGATTGTTTACGTTTAGTAAGGCTGAAGATAACTTTAGAAATGACTGAATATCCAATATTTTTAATATTTGTATTAAGGTTCCTCTACCTGTTTTTCTGATTAATCCATTTTGAAAATATTGCAATCCCTAGGAAAGATTAACAATCGTTATTTTAACATAAAGCGTACGAAATGAATTTTCTGGGAGCATTGGACTAATTTTATTTATTAATTTTTAAATGAATTTTAATTGTAGAAGAATAACATAGGGCTCACATGTTAAAATGAAACGTATGGCACTTAACAAATGACTCAAACTACTTTACTCTCTTTTTGCCAAATCTTCAAAACTAAAACTAAAACAGAAACTGAATACATATACATACTTACTTAAGCCCATATGGACGTACTCATCACAAACATACGGCATCGCTAAAAAAAATCGACAACAGTCGATCAACATATAACGACCCTATATCAACGATTTTACACAAATTTAAATGGACATAATAACAGACTAATAAGAGACACGGCCCCACAACTGAAATACCTCAGAACATGAAGAGGAGACTAAAAAGGCGTTGGATGAGAGATCTCCTTCCTTAGACAACCTAAGTAATTGGAACAAGTTAGGGAAGAGGTACTGCTGAGTACTTTCCTTCCCCATACCTGTCAAGTCATTATTTCATGTATCGCCAGGACATTTGCTTATTGTCAACAATAAGTTGACAGGCGCAAATACATTTTTCATAAAAAAAATGAATTTTTTTTCTCAATAATCTACTTTATCATAAAACGTTCGGTATCAATAAAAAATAAATACGATTATTGATAACTAAAATAGAAATATTTTATAATTATTTTAAAATTATTAAGCATCACACAAAAAATTATTTTAGATAGATAGGAAGACAGAACATAAACTTTATTCTGGGACGAGGTCCCTTATGAACAACAATTATGAACAAAAAAATAAAAACCACATCCAGCCAAAAATTACATTAATCAATATTAAAGAATATATACAGTATCTTCAGTGAAAGTATATTAAAACAAATAAAAAGTAACACCATTTTGAAAAAAAAATTAAATGAAAAGAAAAACAGAAATCAGGTAAGCAAAAAAAAATAAACAATATCAGCAAGAATTCATTTTTAAAATTAAAACTCAAGCAATTTCAACAACTATTCACCTCAGTCAAAATCTGTTTCACAATATAGTGTGAATATACGTCACAATACAATATTTTAAACAGTTCTCTGAATCGTAATATCGCTATTGATTTTGTCGATAACTTCATGTCCTGATTCACATATTTGAGGCTACAGCCATATTAAATTAAATATGGCACGAGGTAACTCCATCGTTAGGGTCTGAATAAATGAGCATCTGTGGGACCAACGTCGGTCGTGGCTCCAACGTTACATTAACTAAATTAACATTGACGTCGAAAACCAGATAAATCCGGAAATATTTGGTTTTTGTACTAAACATTAACACGCTTTATATTTCGTCTTTTTCACATTATTTACCACGATTTGAGGTTGTTAAATATCGTTTAAGCATGAATGTATTCAATGCATATACATATACAATAATATTATATTTGATTATACTTTTGTTTAGTTTTCTATATCTCGTTTACTCACTTATTTTTCTGTTATATAATTTACCTATTGGAGTAAGCGTACCAATGATGAACATAACCAAGAAAATTATTGTATTTTTTGGATTATACCACCGTAATTATACCAGCGTGAGCTGTATCCGATTAATATAATTGATGTAATTTCATCGCGGCGAATCAAATGGGCTTGTAAAGTTGTTGGGCTTAGTAACGAGAGAATTCCTAAAAGGTTAATATTTGCTGTGCCGAATGGTAAGCGTCCGAGGGGTAGACCGAAGCGAAGGTGGGAAGATTGCATTAAACCCGATCTGAAGGGACTGGGTTTGGACGGCGAACGGTGGAGGGAGATGTGTAACAAGCGATTGGTGGTGTCGGCATCGAACCTTCGGGTTCGCTACGCCTTATTATTATTATTATAAAATTTATAATAAAACTTTTGAAAGGTAATGAAATCGCCAAAAAAAAAAAAAAAATTATTCATACAGTTGTTAATAGAGAGCATTATTCTTCAACATAGAAAAAACTGGAACCTTTAAATCAACAAGAAAGCTTTTTATTTACATTTAAAGTCCAACATGTCAACTGGTGCGTTCACTATAGTTAATTTTGCCAGCTATATCATAAATTATTTTAAATTTAATTTTTTCATGAATAAAATATATAGTAAGGGAAAGTTTTGCGAACGTGAATTAATTCTAATATGAGTTTTAATTAAACGGAAATACATATTTAAAAGTCCCATCAAAGATTCCAGTTATCGAAGTCGCCCAAAAGTTATTTGTGTATGCCATCTGTACGTAGATAGCATAGCTCAAAATGATATATCAACTTTAAAAAAGTGCCAATTAATTATATTCATATTACTAATTACCAAAAAATCTAGAAAACATCTCTAATAATTTAAATTTAACTCATTGTATCGGTTTGATGCATGTAAAATTAATGGTTTTAATGTCAGTTTATTATTAGTTTCTGTATTATTTATTGTAAATAAAGTGTGTGTGTGCTCTCTGAATACTATTATAAATATCCTTGATTGTGACAGAATGTAATATTTCTGAATAAACAAACAATTATAATAATGTCAGTCAGACATGGTAGAGTACTGAATTTTAAAAATGTATTCCCATAAGGTACTTATAAATTTCTTTACAAGTAATAATTGATGGTGTCTCATTATTTTTAATAATATAAAATGGATAAGTATGAACTATGAAAGAATTTAATAACTGAAGGTAAAAAGGATCGAAAATGATTTTTTCGCAGGATGAAAATGAATTTCCGGAAATAAGCAATGTATGGATGTACGATATAAATATTATATAAAATTAATATCTAACAAATATGTTTCTCCTCCCTTGTAGGTAGGAATGAAAAGGGACAAAAAGGAATTTTAAAGATAATAATGTATAGTTTTGCATTGTTGAATAGAAAATAAACATTTTCGTAGAAAGTAGATGGAATTTCTAGAGGAAAAACATTTTTTCACGTTGAAACCAAAAATATTTAGCTGGGAGAATAGCCTTAAGTTTATATTTTTAATTAATGAGATGTCCTTTAAGTAATGGATATCATTTTCGTTCAGATAAAAAATATTTGCAGGATCTTTTTTACACATTTAATTCATCTATAAAAAAATTATAATATCAATGAACTATTTTTCACATTATATCACAATCGTTTAAAAGTTAAAATTTATCAAAAATATATATACTTTTTAAATTTTGTCAAAAATTTTAATATTTGTACTGAAAGTAAGCTAGTAAGTAAAATTGTGTGGTACATCACACCAGATTCTTACCTTAATTATTTTTATATTTTTATTACAATTTATTATTCATGCACTTCAATATGTTTCACATCCTAATAGATGCATGTAAAATTAATAGTATAATGTCAGTCAGACATGGAAGAGTACCGAACTTTAAAAACGTATTCCCATAAAGTACTGATAACTTTGTTTACAATTAATAATTGATGGTATCTCATTGTTTTTAGTAATATAAAATTGAAAACCATTACTGAAATAACAAATATGTTTTTCCTCTCTTGTAGATGATAATGAAAAGGGACAAAAATAATTTTATTTTTTAGGATAGTAATGTATAATTTTGCATTACTGAATAGAAAATAACCATTTTCATAAAAAGTAGATGAAATTTCAAGAGACAAAAAATACAAAAATCATTTCTTTCACGTTGAAACCAAGAATATGTAGCGCAGATAATAGCCTTAAGTTTATATTTTTAATTAATTTTATGCTCTCAAGGTTATTTTTTATTAAAATACTCATTTGCACTGAAAGTAGGATAATAAGTGAAAGTTGTGTGGTACATCACACCAGATCCTTATCTTAATTACTTTAATCTTTTTATTACAATTTATTATTTATGCACTTTAATATGTTTCATATCCTATTTTAGCACCAATAGAAACATATTTATTGTCAAGAGATTATAAAAACATTCAAGCATTTATAGAAATACTCTTTGATTATCTGTATTTTGCATCAAGGCTCTGAATTCTCGTCCTCTTGACGAACAATTAATATAGTTTATATATTTCTAAAAATATCCAAAAATATATTCCTCAATGTTTAACAATGCGGTAGTCAGTAATTATCCTTTTCTGAAAAGAATCCACTTGTTCTAACGTTGTTTTCGGTGAAGAATGTCTTGAATTTTGAATGAAAACAACAAAATATTCGACAAATAGAGTAATCTATTTTTGTTGGTAGACATTTAAAATTTAATCTGAATATTTTCAATTACGAGAAAGGGAAATTGCAACCATGCCTTTCGTGTCCGACAAACACAATCAGGAATGTTCTGTGTCAGAAGAGAAAGATGGATTCGCAAACTGTAATGGGTTTTGGAAATATGAGAGTTGGCTTGACGCTATGTCATTGGCCGCGATATGTAACGGACAAGGCTATTGGTTGTGATATGTAACGGACAAGGCTATTGGTTCGATAGATCAAACCTGGAAATGGGAAGAATAATTAAAGTGTTTGAACGGTGAGCATGCGCAATGCCGTCCCAACGGTCATACCTCTTAAGGCTTGATTAACCTCGAATCTAAAGAAATGTTAATTTAATTCGTAATTATTAAAATAGATATTTGATAATTATATTCACTTAATATTTAAAAAAATCACATACAAACCAATAAGTCAAAAATTGCTGTTGCTATCAAGTGTTTCGTAAATAATAGTTTCAGTGTTTTAGTTCAATGCTCGATATTTTAATTTTTGGTTAAAAAAAAAAAAATATATGAATTGGTAAATAATTCCCACAGAAGCCAAAAACTGAAAATTTGCTATTTACTTTTAGGAGTTTCGTAAATAACAGTTTATCAGACTGGATGTCAAAGTTTTTTTTATTTATTTGTATATTTGAAAAATAAAATCAGTTTCCATAAAATCTAATTTAAAGTTTTCGATTTATCAAAAATATATATATTTTTAATTTTGTCAGAAATTTTAAATATTCGATTTATCGCTCTTATTTTATTATTATTTTTTTTAGTTAAAATGTTTTAGTAATCTGCACACAATTCTATTAATTGAAAAATCGAAAGTTATGATGTGAAAAATAGTTTTTCTAAAGATGAATGAAATGTGTAAAGAAGATACTGCAAATATTTTTTATTTGAACGAAAATGATATCCATTACTCAACCATTGTTGGTGCTGTCGGATGAGGGCGTCAGTTACGTTATATTGTATACACCGCATTATGTAAATATATTATCAACCTAATAATTACAGATAACTTTAATATTAACGTAAGAATGTTTTGTAATTCATCATTAAATTCAATTTAAACTCACAACTTCAATAATCACAACGTAAAAGTTTCCTTTCTGTTTGATACTGACCTATAGCAGGAAAATTGAATTATAAATTTCTATTTCCCTTGCTCCATTATCATGAACTTTATAAACATTCTTTAAATAACAGCTATTTAAATTTAAAATTAAAAAGTATCATAATTTTTGGTCAAATTTATATTTCTATTGTTACTAATTATTATATCTATGCCATCAATTTGAAATAGAGCATTTTTTAATATTTAAAAAATTATATTATTTTATTATAGTAACCTTAATGATTCGCTATTAAAGAATATTACTGTCATAGATTTTCACAAATCTTTTATGCACACATGCGTTTATTCAAATAATTTATTTTTTTAGTTACGAATTTTGTTGTTATAATTTAACGTTAAATTAAATATAATAGCACATTTTAGGTCTTTTTTATACTATTTTTTTTTTTAGAATTTTTAAATTTGATTCCTGCATAAGATATAATTTTAATAATTAATTGAATTAATATTTTTAAGAGATGTAGAGAGGATATTATACAAAACAAAAATATCTATTAAGTTGAAGCAAATTATTCCAACTTCAGAAACAATATTATCAAATAAAATAATTAAATAAATTAAAAGAAAAAAGCATTTCTAACTAATTAGAGTTTATCGAGAAATAATCCCTTTGAGACAATTTTAAATTTAATCAATATGATTAATAGTAACAAGTAATTTAAATGTTTTTTTTTTGTATCTTTTGGAGGGAAGGACTAACTGTGAATTTTATTATTATTATGATTTTTTTTTAACTAAGGGTTTATTATATTTAAAATTTATATATATATTATACTTATTTAGGAGCAACACTCATAACCTTCGAGAGACTTTAACACGTTCCTATCTTTTTAAACAACATACAAGAAATGATACAGTTCATTAAGGAAACTTTAAGCTTGCCTTAAACGTTTTTATATATTATTATTTTTAATTTAAAAAAATATTCACAAACCCGAACACTACGTATAATAATGCCAAGATGACAGCAGAACTATAGCTATAACGATATAACCAGATTAACGTATTATTATTATTGTTGTTGTTGATGATATTATTGTTGTTTTTGATGAATATATTATTGTTGTTGTTGATGATGTACCTTGGTATCCTGTCGTAGGAGTCCCAGGAGGTGAGGCAGTTGTAGGAGCTGTACCGGGACGAGCCGGCCATCCCGGACTGACTGGTCTCTATCCCCTCCACTGCACCTTCACCCCCTCCCCTACCGGGGTGACGTCATCGATGACGTCGTAGTTGTGACGTTTCATCCCCACGATCCCTCATCTCAGTGTGTACAAACAGCCAACTCGCCACGTCCCGGGGCAGACTGTCTGTGACCCCTCAACTCGCGTTCGAGCAAGACGTCTCTAATCTCATCGGAACATATAACTAAGTTACGGAATGGAATTAATCCGTAACAAACAATAATAATAATGATAATAATATTAATTAAACTTTTATTTTATTTAATATGCCAATTGGTGAATCATGCGTTGAACTTTCTCATGATTTTTATCAAAGCATAAAAACACAAAGCCTTAGATAGCCAGTTCAAGCTATTTCTGATAGCTTAGAAATAGTTATCTAAAATGTAGTGACTGGACACAACAAGACCCATTATTAACAACAGATATTGGGGGACAATAACAGATTTCAGCAAAAGGTCGCCGTCTCACAGACTTCATATCAATTCTAAACGATAAGGATATCAACTCTTATCACCCTCCCCCCCTCTCCTACTATTCCTGAGTATATAACCCTCATGCTGCTCAGACCAAATCACTCATATAGTTACATTCTTGAAGTCACACTCTTCACTGTAGGAGACTTGGAGTGAACTGATGTAGTCAACCCATTATCCATAGTATATCACCCTCTATGTTAGATGCCATTTGTAACATTATGAATAAAACCATTATTTATAAAGTATTCACTGCCTCCGATTCGTTAACTGTACGATAATTTGATAAAAAAAAAAACAGAAAAAATGTGGTCTACAAAAATATTAGGTTGTTTGACCTATATAACCTCGTTATTTTGATATTTTGGGGGTGTAGCTCACGCCAAACTTCTCAGTATTTTGAAGGACTCCATTCCACATACACATAGCTACGACTTTTTTTTTAGGGGGAGATCACTTATATCTTGTGATGTCACAATAGAAGGTCTGATGATATCTCACTTCAACTTTGATGATAAAGGAAGTAAAACTTTCTCTTACCACCATACTTTGAGTAGAAATTATTTATATTATTAAACATTCACAATATTACTCAAATAACTTCTGAACCGAAATATATTTGCTATGATTACTATAGTTTTTTTTTTTTTACTTTAACTTACTTATATATGTAATATTTAGTTAGGGAAAATATTGCGATCGTGAAAATTTTTTAATCTGAGTTTTCAACGGAAATACACATTTTGAGGTCTCCTGAGTCTAAATAACCAAGTACCGCAAAATGGTCAGTATGTTTGTGTGTGATCAGTCTAGCTCAAAAACGAAAAGTCTTCGGAAACTGATATTATGTATTTAAGATAGGTCTTGGATGTGACTTTTTAGTTTTTATTGTTTATCTGTTGATATAATTAAAAGAGTTTTTATTATTTTTATTATTTTAATGATTTGTTAGCTGTAGCTCCGTTAAATGTGCAGTTCAAAAATTTTATAAATGTCCAGCATTGCCAGAAAATAATATCTATTAAATCAGTGTGGTCAGTGAAAGTAATGTGTTGTGCCCACCAGATTTAATCTCTTTTTCGAAAACAGTCATCGATTTCAAAAAAGGGAAAACAGTATATAAGAAAACAACAAAAAAACGAGCGCCTATACCATCAAAAAATGATTATCTTTTTATTTTTATTTTGTTAGGAACCTACGGTATATACATTTTTCCAAGATTAAGGCAAAAAAATACTTCCATTTTTCTTCAGTCCTTTTAATTACAACTGTTATATCTTACGTTTCGGGACAATTTTCCCATCATCAGAGTATTCCTATGTTTACTGAAATTATGGTCATTTTAAATGAACTATTTTTACATTATTAATCTACTCCATCTATTGTATAATTATATAACTTGCTTTTGTAATGTGGCAGGAGTTGTCAAAAATTCAGTAATTGTCACATCTATTTAGTTTTTTTTTTTTTAATGAAATGAATGTGGAACACGAAAAAAATATTAAATAGATATAACAATTATTGAATGTTTGACAACTGGTGCCACATCGCAAAAGCAAGTTAGATAATTTTACAATAGATGGAGTAGATTAATAACGTAAAAATAGTTCATTTCAAATGTGCATAACTTCAGTAAACATAAGAATACTCCGATGATAGGAAAACTTTCTCGAAACGTAAGATTTAACAAATGTAATTAAAAGGACTGAAGAAAAATGGAAGTATTTTTTGTCTTAACCTTGGAAAAATAATTATTTGTATAGTACATGTAGTTGCAACAAAGTATGTTGTAGTTGTACATGTACAATATGTTGATGTTGAACATACATTCCTAAAAGATTTAGCAATCGTCTTAAGACAATTTAGAGTTAGTTCATTCATTCTTTGACTGTTGTTTGTCCCGTGTCTTTTTAAATTATATATATTAATTAAAAAATATTACATTCTGACACAAAGGACATTTTTTTTAAATTTATTTATTTATTTTTTATTATATACATTACAACATGTCATACTGATAAGCTACATGTTTATGGCTGCATTAACCTTACACATGACATAATGGTGGTTTGAATACTATTTAGAAAATTGAAATTAATTTTTTACTGTAGGAAAAATCTCATAAAAACCTACATAAGATATAAATGAAAAAAACTGGGTTACAATTATTAAAAGTACAAGAAAAACTAAATATAATTTATGTGCAAAAGGAAACTATATATATATATATATACTAATGTAAATATATATATATATATATATATATATATATATATATATATATATATATATATATATATAAAACTATATGTAAATATATATATATATATATATATATATATATATATATATATATATATATTTACACATACAATACTTACTCACACAACACACACACACACACACACATATATATATATATATATATATATATATATATATATATATATATATATATATATATATATATATATATATATATATATATATATATATAGAGAGAGAGAGAGAGAGAGAGAGAGAGATTAGGACATTTATAATAGTGTTCTGGGATTACATTCACACTGTATGTACAATAAATAAAATATTTTTTTTTAGCTTATTTATTGAAAAATATTACAATCTGTCTCAAGGACATAAAATAAAATTACACAGAAAAATAATACAATAAATAAGAATAAAATAACCTAAAAATAAATAAATAAAAAGAACACATACATACCCTATATACAATATTTATAATCTGGCGAGGGAACTCCAAACCAGACTTGTCCTTCCGACTGTGGTGGAAAAAGCGTGACTCCAGGAGTTCCCTGTACTTCTCTCTCAACCGCGTCACTGGGGCTAAACCCAGTGGAGATTGAGCAAGAGTGCTCTTTTTAAAATTAAATTATCTTTAAGACTTTAAGCTTTTCAAGAATAATACCGATTTTAATAAATCTCGGTTTGATGTAATCTTCTTTATTTACGTTTAATACCTGCCTCACCTGTTGAATATAGTTAAATTTAAAGCTCACGGGAGGTTTACAAGCCATTTCGATTAATTTAAGTAGGCATTGTTTTGATCATAAGATAATCTCTTAATCTGTTGTCCCATTAAATTAGACTGTGGTGGAAAATATTCCTCCTCACCTTTGAAACTGACGTTGAAAATTCGGTTTTAAAATTTTCACAACCGCAGGCACTTTCTCTTACTATATATCAATAACCTCACAGAAAATACTGTAGGATTTTATTAGAAAATTCGATTTTAAGGTTTTCATGTCAATCGTTATCTCGAGCTTCGTAAAAAAAAAAGAATTAAAATGTCACTTGCAAGGAGTCTTAGTCCTAGTCTAAGGTTTAGAGGTTTTGTTTTGTTTTTGATATGTGGGCCCCATGTCATTCTTCTGTCAAAGGTCAGTCCAAGGTATTGAACTTTGTCTGTCTGAGGAATTTGGATATTGTCAAGGTAAACAGCTGGGAAAGTTTCACGTCGAAGGATAGAAGTGATTTTTCTTGGTTTAGTCGAATTTTCCAGAGTTTGCACCAGTCGTAGAAATTGTTTAGGTGATATTGTAGAGTCTGTTAGGCGTATGTTGAATTTTGATGTCTTGTCAAGATTATTGTATCGTCTACGTAAGTCGCGGTCAGAGTATCGACAGGATCGAAATTCGAAATTAAAACTTAGACAGAAACTGAAAGCGTATACGTATAAGCCCATTTGGATCTCCGCTTCACAGATATACGGGACAGCAAAAAAGACTAACTACAGACTTTTCAATCTAAAACTTTCAGGACTATCACCAAGGCTCCCTGGTACGTCAGTAACATTACTCTACATAAAGACTTACAGATGTCAACAGTTAACGACCACAAGCGAACATACTACAAACGATTTCATAATAACTTACACGGACATACCAACTCATTAATTCGAGGCATGGCCACAACTACCATGCCCGATAGCACTCGAAGGAGGCTTAAAAGAAGCTGGATGAGGGATCTCCTCCACTAACTATAAATATTACAATCAAGACAGGAAGGACGCCGCTGGGTACTCCTCTCCCTCACGCCTATTCCAAGACCTATTAATTCTTCTACATCTTGACATCACACTCGCTAATTGTTGGAACTTCTGACAGATGTTTGTTGAAAAATTAAGTTAAAAATAAAATGTCACTTGAACTGAGAGTTTCAATATAAACTTTCCTCTTGTTGAGGTTTGTATGCTAATGTCCACTATTTTTGTGTGATGAAAAATTTCTAAAAAAAAAAATCTTCTATATTCAGAAAACAAACAATATAACGGTAAAATGGCGCCGATAATATAACAGTAAAAAAAATCGTTAAAAGGTAAAAAAAAAATAAATCTAATAACATAAAGTCTTTATTTTTAACAATGAATAAAACTAAACATTAAGTTCTCAATGTGCAAAAAATAAAATAACTATCTTTAAAAGTTCAATTAAAAAAAATGAATGAATGAGAAAACCTATACTGTATCATTACAACCCATGAAGGGTCTTGGGTTCAGTAATATTTAGGAAAAGTACTGCTTCTAGGTCAACGGTTGTGTAGTGAGGAGATCGAGTCAAGATCACGCTCAACCGCCTGGTTTTCCTTCTTAATTAATTTTTATAATTAAGGGTACTCAATTTGTAGAGGCTGAGTGTACCCCAGGAGGGTCTTTCTACCCCAAGCTGGCACCACGGCCTATGAAACAGAATAAATCATTTTTCTGCCATGAGCCGAGATTCGATCCTACACGTTCAAAAACTAAATTTTAAAAAATATACAGATGTATGATTTTGAGATTTTGAAAATGATTCCTCTGAAGCCTAATCCGCTGAAATGTAGAAATGTCGGTTGAAGAAATGATAAACTGAGCTCGGTAGGGAGATAGTGTTTCACCTGGATACATAGATGTACGTACTTCGACTTCACTAAGTAGCTTCATTGGGAGGAACTGAAGTAAATTCCATCCGATTTAAGTATTAAGTTCTTCCTGATATTTGCGTAGCAATAACAACTATCTTATAATGATAAGTATGCTCTAGAAAAAACAGTCAGGACAATCACAAAAGCACCTTGGTACGTTAGCAACATAAGCTCACATACTGACCTCCATATGTCGACTGTTAACAAACACATCCTCGCAAACGATCCCACGACAACTTGACATCCTAATACACTGATAAATGGCCACTACGAATATGCCAGGTAACGTCTGTAGGAGACTCAAGTGGAGCTGGATGAGGGACCTCCTCGCCTAATATAGATGTCACGCGAAGAGGAGGTGCCACTGGGTCCTGCTCTCTCTCATGCCTTTCATACCATTATGTTTTTCAACTATCATCACATTTACAGGTTCTCATTACCATTATGACAGGTATGAATAAAAAATAAAAGTAAAAAAAAATCCAATTTATTACATGGTATTAAGGGCGATGTAAAATCTTCAAATTACAACAAAAAATATTTTTCGATATTGCAGCCACATAACCTACAAAATTGAATTTTTTTTAAAAGTAAAAATTAGTTGGAATGTACAGTTAGTAAAATGTGAATTTAGTCTTATGAATGATTTTTGTTTTTTAAGACATTATTCTCATAACTGGTAAATATATTATCTATATTCGTTTTTTTTCTTTTCTTTATATTATTTTTTTAGTCTGTGGTACAGACCCCTTTTTATAAAATTATTAACATCCACCTGAAACTTCGTAAATAGGATCATCTCATCCTAACATACAAATACTTTATTTAAGAAAATTCTTGGAATCGGAGCGTTAAACTGAATATCGTCAAACATTGTCTATTTAATTAGGAACTAAAAACTCGTAAATAAATAACTATTTGCATTCCACTTCAATCATAATATAATTGTGGCAAAACATCGAGAAAAACGTTGGATTTTAAAAATATTGAGCCGTTTGGCGTGACCTACATCCCCAAAATGTCAAAATAACGAGGTTATATAGACCGAACAGCCCAAAAATTTTGTAGGCCATCTTTTTTTCTCGATTTTATGGTTAAATTACCTTAAGATCCTAGTGAAAAGAAACGGGTATTTTACAAGTTTTTAGTAACTAATTAAATAGAAAAAAATGATGATCTCAATATTAAAAACGCCCTCATTCCAGGCGTTTTTCGTAAAAAAAATAGTTCTAGGTAACGATCACATAAAGCTATTCACGATGTTTCAGGCATATGTTAAGAATATATTAAAAATGAGTCTGTACCACGGACTATTCTTATTCTAATAGAATAAACTTGTTGGTCCGTGCAAATAATAATTCTCGTAGAATATTATTCAGTATACAGATGACAAACTAATAAAGAAATCAAATAATGTTACGTATCAATAAATAAAGGGATTTTTATATTCTTATTTTCTCAATAACTTAAATCAACCAAGAAAAAGAAAATTATTTAAAAAAAAATGTATACACAAAAAGGACAAAGACATTTTCAATACCTCATTCTAACGACCGATAATGCTTCTCTCACTATATTCTAAAGTTTTAGAAAGATTAATATATACAATATTGATTGGGACGACAGAGCAAAAAGTGATTCCTGACTATCAATTCGGTTTTCGTACATTCTATTTAACAACATAAAGTATGCCGATGATACATGTGTCCTGTCCGTTAATAATGACCCAACCATTGCATCCCAAACTCTTCAATCGCACATCACAAGCCTTGAAGAATGGTGTCAAAACTGGAGGATTGAAATAAATTCTAATAAATCCCATCAAATCACCTTTACCCTTCGGCGTAAACCTATGACCTCATGTCCCACAGTATCCTTTAATAATACCCCACTTATCCTTGTTGAACAAATCCGATACCTTGGACTTCACTTGGACAAACGTCTAACTTGGAATCCTCATACCAGACTGAAACGACAAGAAACCGCTCGCCGTTTCCGACTACTCCAGCACTTACTAGACAAACGCTCTAAGCTTCCAGTTAATTACAAAATACTTATATACATGACTACAATAAGACCTATTTGGACTTACGGAGTTGAGCTTTGGGGCCCCACTAAGCCATCGAATTCCTCTCGTATCCAATCCTTACAATCCTAAATCTTTCGGAAAATCCTCAATGCTCCTTACTTTGTCACCAATAAAATAATCCATAATGACCTTAATGTTCCTTATGTTTCCGATTTGGCCCAATCTAGATACCAATTCTTCCATAATAAACTTCAGAACCATCCGAATACTCTCGTCTCTAACCTTGCTTCTTCTATTCCTGATAACCCTCCGAGGCGTCTGAAAAGAAGATGGCCTCGAGATCTCTTATTGTAAATACATTTTGTTTTTAGAGTGCTACCAGTGGGTAGTTTCTCAACAAGTCATTTCATGTTATTATTTTCTGTTATCAAATTTACTTAATGTATTTAATTTTTTAGTACAGTTGTAAATATCATGAATAAATAAAAAAAAAACATAACAATTATACACAATTACTGACTACATTGCTGAAGTACTAAAGCAAAAATCAATACGCAACCGCCGTGATTCTCAATGTTGCCCAGGCATTTGATATAATCTGGCATCAGAGACTTCTATTTAAACTCAAAACTCCTCGTTTTCCAATCTCTCCTTTTCGATAGATTTTTCTCTGCCCGAAAAGGCTTAGAAATTTCCTTTCATTCCACCTTTGTTAGCAGGAGTACCTCAAGGATCAATACTGGCTCCTTTACTCTACATTATATAAACGCACGACATACCTATCAACTCCGAAACATTGACCGCCACCTTCGCTGATGACAACACAATTTTAACAAAACACCATAACCCCAGACTAGCTTCAATGAATTTCCAAAATTGTTTACTAATTTTACAAAATCGGTACTCACTTTAGAAAATAAGATTAAATCATGACAAACCCTAACACATAACATTTACACTTCGACGAGACACGTGCCCACCACCTTATATAGGAGAGAACCAAATTCCTCAGACAAAAACAGTACGTTACCTTGGATTAATATCCGACAGAAGGATGACCTGCGGCCTACTCAGATCTATCTAAAGAAACGCCTCTCAAATTTACTGTTTGGCCAAAAAGACGCACTTACTAAAACTACAATTATTTCAATCCAAAATTGTGTAACAGGAGCTCCCTGGTACGTTAACAACAAAACTTTACATAACAAATTACTACTGCCAACTATTGGCCAACATTTATTTACTCTCTAATCTCGTTTTCATCTCAAATTACACCGACACAACATACTTATAAACGACATGGCCACGACTGACATGCTCATCAGGAAGAGACTAAATAGGAGCTGGATGAGAGATCTATTCAGCTAAATCAAGGAGGAAGCAACGACCAGGAAAGATGCTGCTGGATGCTATCCTTCCTCATGCCTATAATGCCGATCAATATTTAATTAATATAGAGTAACAAACAATGTATTTCATATTTTCCTTATTAAATTACCAAAAAATTATATTATTTTGTTATTTACTAGTTCTTAACACTAGTAATGTGGCTGAGTAAGAGGCGCTGGGACCTCCTAGAGTCGTGATTTTCCTTCCACAAAGAGAGTTAAGGATGGCTTGTCTCGGATTTTTTCTGAGTGAATGAATGTTTTATTTAAATATTGCATAAAAGCGTCTGTGTGTTTAAGGTTTTTTTTATTTATTAGTTGAGAGTCTTTTTTTATAAACAATAACTTTTATTATTATTATTTCGCTTTTTAATTTATTTTCATTTATTCAACATAGAGTGTGAATGAGTTATCACTATAGCTAGTGCCCTTAGAACGTAATAACATTTCTCAGTAAAGAATGGATTGAAAAAAAATAATTAACTTAAAATATTTCATTTGGAATACTGCCTAGATCTGTTCATAAGCCTGTAGGCAGGTAAAATAAAAAAATTAAATAAAAACTAATATTAAAAAAAATTTTTTTTATTAAGAACTATTTTTATTTTTGATCATAAATGATAAAAATCATACCTGATCATTATTTTTGACCAAATTCTTTAAAATTAATAATTATAATAATTATTAAGTAATAATCTCTTAAATCAAAAATATATATTTTTTGTAATCGCTTTGATATATTTTGAGTCTGGAGTAGTAGGTGGAGAATCGTTGTCAATTCCCAGTTGTTGTCAATCTATATATATATAAATATTTGATTCAATTAATGTATAAAAGATGATTATTTTTTCAGATCAAAATTTTTTTATCATAATTTAAAGATTATTATTTATGTAAAAACGTATCACTCAGTGATTGATCATTATTTTTAATCGAATCAATAATTATCAAAGATCAATTTAAATTGTTACTTTAACATGTTTGCTATATTATTTAGGTCACTAAGCCCTCCTAACAATAGCTGATGCTCCGTTCTATGTAACCAACAAAACCCCACATCATGGCCTTAATATTACATTTGTCCAATACCTTATCTCTAAAACATTTTCTAAATTCCATCAGAACCTTACAAATCATCCAAATTCACTTGCGCAATTCCTATCTGGTTCCAATCATCCCTACAATCTTCCAAGAAGGCTGAAGCGGCAGTGGTCCAGAGATCTTTTATAGTATATATCTTGGAATTCTGGAAATAGCCAGATTTACCACTCAAGGCACGAGTGTATGTGGCTAAAGCACTCTTTCTTAATCTCAACTAGCTTTAGCACCAGTGATGCGGTTGAGAGAGCAGCGCAGGGATCTCTTGGAGTTCTCCTTTTCCTTCTATAGTTGGAGGGACAAATCTGGCATGGAGTTCCCTGCCTCATTGTATATAGGTATGACTGTGTTCTCATGTTTTTAATTTACTTATCTTTAGGTTATTTTATTTTTTATTGTACAGTGTCGCCTAAATGCGAGACCGAGACGAATCTTGGTCTTGAGCAAGAGTCTCGCAAGAGTCTTGCAGTTACTTATTAGCTTATTACTGTATTTTTTAGATAGGAGAAACCTAACTAAGCCCAAATGAAAAATTACAGGAGTTAAATGTAAAAGTATTTTGGTTTCACCAATTATTTACATATGGTAACTAAGATTGTCAGGTATTAGTGACTATGTTGGCTTAATATTTTACCAGTCCTGGTCTTAGTCTTGCAAAGTGCAAGACCGAGACCGATTTTGGGTAACACTTTATATAGTTATTGATTATTATTTTATTTATGTTAATTTTATGGTTTCTGTATATTTGGTGAGAATGTGTTCATATCTCACTATAATTATTATCCTAGCAATAGCGGATCCAGGATTTAATTTTGGTGGGGGGGCTTCAGCCCGAAAGATTTTTTTTTCATAAACATTCAAAAAAATAATTTGAAAAAAAGGAAGAAATTAACTACCTATATGAAATGGTGTTTAAGTGGTTCCTGAAGTCCTATTAAATGTAATTAAACGAACAAGAATACTTTAAGAGATAGTTTTTTATATTTTTTTCTGTAAAACATGATTATATTTTACCATTTTTTTAGGGGGGGGGGGAGCTTCAGCCCGAAAGCCTCCCCCCCCGTAGATCCGCCTATGTGTCCACGTGACAGATTATTATGTTTCTAAATAAATAATTTAGGTCACTACTGTGATTAAAAAATAAATAAATGGAAAAAGAAATTATAAAAATGTATATATATATATATATATATATATATATATATATATATATATATATGTATGTATATATATATATATATATATATTATATATATATATATATATATATATATATATATATATATATATATATATATTTTACTAATATTAACTAATACTTCTGTATATTTATATATAAGTTCATATATTGTCCTAAGGATAGAAGAGTATGCTGTGTGTACAGCAACCCAATATAATTGGGCAGCAATCCTTTATATTTTATGAAAATAAAGTGTTTCTCTCTTATTAGTAAATTAGATCAATTATTAGAATGTAATATTTGATAATCAAGAAACTGACTTATTAAAATTTCAATGACTAAATATTGTGATCTGTGTATGAATTTATATATCTTCTTATTGATTCAAACCCGACGGTAGAATTGATTAGTTTTTCTGTTTGTGACATATAACTTTAAAACGTAACACTAAAAGATAATTTAATATTGTCGTACAGTTAACTTGGTTTCCCAGACAGTGGTGTACAATCGCGAACTCAAAAGTAGAGAACTGTGTAAGGTGAAGGTGAGAAGTTCAATGGGTCGTTCGAGGCCGGGGTATTACATCAGCTGCAACAGCGAGATTAGCACTGCTCAGGGAAAATGCCGTCAAAGCGAGCGATCCACGTATAAACGGTGACGGTACATTTACTGTTATGACATTATGGCATTATAATAGTAGTTTTATACAGATAAAATAAAATAAATAATAAAAAAACGGTCAATCACAGAGAAATTTACTTTCAAAAGAGCGTATATCCATTTTGAATTTTTATTTTTAATATAATGTCAAAACGAATCAGAGTATTAGTGATATAATTATCTTCGTTTTCAAAGTATGATATTAAATTAAATTAATCAAAACTATAAATAAACTTATTTATACAACCATAGCCCGTGTTGGGCCCCTTTTTATCAAATTATTAACATTCAGCTGAAACTTCGTAAATAGCTTGATCTCATTGTAACCTACAAACATTATATTTACGAAAATTCTAGAAATTGGGGTGTTTTCAATATAGAGGTCGGCAAAATTTAACTATTTAATTAGGTACTAAAAACTCGTAAATAACCACTTTCTTTCCACTTGAATCATAAGATAACATGCAAAAATTCGGAAAAAAAAGGTATCCTTTAAAAATGTCGAGCCGTTTGGCGTGACTACATCCCCAAATTGTCAAAATATAGTATATAGGCCAAACGGCTCAATGTTTTTCTAGGCCACCCTTTTTATACATTTGTGCTCAAGTGACCTTACGATTTAAGCGGAAAGTAAATGGATACTTACGGGATTTTAGTACCTAACTGAATATACAAAGTTTGCCTCCCTCTAGATTGAAAACGCCCCGATTCCGATAATTTTCAGATGTTAATAACTTGATAAACGGACTACCACATTTTTTTTGGATAAGTACTTTTTTTTTTAAAAAAAAATATTGATTTGACTCCTTTCCCCCCCCCCCAAAAAAAAAGACTTAGGTGTGTTTTTTAGGCCACACAATAGAAGTGGAAACAACAACAAGGGGAGATTAATAATATGAAATATAAATTATTACTAAAAGCTCATTATAAAGAGGGTCAAATGCTGAAAATTTCTCTCGATTACAGTATGTAGGTCCGATTTATAGCTTCTGAGATACTTTGACCTATGTCATTCATGAAACCCTTTAATTTGAATATGCGATTCTATTGTATCTCAGTAGCTTTTAATTATTTTTATTACATCTTTTCAGCTGATATTAGTAAATAAATTGTATACATCAAAACCGATCAAACAATATTTACGGTCGTCTATTTTATTTATTCTTTCATTCATTTCATCTATATCCATCATTGTTACTATCTAATTTTAGGTAATTGAGTGTAGAATTGAGATATTTATCCAAATGTTTTAGTTTCACCAATGATGTTACTAAATGGAGCGCTATTTTTATGTAACATTAGTAATCCATGTATTCTAGGCGTATAGTAGTTAAGATTAATTAGTTTAATAAGAAATTTTTAAAGTCAATAATAAAGTTCTATTACATAAAATATAGATATCAAAGCGATCTAAAAATGACATTAACGATTTATAATTTACTTATTTAAATTATTGATATTTACTAGTTTATGATGTATCCAACGACTATATAATATTTACGTGGAAATCTTTACTAGGAAGATTATGCAATGTTATGTTATTATATATTTTCTATTATGCAAAAGAATTTCTACTGTTATTATCATTTGTATTATTTCTCTTCCTATTTTTTAAATATGGTTAATAGTGTTGTCAAAATAATATTTCAATGTAATAATATTAGAAATTATACTATATACTATCATAAACTCGATATCATATGGTTTGGGACATTATCTTTTTTTCTCTCCTACTCTCTAACACGATATTGGGTTAAGATACAATTTTGAATAATAACTCAATAAAAACAACACAAAATGTTGAACATTTCCCTCCCTTACAGTATGCAACTAATATCGTCATCATTTGTTTTCGACACTAATTTTTCTTATTCGGTCCCATAACACGGTGTCGCGTTAAGATAAAATTTCGAATTATAGCCTATTACAAAGACGATGAAATGCTGAACAATTTCCTCGCATACAGTATGATAGGCCCGATTTGTAGATTCTGAGATATTTTAAAATATATGTAAAAACATTTCAATTAGTCGAATATAACCGACTTTATCCGAGCGTTAAAATCTGACGCATCAATCTAATTCACGCACAAGTGCAAAACGAGCCTGTAGAAGTTTTCACATTAAAAAGAAAAAAAAAAACTGTACACTCTATTAAAACTCTCACATAAGATAGCTATGACGTATCCACTTATTATAATCCAAAATTTTTCGAAAACTTACCAATGATCTCTACTTTGTCCCAAACAAAAATATCCATAATGATCTTAATGTTCCTTACGTTTCTAACCTGGCCCAATCCAGATATCTATCCTTCCATAAAAACTTTAAGCCCCTCAAATACCACTTATATCTAGCCTTGTTTACTGTTAAATAATGAATAACACTTCTTGCGGCGGACAACAATCTAATAACATTTAAAAAATGCCTTTTTTTTACAAAAACAATACGAAATTTCGTTTTATATTGCTTCTCCACTACCGAAGGTAGGGAAGCATTGTGTTCGTGTGAGAGGTTAAAACAATTTTTGGACTAAACATCGAAAATTTCCACTCGCGTTTGCATTTCAAACATCAAGGATCAAATTTCAAAAGTGTTATTGTGCTTCTCAGTGTTTTGTGTTTTTCAAGTTTGTTTTGTTAGTTTTGTTGTATCGTTTCCTACTGTTTGTGTTATTTTAGTGTTTTATAGTTTTTTGAACATGATTTAGTTTTAGTTTATGTTTATTTAGTTAATTTTATAAACTTTTTGAGTGAACAGTGGAGGTTAAGGTTAACTTTGTGGTTTTCACGAAGGTTTAATATAACCAAAAGGACGTTTAGAGACTATTACGTTGGTGAAGCACTAAGGTAAGTTCATATTAAAATCTTACTTTTGAAGATAGGAAATTTATAAGTTCCCGAACGTAGGTTAGATTTTGAGTGTTGAATATTTCCTTCTACTGTTGTTCACCCATTATTTCAACGTATAAAGTTGTTAATTTTGGATTGCGTAAGATGGCTGATGAAATTGCATCAGCAATGGAGCAGGAAATGGTGGAAGAACAGGCTATAAAGTGCCCAAGGCCTTCAGCAAAGAGGCAAAGGAAAGGATCTCCTGACGCCCGAGAAGAAACAGATAAAGAACGTGTAGACGATAGTCTTCTGCAAGATGCACGTAGAATCAAAGAAAACATCAGGGTCTACATGAACGCAACAGACAGGAACGTGAGTGCGAAGGTACAAAAGCACGTTAATGGGAAAATGCAGCAGTTAATAGATATAATGGAGACAATATATGATAAGAACTATGAAAAAACGTTTTTAGTACAACGTGTGGTAAAGGACACATTAGCTTCCTCTGAAATGTATGATATCATAGTAAATGCATTAGTGGAAAAAGCAGTACCTATGGTTATCGAGGGACTCAAGTCGGAAAGTAAAACCATACAAAGACCACTGTCAGAACCTCAGACATCTCGGGAGTTTCCATGCGTTAAAGAACAACCGCTATTAGCCGATGCCCACGCTATTATTGAGACCACGGAGAATGAAAGTTTCCAGGAAGTAAAGAAAAAGCAAAGAAGGAAAAAGGCTCTTCCACAAGTGGCCAAAGAGATCGAGGCCTCTAAACCAATATCAGAGGAAAGTTTGACCAAGAAAAGGTCTACACATCAGACTACGATGGCCGATATTGTTAAAAGGCTTCCATTAAAACCGATGGATACTACAAGACCAACTTATGTTACCATCGCTTCTCAAGGTAAAAGTGCAGCTGACATCATCAACAATCTGCCTTCTCCAACTGAACTAGGAGTCAAGGCGAGAGTTGTACGGGCGACCAAAGCTGGCTCAGTTTTAGTTTGTGTAGATGAGGGTGCCCATGCTAAAAAAATAATTGAATGGCAAAAATTAAAAGAAGTTGGGATGGAGGCAAAATTAGCCTTAAAAAGAAAACCAAAAGTGGAGGTAAAAGGAGTTCCCCTTTCATGGAGTGCGGAAAATCTAGAAAGGGTGCTATGGGAAAGGTTGGCTGCAAAATCGGCCGTTATTTCTGAGAACCAATTAGGTAATATAAAGCCATTGTTCTCATCAATGGCTAGAAATAAAATTACCAATAATTGGGTGTTAGAAGTACATCCAATGGTAAGATATAATCTACTCAAGGAGGAAATAATTACAGGAGGTTGGTGGTCACTGACAATCTTAGATTACCCCGATGCTCCTCCCTGTCTAAGGTGTCAGGGATATGGACATACAAAAGCTACTTGTGAGGCAAATGGCATAGTATGCAAGTGGTGTGCGGCGAGTGGGCATATTGCTAAAAACTGTCCCGCAAAAGGAAATAAGACCGCACCTACATGCGTTAACTGCGTGAGGGAAGGTGTTCAAAAAAGTAAGGCTAAACACCAGGCAGGAAGTAGAGAATGCCCAGTGCACATCAAGAGATCTCAAGAATTAGTGAGGAGAACTCACTATGATTAGACTCAACATCCTGCAGTTGAATATGGGCCGCCGGCATATTGTGGCTGACGAGCTTCGCGCCATGGCACAACGCTACGATATCATGGCGGTCCAGGAACCTAGCTGCCGTGGGAACAGGGTTACGGGGTTTGGCCTCACGTCAAGAGTTATAGCCCTGAGCAGTGGAGAGAGGAGGCCCAGGGCTGCAATAGTGATTAATAATCCTAACCTTGACGTGATGGATCTGAGGCAACACACCATGGCGGATTATGCATCTTGCTACGTTAAGTGGGGCAAGATTTCTTTCACATTGGTATCGGCATACCTACCTGTGAATAGTGATGTAGAAGAAAGCATATCCGCTATGGAGGCGATCATTAGAGAGATGAGGAATGTGATCATGTGCTCAGATACCAACTCCTGGAACACGGTCTGGGGGTCCAATATTACTGACAGGCGAGGCGCTAAAATGGGAAATTTCATAGGCAGAAATCACCTTGTCGTGATGAACGAACCCTCTGCCACCCCTACCTTCTCTGGAGGCATGGGGCAGAGTTGGATTGACGTCACGATCGCCACGCCTGCGCTTACGAGGTATATTGCTGATTGGACTCTCAGATCTGATACGAGTTCCGATCACGTTGCGATAGCAATTGGCCTGGTAAATGAGCCAGGATGTTCCCACGGTACTGATAAGGGTTTCGTCACTAAAATAAATGACTGGAGTGTCTTCAGGTCCTACCTGGAAGGAGTGATTGCAGACGAGGAGTGGGAAGCGGCAGAGATGGATGTAGTTGACAATCTGGACTACAAGGTGTCCAGGATTACCAACAACATTCGTGATGCTGCCGAACACTCCCTCAAGCACCGGAAGGCGAGGGTTCGACCTGTCCCATGGTGGACGCCAGCCTTAACTGTTCTAAAACGAGACCTCTACAAGGCCCGGCGGTCATATCAGAGGTGCAGATGCGAAGAGAGGCGCACTGTACTTCGCAATGAGTACAAGTCAAAAGCCAGGATATACCGAAACGAGGTTCGCTCACAAAAGCGGAAGTCTTGGGATGATTTCATCATTGAAGAGTCTTCGAAGAATCCCTGGGGTATTCCGTATAGGGTAGCATTGGGTAAGTTGTCCCCGATGCAGACTATTGCAGCCTTGCGGTATCATAATACTGAGGCAACCACCCTTGAAGAAACTGCCAATGTTTTCATTGAAGCAATATATCCCAGAGATGACCCAACCCAGGACAGCGAAAATGATGATTTTGTGAGACGCACCACGGTATATCCACCTGGTTCAGATTTGTGCCCACCATGGGACATTCACGATCTTCGTATTGCCGTGGATAAGCAGAAGACTAATCGTGCTCCAGGACTTGATGCAATAGATGCAGCGATCTTGAGGAACAGTATCACGTATATTGAAGACCGGCTGTTGAGTATTTTCAATGAATGTCTGGATATGGGATACTTTCCAAGAAGATGGAAGATCGCTGATTTGAGACTACTCTACAAGGGAGGAGATAGGGACGAACAACTCCCTAATTCATATAGACCTATATGTCTCCTCCCTGTGATTAGCAAGGTCCTGGAGAACCTCATGATGACTAGTTTACGGCCTGTTTTCGCTAGAGCAAGTCATCCACGGCAATATGGATCAACCAGAGGCAGAGGAACCGCTGATGCCCTGCTGAGAGTGCGCAGAGATGTTGAGGAGAGGGCGGAGCGGTATGTCATGTTGCTTCTTTTCGATATATCCTCCGCCTTTGACAGCGTATGGTGGCCTAGCGTGCTCCAGCAGCTGCAGAGGTATGATGCTCCTAGTAACTTATACACATTAGTAAGAAGTTATCTCCAGGATAGAAGTGTCAAGATTAGAGGCAATTACTACGAGGTAGAAGCTTCCATAGAGAGAGGTTGCCCTCAGGGATCGGTGCTTGGTCCTGCTCTATGGAAGCTCGTCTTTGATGAGTTACTGGGAGTGTTAGAGGAGGAGCGGTTTCCTGCCACTGCTTACGTTGACGACCTAGCTGCTGTGGTGGCCTCCAACAGCAGAGCTGGAGTCAAGAGAGAAGCAGAGCGATGCGCCAGCCTAGTCGCTAGATGGTGTGAGGGGAAGAAGATGAGGATGGCTGCTGCTAAGACTCAAGCCATCCTCCTTAAGGGAAAGACTGATAGGGCACACCCTATAACGATGTACATAGAAGGTCAGAGGATACGTCCAAGTGAGGTGGTAACCTACCTAGGGGTTAGGTTAGGTGTAGGCCTCAATATGACGCCTCATTTGGAATATCTGGCAGGTAGGGTGGCCCTAGCAATGAACGGTCTAAGTCGTGTGGGGGGCGCATTTTGGGGCCTTAGGTATCCAGCCACTATCACTATTTATAAGGGTGTTGTGGAGGGTATCCTTAGGTATGCGTCTCCCTTCTGGTTCCGAAACCTCACACTCAGACAAAGAAATAGGCTAGCATCGACTCAGAGAACTGCTCTGCTTCGGGTCACCAGAGCATATAGGTCTACGTCGCATGAAGCAGTGCAGGTCTTAGCGGGGGTGGTGCCTCTCGACCTCCTCCTGCGAGAAGAAGTGACCAGGTATGACTACAAGAAGGAGGGCTCAACTAGTCTATCGGAGAACCTACGGATGAGGATTATTGAAAACCCAAATAAATGGAAAAAGATTATCCGGGAGGAAACAATTGAAGATTGGAGCAGACGGTGGGTGACGACTCCGAAAGGCAGTACCTTAAGAAAATACTTTCCCACCGTTGAATCTCGGTTACAGGCGAAATGGGTCCTCCCGGACTATTGGGTTTCACAATTTCTCACGGGGCATGGGGGTTTCAGAGCTAAACTCCATGGCTACGGACAGGATATAGATCCCCACTGCCCCGATTGTGGTGTTCCGGAGACTGTTGAGCATGTGGTCACGGCCTGCACTGCTTTCGACGAATTAAGAGCGAGGTTAATGAGAACCACGGGGATTTACGTCCTCACTGAGGAGGAGTTTCCTCAGTTGGTGAGTGAAGAAAACTTCCCGCGGTTCAAAGAGTTTATAAATGGCTGGAAGACGGCGGTGGGCCCAGCTCACTTCAACCTAGGTGCACGCAGGAGAAGAGGACCAGTCCCAGGAAGACCTCCGGATTCGGGAAGCCAGGCCTAAAGGAGCCAGGAAAAAATAGAAGAGCTAGCTGTGTGCACAGCTTAGAATTTTGTAAACCGATATTATGGCAGTAGTGTGTTATTATGCATTAATGCTTAACATCACACTACTGCATACACCCGTGTTGCCCTGGTGGCATGGGAGGGTGGAAAACAAATAAAAAAAAAAAAAAAAAAGGATCAAATTTGGTTCGGTTTATGTCTGTCTGTAGTCAAATCGATGTGACGGGCATATCAACTAGTACCGTTCATCCGATTTTCATGAAATTTTTAGAGATTATGCAGATTGCTGCTTAAGTGGTTCCTTATTAATTATGTCAAATTCAATATAGCACTTCGGCTTACACATGCGCAAACGTTTTTTTTTTAGATATGCCAATATTTCAGAAAGGACTCTTTCGATTTGGCTCAAAGTTAGATAACAGGCAAGTAATGGTGAAAAAATACAATGTCAATTTTATTGAATTCTGTTCACTAATTTCTCGTATATATGCGCATACGTGTTTTCTTTGATACGTCTATATCTCTAAAACCTAATGTTGGATTTGGCTCAAATTTGGAGGGAAGTTAGATAATCAAATAGGTATGAATTTTATCAAATTATATAAACTTCTACTAGAAAAAATACTTTCGCTTTCGGATCAGCAAATTTATTATTTGGAGAATAGTATAAAAATTTCCTAATATGAATTTCATTGAATTCCATTTAATAATTAAAATTAATATGAATAATTGTTAACAATATAATGGGAGTGAAATCTTAGTAAAAATGACAATCACCCAACTGATGGTGATCCTCCTCTCCAGCTTGTCAAATAAGGACTAAAAAATAAAAATAAAGCTATCGACCAGATGGGCTATCCCTATTCCTACGTATAATTTATCTTTTATAAAATTAAGGTTTACGAACTTTATGTTTTTGATATCCTTTCAAGGTTTTAGATATGAAACTGGAAAAAGCTTGGCGAGTTTAAATTATTTAAAAATTAAAAACTCCTAGCAAAATTAAGCCAAAAAAAAACTACGTACAATAAAAAAATAAATAATTGTTTTCTTGCTTTATTGGTCAAACTAGCTTACGTTTTAAGTAGACAACAAATGGGTAGTTACGAGATTTTAGTGCCTAATTAAAATATCACTTTTCAGATTGAAAACATCCTAATACCAAGAGTTTTGGTAAATAAAATAGTTGTGGGTTTCGATGAGATGAAGATATTTACGAAGTTTCTGGCGGATGTTAATAATTTGATATATAGATATTATACAATGGACGATTATGAAAATACAGTAAATGCACTAAAATGACACAAATTCTTTAATAAATCAAATGTCGTTACATTAACTGCTCAAGATTTTACAAAGAAAAATTTCATGTAAATATTTTAATGTTATGCATCGTAATTACTTAATGATTTTTTTTGTTTATTATTTTCAATAATGAACCATTGTGATCGACAAAAAAATTCAAAAACTTAAGTCTCTCTGAGAATCTGACGTTTCACGTTTTAGAATGCGTAGAGTTCGAAAAATTAATAAATTTGTTTTTGTCATTCCACCGTACGCGCATTTGCTCCAAAACTACTATACCGATTTTTTTCAAATTAGGACATAAAATCAGAGGTCACCAGAGGATAATCCTCCTTTATCGACAATACTATACGCCTTTTACATTCGAAATGGCGGCCAAAAAACCTGCGTTGCTATAGACTGTAGCGACTAAACGAATGTGCCGATTTCACTGAAACTTCGCTAAAGTCATTTTCTCGAGGCCCTTTATATTTATCTATATAACATACTTCAACGAAAAGAAGCTGGAAAAAAAGTTACGGGCGATGGTAAAATTAAATTTCGAATAACTCAAAAAGTTTACACTTTTTTGTCGATATTGTATATAAGTTTACGGAATTACTTAAGACGTTAAAACCGGACAATTAGGAGCAAAAATATGGTCTCCAGTTTTTTTTTTATATGTTCTACTCCAAATGCTATATCCTTTGTTTAATTTCTAAATTTTTAATGTGTAGCTGAAGTAATGTTATTTTTTTTTAGCATATTACTAATGATTAAAAAAAAAGTTTAGTCCAATAATTGGAATCACCTTTTATTTAGTTTTCTTCGTAACTAGGAATGTAATGTTACTTTAGATGTATTATTGTTTGGAAATAATAAACCATTGTGAAATAATTTGCAACGTTTTTTTTTTGCAATAAACCGAGAGTACAATAAATATCAAAGGTCTTATCATCTTGTTGTAATATTATTATAGCCGGATTTTAAGGACTTGGTGGAGGAAATAACCTTGTAACCTTGTTAACAGATCCTCCATTGAAAATTCTGAATTAATGACAATAACAATTTATATAATTAATATAATCATATCGGGGTGGAATAATGAAGTTGTTGTGGAAGATGCAAAGCCCATCCACCTTCCACTTTCCACCTTCCACCTCCCACCATCCACTAATGATGCCTTGTTAGCCCTATCTTTTTAGTAGCCAGTTAGCCGAGGGAGGTATCTTCAATCTCCCGGAGGACATCCTCTTGGTCGTATAATTAGGGAAGGTCTTTCCGGCTGAATAAATACCTCCGAGTAGGTCTCTTCTGGTCCCTTACCTTCTACCTTTAAAGGTTCGACCAAGGGTTTAGTTCGGTTACCTAGTCTGTACGTAATATGTGTTTCAATATCTAAAATAGTAGGCTATTGCGTTATTAATTTAAAGATGAATAATTAATATGATTACGTTTGTATTCTATCAGTACTCCATTTTTACTTTCACTTATCTTCATATGTAATATATAGTAAGGGTATTACTTTCACTTATATATATATATATATATATATATATATATATATATAATATATATATATATATATATATATATATATATATATATATATATAAGTGATATATATATATATATATATATATGTATATATATATATATATATATACGTAATACACAGTAAGGAAAAGTATTGCTATTGTAAACATTTTCAAATTCGAGTTTTCAACGTTTGAGGTACCTTGATTCTAAATAACAAAGTCCAGAAATTCCAAACGGAAGAGGACATAAACAACCACTCAGATCAGATTTTAACAATAAATTCTTTAACAATATGCAGTTAGTGGAAAGATGGTAAAAAGTCATATCAATTAATAGTCAATATATTGTAGACTAGCTGATGTGTCCAACGTTGACGGGTGTATAGTTAAAATTTGAGAATCTTTTTTTGAGATGGATATTTATGGGGGGGATCCAATTTAATTTCATAATATTAGGTGTGGGAAGGGAGGTAATTTTAATTTTTAGGAGTTTTTCGTCAGATTTTCGGATAATCCGTTTGTTAAATCCAAAGAATGTATAGTACATTTATTAAGTTAGGGAAGGTGAATCGAATGACATCTTGAAAGGGAAGATCGGACAATGTTGAAAACAATGAGTGTGTTTTACACGTGTTTGAAGCGACAACGCGTTACTGATGTTGGGGATTTTTTTCCCGTTGAGTTGTGATGAATTTTTCCATCAGTTGAAGAGTACAGCTTTTAAATGTGGCTCGCGATAGAGTAGGTTGGGATGGGAATCGAAGTAAGTAACTGCCTAACCAGGATCTCTAGACTAATTACTCAAGAATTCATAACTTTGGTTCTACTCAATATTATGTTTTCATTTAAAGTCTATGTTGAAGGTCAAACAAACCTTAATATAATGTAAAAAGTCTAGGTGTTGAGCTTACCCCTGACAAAATCTCGTTGGACAATGCGGACATACGTACAGACAAAAAATCTTTTAAAAGTGGATTTGGTGTCTGTAATGTAACTGAACGGAAGATATCACGAAACGGGTCGGTTCTATTCAATGTACAGACAAAACCTTTATTTTATTTATATAGATGATCTTTAACCTATACAAATATGTTTATTATTAACATTTATTATCAACATTAACCGACATCTAGACAAATTACTCAAGAATTCATACCTTCGGTTAATTATATTTTGTTTTCATTTAAAGCTTATGTTTTAAGTCAAGCAAACCTTAATATAATGTTAAAATTTCAAAAGTCTACAATAAGATATTGTTGATCTCATTCCTGAGAAAATTTCGTTGCAATGCGGATATACAGATAGAAATTTATTTTTTTTTAAGTGGATTTGATATCTGCCATGTATGGAACAGTAGGATATCATAAAATGGGTTGATTCTATTCAATGTTCAGACAAAACCTTTATTTTATTTATAATAATAATAAAGGCTTAGCGAACCCGAAGGTTCGATGCCGACACCACCAATCGCTTGTTACACACCTCCCTCCACCGTTCGCCGTCCAAACCCAGTCCCTTCAGATCGGCTTTAATGCAATCTTCCCACCTTCGCTTCGGTCTACCCCTCGGACGCTTACCATTCGGCACAGCAAATATTAACCTTTTAGGAATTCTCTCGTTACTAAGCCCAACAACTTTACAAGCCCATTTGATTCGCCGCGATGAAATTACCTCAATTATATTACCCGGATACAGTTCACGCAATTCGGCGTTGTGTAACCGTCTGAACTCTCCGGTTAACTCATCCTTCTTCGGTCCGAATATTCTACGCAATACTTTATTTTCAAAAACCTTAAGACGCTGCTCATCCCTTAATGTAAGCGGCCTAGTTTCGCATCCATAAAGAACTGTAGGCAAGATAATTGTTTTATAGATTCTAATTTTTAAGTTCTGGGACAAGAGGCGCGAACTAAGTAGTTTTGTCACAGAAAAATAACAAGCGTTTCCCGCCTTCAATCTAACCGTAATCTCTTCTTCAATTTCGTTTTTTCTATTTATCGTAGAACCTAGATACCTAAATTTATCTACCTGTTCAAACATATTACCATCTATATCGATATCACCAGTAGTATCGCCATTTTTGCAGCTAACCAAATATTTTGTTTTATCCACGTTTATTTCGAGTCCTAGTTCTTTACCGGCTTTCATTTAACGTTGTCATATTTATTTATTTTATTTATACAGATTAAAATAAATTTTATGTCTATAATAAATTGAGTTTTATTTAACCCTGAAAAACCGAAAGGACTTATTTTCCAACCCAATATATACCAATTAATATTTATTTGTTGGAGATGCGTTGCATGCTGTAGAGTGTGACGTATAAGCCTTATAATCATGATACTGTCAAAATATTTCTCTGTTCAAATTTATTCAGGTGAATTTATAAAAGCTAATAAAATAGATTGCAAAAAAAAAAAGAAGATATTTAAAAGATATTTTAAAGTTTTGAAGCTAGGCACACTAATATAAACTAGTAGCACCAATAGCTTGTTTAATATTGAAAGTTAGAAAACATTTAGGCATTGAGGGATATAATATTAATTGAACTGGTGGTATTGTTCCCATCAGAGAACGTGCCGCAGAGCTCAAATGAACACGAGAGAACACTTCATGAGGAAACACTAGAACACTTAACAAAGGTGACTAAATATTTGTGGTAGTGCCGGGCACTATTGGTGAGAGCGGGGGGGCTATTTGTGAGGTGCTATTTGTGGGATACCTGTTTGGGGGAAGCTATTCCATCGGTATTTGACCGAGAATGAGCCGCTCCATTTATTTTCAATTCGCTCTTGAGCCTTGAGTTAATTAAAAATCATTAGATTTGGACTCATCACTCTTCACACAGATGCTAGTTGGCATATAATAGTTTATTTTTTTTAATTTTTTTTTTTATTTAGACATGTAATATTCTGTCACGGGGACAATAATTATAGAATAGAATAGAATAGAATAGAAAAATAATTTTATTCTAGGACGAAGTCCTTTCAGAATAACAAAAAAGTACAGAAATTAAAATTTTATATCTGGCCCGATAAAAGCAAACATAAAAAGTTAACATAAAGATAAATCAATAAAAAAAAAATAATAGTTATACATACTATATACAAAGTAAAATAAAAAAATCTATATACAAAACTCTTAAAACCATACTAAGATACTTAAAACTATGTACAGTAGTAAAATATAACTAAACCCTTTTAGAAAAAATTAAAAATACAGAAAAAAATAAACGTAAATTATTCTTAACAGAAAAATCTGTGTTTCTGTTGAAAAAAAATAAAAATAAAATAAAGTCGAATCTATAATAAGTATTTAAGTTATGAGCTATATGTGAATATATTATTATAGATAATATGTAATTTTACATAAAAGGTTAGCTGGTATCTGACTGGTTTTGGAACAGGAATTGGAATAGAAGGGTTTTGAATGCAGATAGGAATGAAGAATGTCGAATTTTGATAGGAAGGAAATTCCAGAAATTAACACAGAAAGCAATAATGGAGTTTTGGAACGAGGCAGATCTGTGAGAAGGAATGTAAAGGTCGGAAGGTCGAGATCTTGTGGAGAGGGAGTGGATTGAGGACTTGAATTGGAGAAGGTTGTAGGCGTAGGACGATGATTGTTGATGATTTGATAGAGGAATGTACCTAGGAAATATTGTCTTCGAATGGAGGGGAAGAGCCACTCTAACTTAGTGTTGTGGTGAGAGACATAGTAGTATCTCGGGGCACCATGTATATAATTTATATATAATAGTTTATTCGAAAAATTAAATATTCTGGAGTTTGTCAACTTCTGCTTCTATATATTAGCGATTTGTTGCAAAAAAAAAGTGCTGAAGTGAAATTTCATAACGTTAAATAACTAAGAATAGCGATTAATCTTTCCTCTACAAAATAAGAAAATTATTCGCTTGTACTCGTAACCATGTTTAATGTCTCATAGTCCGTGGTACAGACCCCTTTTATCAAACTATTAACAATCGCCTGAAACTTCGTAAATAGCTTCATCTCATCGTAATGTACAGCTATTGGATTTACGAAAACTCTTGGGTTTGAGCGTTTTAAATACAAGGGGGGGAGGGAACAAACTTTGTCAATTTTATTTATTTATTTAAAAATATATATTTATTTTTTTCTTTGTCTTTAATTCTTCATCCGCACCTGTCATGGTAGTGACAATTAGCAGATTTGCTGTCAAGTTGAAAATGGCATGATAGGCATGACTAAGAATGAAGCCCAGCAGCACCTCTTCCCTGGCCTGTTTACATCCTAAAATCAGAAAAGGAGATCTCTCATCCAGCTCTTTTTCAGTCGCCTCCTGATGAGCACTTCAGTCGTGGCCATATCTTTGATAAGTCCATTGTGATGTCCGTGTAGTTTTAGATGAAATCGGGAGTAAAGAGTACGTATGTGCTGGTCAATGGTTGATTGTGCTAGGTCGGTATGTGCTGGTCAATGGTTGATTGTGCTAGGTCGGTATGTAATGTCTTGTTGTTGACATATCAGGTAGCTGCAGTTATTAGTTTTAAAATTTTAGATTGAAAGGATTGTAGTTTTTATAAGCGAGTCTTTTTTGCTGAACCGTAAATCTGTGAGGCGTATGTCCAAATGGGTTTGAGCAGGTAAGTGTCTGTATTTAGTTTTTGTCTAATTTTCAATTTTGATTTAAAAAACAGTGAGTATAGTATTTTCAGTCACTTGTTCAAAGTCTTTCTTTTCATTTTGAAGTGTGGGCCTCAGGCCATCCTTTTGTCAAATATTAGTCCAAGGTAACGTATAGTATCAGTTTGAGGAATTGGATTGTTGCTGATATAAACTGGTGGGCATGTGTCTCGTCGAAGCGTAAATGTTATGTGTTGTGATTTTTCATGATTTAATCTAATTTTCCAAAGTGAATACCAATTTTGTAAATTTAATGAGGCTAGTATGGGTTCATGGTGTTTTGTTAAAATTGTTGTATCGTCAGCGTAAGTAGCAGTCAATGTTCCAAAGGTGGTAGGCATGTCATGAGTATAGACAATGTAGAGTAATATATTAATCTCTCATGGTGACAATAATTATAGTGAGGTATGAATACATTCACATTATATATACAGAAAAAATAAAATTTAAAAAAAGTAAAATAATAACTGAATAATAATTAAAAACTATGTACAGTAAAAAATAAAATAACCTAAAGGTAATTAAATTAAAATGCAGTTATATTGTGCATAGGTATGACTGTGTCTATTTAATTATATACAAAGAACTCGTAAATACCCATTGCTTTCCACCTAAATAGTAAGATAATTTTATCACAATTTCTAGAAAAAAGATGGCCTACAAATATACTGAGATATTTGGCGTGATCTGAAACCCCAAATCCATTTGCCCTCAGCTCAATCTTTTACATCTTATACATAAATAAAGTAGAATAAAAAAAATATATTTTCCGACTAAAAGGAGAAGATAACCTTAAAAATAATAGTTTAATCATTAGATTTGATAAAGAAATAGCATAGATATGGTACACCGACCAAAAAAAAAAAAAAAACAACCTAAAATAGTATACAGGTAATAACATACGCAATACTAATAGTGAGAATTACTATACGGACAAACGTTTATATTATTGAATATTCTATCATAAAATACGTTTGAATATAATAATAGAATATAATAATACCTCCGATACCATAATTATATACAGGATGGAGGAAGGAAATCGGAGACAGCGGTTGCTTTTCAATTAGTAGCAATTAATAATGCTATTGAGGCAGAGGCGCACTCTATCAATTATTTTCAGCAACTAATGGACGAGTCTTGTATCTCTGCCCACACTCTGACCGTCCTACGATCCTTCGCATTTCAAATCAGGCACAGTTCCAAAAATTAATATAATTAACGTGCTATAATTATTATTATGTCAAGCCTATCGCCGAATAATTAATAATTCTTGCGCTAATTTGAAATATATTATCCGTCTGATTGTAGCGCTATAATGAGTGTTTGGAGTAACCGCATTTAAAATTATATCTCATTTTAAAGAGAAAAATTATTCTTTGGGGGAGAGACTGGATTAGTGAATGAGATTAAGCCGACACGCTCGGCTATGTAACGCTCATTCAAATAAAGTCGGCTCTAATTGAATAATTTTTGTGTTCGAGTTAAAATACAAATAAAAATCCAACTTGCTTACTGTAAGTTAGAGAAATGTTCAACATTCCATTCTTTTTGTAATGAGCTATTATTCAAAATTTTATTGTGAAGCCAAGTTAGAGAGTCAGAAAATAAATAAAATCCAAACATCAAACAATATTGTTTTGAACATTTTGACTGCAATATCTAGACATTTAAATGCCGTAAAGAATTCAGAAACCAATTTGCATAAGTCAATATGGATATATTTTTTAATTTGCCATAAAAATTAGATATACGAATAAAAGTGATTTTATTCGATTAGTTGTTGCACTCGATAATATTTCGATAAATTACTGACCTTGGTGACAGAAGTTTTATTAAATAATATTTATACTAAATAATTATGTTATATTAATTGATGTCTCATTGTATACAAGTATATAAATATTTTGTAATTGTGTAATTATGGTTGAGTCTAGTGAGCAATTGAAGAGAACAATGATTGGGGTGATAAGTAAAAAAAATAATAGTAAAAATAAATAATCATATTAATTTTTTGACTGATCATCCCATTATAATTGTATATATTGTAAATTTTATTAATTTAAGCGACTTCTGGTTAGCAGATTTTTAGGAAAAAGTTGCTGTAACATCTGACATATACTTTTTTTCTTTTTGTCTATAAAATATGTATTTGCGCCTGTCAAGAATAAGTTGACAATCAGTAAATGTGATGGCGATAATGATGTAATGACATGACAGGCATGGGGAAGGAAAGTACTCAGCAGTACCATTATTCCCATTCAATAAATAAACCATTATACCCTTCAATAAATATTTATACAGTATTATAATTGTATATATTGTAAATTTTATCAATTTAAGCCACTTTCGTTAGCCGATTTTTCGGAAAAAGTTGCTGTAACATCTGACCTATACTCTTTTTCTTTTTGTCTATAAAATATGTATTTGCGCCTATCAACAATAAGTTTACAATCAGCAAATGTGATGGCGATAATGATGTAATGACATGACAGGCAAGTACTCAGCAGTACCTCTTCCATAACTTGTTCCAATTACTCAGGTTGTCTAAGGAGGGAGATCTCTCATCCAACGCCTTTTTAGTCTCCTCATGTTCTGAGGTATGTCAGCTGTGGCCATGTCTCTTATCTCTCTCTTCAATTTCTCGTATTGTTCGTTTTTGAGGTAAGCTGTTTACATGTATAGACCATTTTTTTTTGTGGTTGTTTACTTGGTTATTTGGACTCAGGAAACCTCAAAACCTGATTTTTTTTTTTAAATGCTACCTTTCCTCATGCCTGACATACCAGAGTTTCGTTACTTCAATCAGACCATCTGCTG
This sequence comes from Nezara viridula, assembly GCA_928085145.1. NCBI lineage: Eukaryota > Metazoa > Arthropoda > Insecta > Hemiptera > Pentatomidae > Nezara > Nezara viridula. Next base: position 3,558,200 of record OV725079.1, read on the forward strand.
ATTGTCAACAGTCGTCGACAGGGGCAGATTTATGTTGAAAGTTATAAAAAAAAAAAAAAGAAGAAAAGAAATTAATTATAACTATCGAAAATAATAAATTAATTTCAATTATATTAGTTATCGAAAGTTGTGTGATACACGCTCACCAGATTTCTGGTTTGTAATGCAGGGCAGAGAGTGTGGTGCTACCTGTTGGCGGCGTTAGGTACTGGCTAGTTCCCCTTCCCGCCACCCCCAGTTCCCGTCTCTTCTGTAGTGTCTCCTTCGGTCATCGATGCTCTGTCATCGTATCCTTCGGGATGGCCTACAAAGGATTTTATCCTTCTTGATCCTGCTACAGTGGAAGGACCAGGACAAGAGGATACACTAAGGACCCTCTGGGCAATAAGGGAACTCATCAATCTCGCGAGTTGGCTGAGTTGGGGCACCTGTTGAGGGGGGAACTTCTGAGTTCGCAGCACGCCATCGTTATCCTGCCTAGGCTTCCTCTCTGATATATTACATATTTTATAGCAAGTACTTAATATTATTTCTACCGTTTATATTAGGCTCAAAGTTGGAGAAGAGTAGCGATTTATGTAAATCTAAATACGTACTCTTCACTCCCGTTTTCATATTAAACAACACTGACACACCAATTGACTAATAAACAACAAGTCCATCAGAATGTGACAGCACAAAAGGCGCAGGTTTAGAGATTTCTTGATTGAGAGGATTCGACATTCTTGAATAAAGAAAGCGTATAAAGACCAGAATGGAATGCTGTTGGACACTATTCTTCACCATGTCTAAAACTTCATTTTCCTAATTCACTACAGCTCATCAGCTTACCCTCATATTCATGATAGATACGAACTGTGGGCGGGGTGGCCGAATGGGCTAACGCGTTGTGCACATCACCACCGTTGCCCGGCAACCTGACATATGACAAATGTTATAACGCCCTCTGGCCCTGGAAAACCCCGTATAGCCTTAACGGCGGGAAAGAGGAGGAGCCCCCCCCCCCTAAAAAAATGATAGATACGAATTAAAATTTGAAAAGATAATAGATTATATAAATATATAGGGTGTTTCAGGGTTTACTGGCCAAACTGCAAAATGTTCGGCATTTTATCTCCATTACAATGAGCTATTATTAAAAATTATATCTAAACTCGACGGAGTGTTAGAGGGAAAACCAAATGATAGGAATATTTATTTGATATTTAGCAAATAAATTTAAATGAAAACTATCCATTAAATATTTTAGTTATCATAAACCAACTGCATCATTTTTAGAATATCATACAAATGACGATTAGTCTTTGTATTTGTAAAAAGTTTACTACTGTCATTTATACACAAATATAATTATATATATTTTAAATGATATTATTTTGTGAATATACAGGATGTTTCAGGGTTAAGTGGGCAAACTGCAAAAATAAACTAAGGACCTCAAAGCAAGAAAAAAATTTCCTTGGAAGAGATATCTGTAAACGCTTTGTTTAGGAGATATTCACACCTAAAGGTTTTCGTTTTTAAGAATTATCTATATGAAATAAATAAAACCTATGTATTCGGTCTAACTACTTTATTAATTAAATTTCGTTTTAACATTTCGTTTAAGTACTTTATTGATTCGTTTTTATGAATAATTTATATGAAATAAATAAAACCTATTTATTCTTTCTAACTACTTTATTAATTAAATGTAAACATTTACATTCATATTATATACTAATATAGTCTTTTATCCCTAACTGTAAAAGAACTATTGACAACATAAAGATTAATGCTATTTGGAGTTAGCATTGGGAACTCTCAATAACATTTAGCAGTTTCTAAGAGGCTTTCGTAGAGTATTAATCATTATGCCTTTCATTTGTTTTTCATTTCATTTGTTTGCATATCACCATTTGTACTATTGATGAATATGCCAGGAATCGTACCAGTGGATTCTAGTTTTAAAAGCTTATGTATAATTGTTATAATTTTTTTTTTTAACGAATTTAATTGGTTTTCTGATACTGAATTATAACGAACAATTTTTAATGATACTAGAGAATAACGAATATAGGAATGTTGCAATCAAGAGAACAGTATGGTGATCCGTTTCAATACAGTAATTCCATTAATTCATCCTGAAATTAATTTAAATTGTTACAAACGAAGCTATTGTCCATCGCTCTATAACAGCTCATCACCAATGTAGCTGTATTTACATATTACTATTTGAATAGCAGTATATCATGCCATCTATTATTTTCATCAAGATATATTTCAATGCTTTAGGTAAATATATTTAAATAGCTAAATATTAATACAACGTGAAAATACATTATTTTTTTATTGCTATGAAAATTCGTATTTGAGGGTTTTTACAGGTGCAAATTTCCTATCTCAATTCGATCTCCCCTTAAACAATATCTGATTTTTTTTTTGTTTTTTTTTGTGTTCAAATTGTATCCAAATATAATTTATCATAATAGAGCTCTCTTAAAAAATATAAACCGAAAACATGTTAGTTCGTTTAGTAAAAATAAATAATAAGGAAACTACACTTATTTGGCAGTAATATCTTTCATATTTTACATGCAAACTTTCTCTATTGATGTGAATAATATTCTAAAATGTATATGTACTTTGGCCACAGGCGGATTTACGGGGGAGGGGGAAAGAGGGAGGGCTTTCGGGCTGAAGTCCTATCCCTCCAAAATGGTAAAATATAACTATGTTTTACAGAAAAAAATATAAAAAACTATCTCTTAAAGTATTCGTGTTCGTGTAATTATGTTTAATAGGACTTCAAGAACCATTTAAACCATTTCATATAGGTGGTTAATCTCTTTCTTTTTTTTTTCAAATTAATTATCATTATGTGTAAATGGGAAAAAAAATCTTTCGGGCTGAAGCCCCTCCAAAATTAAATTCTGGATCCGCTAGTGATTTTAGCTATTCAATAAATATACATAAATATATTATAATTATTACTATATAGTATAACTTATAATAATTTTAAACATCTCCTATTTATATAATGACGAGCCTATCGCTGTTAGAAATATAAGACTACAGAGAGCCCTGATGAAGAGGGTGTGATGTATTGAAAGGGAATGTTGTGCTGTGCGCTGTCCCTTACTGCCGTCAGCAAGCACTCTTTCAACCGTTCCATTATATTGTAGTTTTCAATATTTGTTCAATAGATTTGGTTTAACCATTTTTTGGGACATGTTTATCAAAATCATTTGTATATCGTAATGAATAAAAAACTTTAGTAGTAAAATTTAGTTTTTTGTTGATTTGCTTTGACCTTTAACACTGGAAACGGTTGTTATAATTAAATTTCGATTTATATTACATTACATTCAGTCTATAGTTTTATATTCCTTGTAATATGATCATATTATATTTATTGATTTTTTAAGTGTCATATTTTTAAATAAATAAAAAATCTATTTTTTGTGGTTGATTTACTATAATACATCCCAAGTCATATATAAACAATTAAAGCTTTCTAATAAATAATTTTTGTTATTTTGTCAAAAACAAAGGTACTTTGGAGTGGCAAAATATTAGATCACATTTTTTTTTTTATCTTTTGTTGAATTACATATGTGGTTTCACCTTCGAGTGTGTCAAAAAATTCACATATCTGGGGGTGGAAGTGAACTCTGAAAATAAAATTGTTGCTGAGGTGTAGAAGAGGATCATGGCTGGAAACCAGGCGTACTATGCCAACCTAAAATTTTTCGATCATCGCTTTTATCACGAGAAACAAAGATAAGACTATATAAGACTTTAGTAAGACCTATTGTGACTTATGCAGCGGAGACATGGACCCTTTGTACTAGCACAATTAGTATGCTGAATATTTTTGAAAGAAAAATATTGAGAAAAATTTATGGAGCTGTTTGTGAAGAGGGTGTGTGGAGGTATAGAAAAAATGCGGAGCTATGTGAACTATATAATAAAGAGAAGAATAGTTGGGGTGGTCATTAAAAAAGGAAGGGAAAAATAAAAGATAATATTTATTTTTTACATATGCCGACGTTTCGACCTGAAGTTCAGGCCTTCTTCAGGGCTGTCTCCTTAAGTGTTGCAGGGAGAAAAACTCAGAAAAAGAGAAAAAGCATTTTCTCCCTGCAACACTTAAGGAGACAGCCCTGATGAAGGCCTGAACTTCAGGTCGAAACGTCGGCATATGTAAAAAATAAATATTATCATTTATTTTTGCCTTCCTTTTTGACTGACCACCCCAACTATTCTTCTCTTCATTATCCACGAAAGTCAACCAATTACCAATTATGAACTATATAATAGTGCCAACATAGTTAATTTCGTTAAAATTAGGCGTATGGAATGGCTACATAGTAAGTAAGCAGTAAGTAAATATTGTTGAATTACATAACAAACCACTTAATTAATATGAACAAAAACTAATATGTGTTCTTTAGACCAAACGATATGAGTGAAAACATCAACAAGGCTAGATTAATAAATGAAATATAAATTATAAATATTAGCTCATTATAAAGATGATGCAACGTTAGTGACTTTTTGTTGATATACCTAATATTAAACGATGAATTAAAATCGTTAATTGAAGTATATCCCATCTGAAAAGTGTATATTCCGCATATTGTATCATCGTAATATATAATTTTGCTTCTTCTAAAGATATCAATAACAGGAACCAACAGCAGGGCTTACCGTACCGCCATGAGGATTATCAGACGAGGGATTGTAATTATCGTGGACAAACCACATCCCCACCCCTCCACCGTTACCTTTGCTAATTACAACCTAATTGGATTACCTGGTGAAGGTGAGCTCTCTGCCAAATCTTGAGTACAGGTCTCCGTTGACCACCTTCTGATATCTCAGCAACGAATATAACAACAAGCTCGAACTGGTTGTATATTATTTATACATTATTGTATAGTATAGTGTTCATACATTAATATGTAAAATTATACAAACCCTGGCTAGCGAGCTACATGTGGCTCATTGAATTCTTGAACGTAAATCTTCCACCAGAGAGACTGCAAATTGCACCTCTTCTACTGATTGGAAAGAGAAATTTTTTTTTCTTATCAATTATTAAAAAAAAAATTGAAAAAATCAAAACAATTTCCTAATGATTTTCAGTCCTTTAATTATTTAAAGATAAGTAAAAATAGCAGTTTTGGCAGTTTAAAACAATTCATGAATATATATAGTTTTTAAATTTATTTAAACCAGTGAAATTCTTACATCACATTGCTATATATTACTATCACTCACCTATATATAAAATATATAGTAATGGACAGTATTGTGATAATGAAAATGTTCGAATCTGAGTTTTCAACGGGAATACGTGCTTTGAGGTCTCCTAAGTCCAAATAACAATATCCCACAAAATGATTGGTGTGCATGTATGTGACAGGTCTAGCTCAATAATGAAAAGTCGTATGAAAGTAAAAATGCATATTCAAGGTTTGTATTTAGGTTTATCGTTAACCCGGTTAATACAATTGAGGTGATAATATCACGGCGAATCCAATGGGCTTGTAAAATTGTTGGGCTAAGTAACGAAAGAACTCGTAAAAGGTTAATATTTTCTGTACCGAATGGTAAACATCCGAGGGGTAGACCGAAGCGAAGGTGGGAATATTGCATAAAAGCCGATCTGAAGAAACTAGCTCGGACGGCGGACGTTGGAGGGAGGTGTGTAATAAGCGATTGGTCTTGTGTTAATTATTATTAATATACTTCAAAATTGCTACATTTACTAAGGTCAAATGTTCCCATTCCTTCCAGTCTAAAGACCTTCGAACAATAATCAATTTTCTCTTATATTTAATCAACAAAACCTCTCACAATGACTTTTAGGTACCAGTAGTTCTAATCTGATATTAGATAAAATTTCCGAATTTAACCAAAACTTATCATCCAAATCATATAGAAGATTCACTATCTAACTCCGCCCATTCCTACAGTCTTTCCCGGAGAAAACGGCAGTGGTTCCAGGATTTTTTGTAAATTTGCATTCTCCGCTAAAGTTATGTCAGCCTCCGCTAAAGTTAGGCTGGAGTACCTTTTCATTATTTAATTTATTTATATTTTCTGTAGACGTGTTCTTTCATCACTATTATAATTGAAACTTAGTTGAGTGAGAACGTAATTTCTTGCAATATTATATGTTAAAAATTAACTAAATATTTTACTAAAATAGAATACGGTAACTCTAAGTATTCTCACACACTAACCCAATGGAGACAATATATTCTAATCAGGCATACATTTTTTACATAATTTATTACATATTATATATTATTAAAATCCACAAATAGATTTCGATTATTAATAATATTTTCATGTTTTGGTTCATTCTAACCACCTCAATGTATTTATTCATTATTTTCAATATATTCAATATGTACAGTTACTTACCTTCTTCAATCCTTGATCCATTGGAGATGACACAAGACCCGAAATGCTTCCAGATTATCTCTTCAGGATGAGCGACTCCTGCGGTTGATCCAATTTGCGGAATCCTTTCCTCAGAGCAGGCTGCTAATCAGTTCCGCCCTAATCCACCAATCGTGTCCCGCGGTTCGCCTTATCGATATCTCGTTCCAATATCGATAATATCCTTTCACCGAATATTTTATAAAATTGAATCCAAGCCAATACCTTTTCTCTCATATTGCCTGGATTATCAATTCTATTATAAATGACTATTTCTAATAGGATATAGAAATAGCGTTGATATAATAAATACATAGGCAGTTCTATTAATAAATAGAATGAGCCAATGGAGGAAGATGCAAGGTAGAATCTATAACCTATAATTACTGAATAATTGAGTTTCATTGAAATTTAAATCTAGGACCAATATTTCTTATTATGTAACTTATATTTAGCCTTCCTGTTTTTGAGTATAATCCTTGATACATAAACAGTTTTTATCAAATTATTAATAGGATTAAATAATTATAAAAAAAAAAATACACATATATGAAATAAGTGAATTCAAATTCAAACCTGAAAAGGTTTTACAAATTAGTAGTTTGTATTAGTCGTAAAAATAACTTCGATACTCGACCATGTGGGACTTTTAGAACTGTTTTCTAGACAGGACGACTTAATTCATAGATAATTTGATACAAAGCACAAAAATGTGTTGATAACTCATTAACAACTCATAAATAAAAATTTTCTTTCTAATTGAATCATAAAATAATTTGATCACGAAATCGTAAAAAAAAGTGGCCTACAAAAATATTGGTCTGTTTGGCCTATATGAACTAGCTATTTTGATATGTCGGGCCAAACGATTTAATTGTAGGCTGCATTTTTTCACAATTTTATAGTCAAATTATCTTACTATTGATAATGATGTAGAGATGGTTGACCGTGATATAATATGAGAAGAAACTGGTCGGGGGTGCGGTCAAGTAAATACTAAATTAAAAAAAAAATAATCGTTACGCCAACGTATTCGACCCACCTTGCAGGTCTTCATCAGGGCTACAAAAGATACAAAATTTAAAAGGTACATGGTGAAAATAAATGCATCATAAGTAGATAATAAATAAGAAACATTTGTCTGATAAAGAATATATATATATATATAGAGAGAGAGAGAGAGAAGATCTTACTATTCAAGTGGACTAGCTAATTACTATGTTCATGAGTTTTAGTATTTAATTACGTATGACGATGGCACATGTATCCTATCTGTTAATAACGATCCATCAACTGCATCCCAAACTCTGCAATAATATATCACAAACCTTGAAGAATTATGTAAAAACTGAAGAATTAAAATAAATTTAAAAAAACAAAACATCAAATTACCATTATACTTCGTCGCAAACCTATGACTTCTTCTACCAAAGTATCCTTTAAAAATTTCCTACTCATCCTTGTTGAAGTAATCCGGTATCCACCTCCACATCCGGACTCCACCTGGACAAAAGACACGATGGCGATTCTCATACAAGACTGAAACGACAAGAAACTGCTCGACGTTTTCCACTACTCCAGCACTTACTAGACAAACCCTCTAAGCTTCTAGTTAATTATAGAAGACTATGATATATGACATATATAATATAATATATTCGAAGTAACAGAATTGAGCTTTCGGGCTCCACTAAGCTATCGAATTCCTCTCACTTACAATGTAAAATCCTTAATGCTCCTTACTTTACATCATCCATAAGGACCTTAATGTTCGATATGTTTCCAAATTAGCTCAATCCAGATACCTATCCTTTCATAACAAACTTAAAATCAACCGAACCCACTCGTTTCAAATTTTCCACTCCATCCCTGTTAACCCTCCGAGGCGTCTGAAAAGAAGGTGGCTTCGTGATCTTTTTGTGTAAATTTATTATTTGAGTGCTACCTGAGCGTAGTTTCTCAACAAGCGTTTTCCTGTTGTTATATTACTAATAATTGGTAAATGGTTGACTGTCGTGAATAATGGAGAGAAGAATAGTTGGGGTGATCAGTCAAATAAGAAGGCAAAAATAAATGATAATATTTATTTTTACATTAGCTAAAATAAATATTATCATTTATTTATTGCCTTCTTATTTGACGATAACCCCAACGATTCTTCTCTCTATTATATTCCTAAGTGCACATTTACTAGATATATATGTTTTTAATACAGTTTTAAATATCATGAAAAAAGTATTTAATTAAATAGAAAAAAAAATTGCCGATTTCTAAACTGAAAACGCTCCAATTTCGAGAATTTTCGTAAAAACTAATATTTTGAGCCAAAAAAAAACAACAAAAAAAAACTGATTCATAATGGATGAAATTATTAAAAAACCCTATTAAAAATATTTTCTAATTGCGGGTTTCACTTATTCTTTCTTCTACCCAGAAGGAAGAAGTAATGACTTTAAAAATGCTTTCTAAGAAATTATTAATTTTGAGGATTTTAATTTCTGTTCAGAATGTTTTGAAAAGCTTCAAATGAGGAAAGAGACCATTAATTGATTGCAACCTAGCTCACTTAAACTGATTAAAAGTTATTTCGAAAGAATATTATTAATTCAAGTTTTGTTCGGAAGCAAGACATCTAAATGCTACTTAATTAAATTCATACTAGCAATATACTAAATATATTTTTTGAGGGAAATAATAACTATTATATTTAATTTGAAAGACAGAGACACGAACTCATCTACACAATCTTCAACTTTTCAAGATAGGCATGACAAAAAAGTACTTCTTTGAATTAAATGAATTATACCATAACGCTGATTTAAGATTAATAATAGTCTACTGTCTAATCCATAGTTGATTATCGTAGGTTTATTTTAAATTTTGTTGTTTATTTTCTTTTTCTTTTCTTCTTTAAACCTTTCCTTCTCTTTAAACATATTTCTAGTGTTATTCCTTGCAACTCGTTTATATGTAAATATGTTTTCATTTGTATATATAGTTGGATTAAAGGAAACAAAACATATCTATAAGATGAGATGATTCGCTATCCACCCGTGTCTGAATGAAATCTACCCTTTAGAATAGATAAGCAAGAAATCTCATCTTCGTTTGAATGTCAACTGAGCACATCTCCCTCAAACAAGACGATATATCTAATTATTTTATTTTGTGTTATTATTATAATGTTTAGTTTTTAATTTAAGTTTCCTGCCAAAAGAAAATAAATAAAATTGAATTAATGAGTTATGCAAAAAATGAATAAATAACCGCCTTTTTTATAGAATACATCTCGGTCCACCTTTTTGCTAGTTTTGAATTCAGTTATGATAATTACATTTTAAGGAAATATTTATTTTAATACAAGGGACTTTTTTATATGTTCGTTTATAGATATTAATGACTTACTTCACGGATGTTATGATAATTTAAAAAACTGTTTGAGTTGAAAAATATTTAATCTACACCAGCATAAAAGGTTCAAGAAATTTCAAATATTTATAAAAATTACCTAATATAAATAAAATCCAATAGAATTAATAAATAAGGTATTCGCCGACAGATCTCGATATTTTGATGTTCATGGTCTAATATACACATTTAAGATATATGCACAATTGACCATCCATGTTATAATGTTAACATATAAACTCGTTGTATGAACTCATGTGGAACATTCAATAAATATATCATTAGAAAAGTTAATAGAATTTTTCAACGTATAAATAAATGTGATTACATACTTATTGTATACTGACGTGTCTGTGTCATTTTACTTTACTTATCTTTATATATACTTTTATATATACGTTATATACTTTTTTGTTATAATTTATTTATTACTCTGTTTCTATTTCCTATTTCTGAAGATATTCTTTTCGTACTATAACCATTGCCCATATCGCACAATTGCATGGCATTGATATTTGAAAACCTTTAACATTGAAACGGTATCTTAAAACGTTTTAAACAGCATGTGCTACTTTTACATCTAGCTGATAGTGCGTTTTTAATAAATATATATATATATATATATAGTTTTACCTTGTAGTTCATAATATTAGGTATATACCTTTTATATAAAAGCAAACGCGTATTTGAATGCAGCTTTAAGCCAAAATTTCAAGGCAATCGGTGAAGAACTTTCCAAGATTTAAGATTTTTTATCTTTTAGAACAAACGAACATTTTTTATTTTTATCTACTATAAAATAACCAACAAAATTTGAATATTAAACAATACGTTAAATTAAAAAAAATATTAATAATAAAATTAAAATTAAAATAATGAGTGGATTCGTGTCAAATACGAATCTCAGTCATTTTCGGAAAGCAGAGAAAAAGTACGATTTTGTTTATGGGTTTAATTCAAACTAATAATTTTATTTTAGGATATTCAAATTGAACCTGAGGTAAAAATCATTAGAATTAGTTTGAAATTAAAGCGTAATTAATTAATTAATGTTCCAAACAAATTTTTTTTTCTCAACTTTTTAAAAATGGCAGATGTTCTTTGGTATTAATCCACTCGTATGTGCTTTCTATTTTCTTTCTTTTCCATTTTTCCAGACTGAACCATAGCAGCCGAGTAAAGCTAGTTCAATAAATAAAACACAAACAAAAATGTGCTAAATAATTGTTTTAAAAAAAATGTGCAATCACATTTAGAAATTAGATTCCATCCAAGAAGTATGAAAAAAAAACGATGATGGATTGAGTTGTCAAATTAGATTGATAAAAAAGTGATTATATTACAGAATATTGGATCTTGAAACTTTTTTTAAGTGATAATATTACATTTTAAAAGTTTATAAAAAAAATGAATAAATATGTATATCATTTATTGATCCTTCAATTTAAAATTATGTGAAAATATTTAAGAAGGAGATTTGTTTTAATGATATAAAAAAAATGGAAGAAAAAGCGCATTACATTAGCATATAAGAGTCGTAGAAAATTAGCGACTCTCAGAGAGTAGTAATCTCTAGAGGTTTGTAACGATACAATGGCTTAAGTCTAGTTCCAGTTGAGGAAGGATGAAATAATATTATTGTTACAATTTAAACTATAACTGAGTGTATAATAAAATATAAAAATTAACAATAATTAATGATTTCTAGATAACGTTATGGTTATTGAAAAATATATATAATAAAAAGTTGATCATAGTCAATTCATCTATATAATCATAAATATACAGACAAAACATAATAATAATGACAATAAGTCGGTATAACTCAAATCAGATTGTTACATTACAAGAAGGAAGTTGGCCTTAATATAACTTGGTATAGCTTATTGGAATATTGAAAGCTGTAGATAATCCAAGATTCAAGATTATGCTAAGCAGCAACTTCCAATACAGGACTTAGCGAAAGTTTTGTTCAAGCTAATACCTGTTAACTGTAAGTTATATTATCTTTGAATACCAAGACGGTATTGTAGTCATATTTGTTGGTAAATTATCTAACAATTAATTTTATGGCACAGGTTTTCGAATTTATTTAGAAAATGTGTTTTTTATTTTAATGTGTTTGACTAAAATAAACTGTACCTATTTTTTTTTCTAAATGATATTTACAACTGTATTAAATAAATAGATCAAGAAAATTTGAACATATTGATATAATGACATAAAACACTTGCTGAGTAACTACCCAATGGTACCACTCTAATGATATATCTACATTAGGAGATCACGGGGGCATCTTCTTTTCAGATGCCTCGCAGATTTATCAGGAATTGAAGGTTAGAAGCAAGGTTAGAAAAGAGAGGGTTGGGATGATTCTGAAGCTTATTATGGAAGGATAGGTATCTGGATTGGGCCAGATCTGAAACATAAGAAACATTAAGGCCATTATGGATGGTTTTATTTGTAACAAAGTAGGCAGCATTGAGGATTTTACAAAGGATTTTGGATTGTAAGGATTGGATACGAGAGGAATTCGATTGTTTAGTGGAACCCCATTGCTCAACTCCGTAAGTCCAAATAGGCCTTATTATAGTCATGTATATGAGTCTTTTGTAATTAATTGGATGTTTAGAGCGATTGTCTAGTAAATGCTGAAGTAATCGGAAACTTCGAGCAGTTTCTTGTCGTTTCAGTCTGGTATGAGGATTCCAAGCTAGTCGTTTGTCAAGATGGAGTCCTAGGTATCGGATTTGCTCAACAGGAATAAGTATAGTATTGTTAAAGGAAACTGCAGGACAGGAAGTCATTGGTTTATGACGAAGGGTAAAGGTAATTTAGTGGGATTTTTTGGAGTTTATTTTAATTCTCCAGTTTTGACACCATTCTTCAAGATTTATGATTGTACCAAAAGCAGAAATATCCATCAAATAGAAGTATATCTCATATTATAACACTTTAAAAAAAAAATAATATCTAGCCCCTCTCAAAGAAAATTTAAAGAAAACTGAAATCTTCTTTGAGAATGGCCAATATTTCTCAGATCAAACTCAATAGCAGGGGCTTTATTTCATTGATATATAACGGGAAGAAAGTATTAAGAAAAAAAAATTCTTTTCTTTTTAAAATTAATATAAAATCACAAAATATAACACCGGGATACTTAATAAATAATACAATAAAAAGTAAGAGTGATCTCAAATAAATCTAACATTCAACACGTTATACTTGCATAATGAAAATAACAACACACCATCGATGAGATATTATATAAATAAAAAAGATAGAAAATATATAAAAAAATATTTTCAACCATATACAATATATTAAATAATAACAGTGAACAATGACTATATATATAGGGTTTTTTTTTTTTCAAATATTAACCCACACTTGCCATGACCATGGTAATTTCATGTAAATTTAAAATTTGACATTTTAAGAATAAGGAAAGATAGCAACCAACATCAACTCTTCCTTGTATTTGTAAACTTTCTCAGTTTAGGAAAAGAGATTTCGCATAAAGTTCCTTTTCAGTAACCTGATGGGCAAGCCAGCTGTAGAAAAGTCATTTGTATGTCTAATGTAACGTCCAAATAGTTTAATATGAAATCGGGGAGTAAAGAGTATGTAAATGTTAAAAGATAGTTAAATAAACCCGATATGTTAAATATGTTTGAAAGTAAACATATCAACAATATTGGTCGGTATGTATGTAAAGTATTGTCGGAGAATTCAGTTCTTTTAGTAAATATTATATTTTGTGATTTGTCAATGCCATTTAATCTTTTTTTCGAAATTGAATACGAATTTTAAATTTAATAAATGATAATGATTAGTGCGAATTCAGTAAGGCTTGTCTGGAATTGTGATGCTTTGTTAGAATTTCTGTTTCTTGAGCGTTGTTAGCAGTGATTATTTCATGTCAATAAATTAAATAAAATATATAACATAATGAGGAAATGGGAGCTACTCTATATAAAGTGTATATCGCACGGATATTTCGGAAAACTAGAAAAACATGGTAAATGTTTAGCGCACTCTGGTGAAAAAACGAAAAAAGCTATCCAGACGGTTTTAGTTTTATTTTTCATGAAATTTTATCAACTTCCTTTTATCAGTGATTTTTTTCTAGATTTTTTCAGAGATAAGAACAACTGAAACAACTTTCGAAACTTTACGTTTTTTAGCCATTTATGTAAAACCATATCCGAATCTAGTCGATAAGTAAAAAAAATAGAGAAAAATCCTTCAGAAATTTTTTTTCTGAATCGACTACTACAAATGACTGGACTGTAATAGGTATTAAATAATTTACTATGTTGAAAACCCGGTTTCACCGAAGCCATGTTTATTAATTAACAATTTTATAAATAACACATCGGGTCAATAAGTGTAACCTTAGAATTAATGCAAGATACTTTCTACGAAATAAAAAAAAAATTTAATCCGAAAAATATTCCTGGCATTTTTGTTAATTAATTTTGTCCCAAGTTAAGAGAAAAACATTTGGATGGACCAGGCGGAATTTTTTTTTCCAAGAAAAAATATTTTCGATTTTCCGAGAGTTACGCCCACTGACCTGAAGACCTCCTAGTCAGTAAGGGGGCGACCTCTCCATTGGCCAACATTTGGCAAAGTATTGGATAGTCCTTAATGTACATTGGCAATGATCTCCGTATGAACGTATGAAACAAATATTAGAAAATGAAACGGGTGTGTTTATTCCTTAAAACTATATATATATATATATATATATATATATATATATATATTATATATATATATATATATATATATATATATATATATATATATATATATATATATATCCTTCCGGTATGTTATAAAATATTCACTTTAATCTTAACCAGTCGAATCACGGAATACGCCGAGGAAATTATCGGAGACTACCAATGCGGATTTAGACGGAATCGTTCGACTATTGATCAAATATTTTCTTTACGGCAAATATTAGAGAAAAAATTGGAGTATAACGGTATTGTTCACCAGCTGTATATAGATTTTAAAAAGGCTTACGATTCTATTGACCGCCAGAAACTGTATAATATTCTAATCGAGCAGGGGATTCCAAAAAAACTAGTAAATCTAGTCAGGAACTTTAATGAAAGCCGGTAAAGAACTAGGACTCGAAATAAACGTGGATAAAACAAAATATATGGTTAGCTGCAAAAATGGCGATACTACTGGTGATATCGATATAGATGGTAATATGTTTGAACAGGTAGATAAATTTAGGTATCTAGGTTCTACGATAACTAGAAAAAACGAAATTGAAGAAGAGATTAAGGTTAGACTGAAGGCGGGAATGCTTGTTATTTTTCTGTGACAAAACTACTTAGTTCGCGCCTCTTGTCCCGAAACTTAAAAATTAGAATCTATAAAACAATTATCTTGCCTACATTCTTTATGGATGCGAAACTTGGCCGCTTACATTAAGGGATGAGCAGCGTCTTAAGGTTTTTGAAAATAAAGTATTGCGTAGAATATTCGGACCGAAGAAGGATGAGTTAACCGGAGAGTTCAGACGGTTACACAACGCCGAATTGCGTGAGCTGTATCCGGGTAATATAATTGAGGTAATTTCATCGCGGCGAATCAAATGGGCTTGTAAAGTTGTTGGGCTTAGTAACGAGAGAATTCCTAAAAGGTTAATATTTGCTGTGCCGAATGGTAAGCGTCCGAGGGGTAGACCGAAGCGAAGGTGGGAAGATTGCATCAAAGCCGATCTGAAGGGACTGGGTTTGGACGGCGAACGGTGGAGGGAGGTGTGTAACAAGCGATTGGTGGTGTCGGCATCGAACCTTCGGGTCCGCTAAGCCTTATTATTATTATTTATATATATATATATATATATATATATATATAAATGGTTATGTATAGTTTTACCGCAGTATTCTGAATATCTTCAGAACACCACTCCTATCCTCCTACCTGGTTTTCGATGACCTACATCGACTCTTATGCATTGTCTAGTCTTATAGTGATACAACTTTTTGCATTAATAAGAATATGCTCCATACTTTAGTATATTATATATATATACACACACACACCCTTTCTCAGTTCTTAATATTGGAGATGAATATTGAGAAAATGTATAGCAAAAAAGTTCATTTGATCCATGGGCCGATTCTGAAAGGAAAAGAAGTTAAGACCGATTTTGTGTTTTTCTTATGGTGATCAAATTTTTATTTAATCAGTAGCAATTGCTTAAAAACTGTTCAAGATAATGAAATTCTAAGTACTCAATCCAAAAGTAGACAACATTTTTTTGAGAAAAATGAAATTAAACTTACTAGTCATTGTAAACCTGTTCTCGTTTGCTAACTTTGTTTCCTCTTAATTCCTGATAACCATCCGAGGCTGGTCTAGCAAACCAGTCTTGGTCATGGCTCCCGTGATCTCCTAAGATGTAGACATATCATTAGAGTGCTACCATTGGGTAGTTACTCAGCAAGTGTTTTCATGTCATTATATCCATATGTTCAAATTTACTAGATGTATTTATTTAATACAGTTGTAAATATCATTAAGAAAAAAAAAATATGCATACTAAGGTCAATGATAAAGAAATTGAAGAGGAGATTAAGGTTAGGCAAAAGGCAGGAAATTCTTGTTATTTTTCTGTGACAAAACTTCTTAGCTCGGAACTTAAAAATTAGAATCTATAAAACCATTATCTTACATACAGTTCTTTATGTATTACGTGCCCGCTTACATTAAGTGATAAGCAACGTCCAAAGATTTTTTAATTTTGAAAATATATTTTTGAAGAGAATATTGGGCTCGAAGGAGGGTAAATTAACCGAAAAGTTCAGACGGTTACACAACGCTGAATTGCATTAACTGTATCCGGTTAATATAATTTAGGTGACTACATCGAGGCGAATCAAATGGGTTTGTAAAATTGTTGGGCTTAGTAACGAATGTATTAATACATAGTTAATATTTGCTGCACCGATTGGTAAACGTCCGAAGTATAGGCCGAAGCGAAGGTAGGAAGATTGCGTAAAGCCGATCTGAAGGAACTGGGTTTGGATAGCGAACGGTGGAGGGAAGTGCGTAGTAAGCGATTGGAGGTATCGGCATCGAACCTTCGAGTTCGCTAAGCCTCCTAATATTATTATTAAGGTTACTGATAAGTGTGACATTCAGGAAGTCTAATAAGCCTGCTGTACAGGGATATGCTGCCAGTGTATGTGTAATGTAACAGCAGTATAGATTAAATCTCCTAAATGTCCCTTTTCCCATCGACCTTAGCAAATATAAAGCCTCTTTGATCATTGACGTAAGTAAATTTAAACACTGTTTTTCACAAAAAAATAGTCTACATTACGATGGTGTATTCAAAATTTAATTATCTTGAACACTTGTTGAGCCATTTCTTCTTATTCGAAAAAATACATAATTAACTTTAGAAAAACACAAAATTGGTCATAACTCGAGTTCCACTCGGAATCGGCTCATGAATCAAATGATCTGTTTTTCGGTATATTTTTTATTAGAATCACCTCCTCCCTTCCCCTATACATATATATATATATATACTTATTTATTTTTCTTGCATGTTTTAAATATTAAATCACACAATTAACTAAAATTAAAACTAGGGATGGAAATGTATAATCCTTGTGTTAGCTAGAGGAGAAAAAACATAGTTGCTCGCAGTCTCTAACGAGTTGTTTTAATTGGAGCTGCTGAGTTTTATTTTAATCTGTTCACTTGCTGTAAAATGGAGACGATTTATTTCTGCAGTGGTTGGTGTAAAAGGCACAGAAATGTATATTAAAATAAATTATGTACATACAATGCAATGATAAGGGGAGTAATACTGATACTAACATAAAATGTAATGTTAAGTTTGTTTGCGGTGAGCAACCTTGTCAATTACAAACCTCTTAATAAAAAAAGAAATACTCCACATACCGTCGGCATTTATCTTAAAGTAACGAATGTAAAATGTTGGGCTGGGTAACATTTTATAATTAACATAGTTCCGGCGATATAACTTATTCGAAACCATTCATAACACGGACTCAGTACCTTTCATTCACAAGATCATATAATTCTTTATTTAATCATTGACAGCATCCTAGTCCTAGGAAACCACCTTAGTATAGACCAGGGGTCTCCAAACTTATTGGAGGGGAGTGCCCCAACTCTTCCCTCTCTCCCACCAAGATCGAAGGCCCATGAATCCCCCTTCTCCCAAGATATTTTATTGCTATCCTCTTCTTAAAAACAGTGCAAGCGAAAGCAGGATTTAAAAAAAATCATAGGTCATATACCATTACACTTTTAGTGGTCTGTTCAATGCTTTACTCTTGCTCTCTGGTTTAAAAGCTTTCATTTCGAAAATTTATATCCCCCCTCTAAAATTCAAAATCTTGTCAAGACGTGCCCCCCTCAAAAATGTTGATGGCGTCATGAAACCCCCTTCTAGGCATGCCTACCATATCATTACATGCCTACGTGGGCCAAATTGAAATCTCCACATAAGTCCCGCGGGCCTTTTATTCTATAAATGACACTTAAGTTGTGAAATGCACTTTCTATGAGAAAAAAATCCACGCAATAAATTAGTTACTAACCTGTTGTATAAGTTGCTATATTATATATATATATATATAATATATATATATATATATATATATATATATATATATATATATATATATATTTTAAATTTTAATATGTAATCACCGCTCCTGTTCTACCTCCACTGGTCCTTAATATCAGAAATGTGGTAGAGTGAGAGGCGCTGGGATCTCCTAGAGTCCTGGCTTTCCTTCTATTTGTATATATTTGTAGGTCACCTTTTTTCTCGATTTCGGGATTAAATTAACTAACGATCCAATTGAAAAAAACGAGTATTTACGAGTTTTTAGTACCTGAGGTAAGAGAGACATAGTTTTTCCGACCTCCAGATTTAAAACTTTCCAATTCCAAGAGTTTTCGTAAATAAAATATTTGTAGGCTAAGATGAGATGAAACTGTTTACGAAGTTTCAGTATCGAAATCTTTGATCGAAACGAACACCACAATGCTTATAGTTTCTACTCTAAATGCCTTTATAGGTTCATTTTACTTTCGATGTTACCCGCATACATGGCCAAAGATGGCTATACTATATTTTACGTATTCCATCTACCTTTTGATCATATGATCTGTACTTGAGATACTTCTGACCTTGTGTTTGGAATGTACCAATTATATTCTAACATTTTTTTTTTTTAAATTATTTTGATCTGTTTAGTTATTATATATTATATTACATAAGATACCTTGGAATCCTGAAGGCGACCTCATCAAGGGAGTCGGACGGACTAGGAGGCGGTCGCTCGAAGAGACTGGAGTTGTTGAAGTTGATGTTGGGCCTGCGCATCGGGAGGGTCCCTGCGCACCCGACCATCAGACCGGAAGACCGCTTCTTAGGCTTCATCTCCCGCCGGCGGGCGCGCACCGCGTGCAGCCGGAAGAAGAACAGCGACATACTGTCACAGAGCAGTGCCTACAGGTTAGTTAGGGTTCTGCCTCTCTCTACGGTACTGGGTTCAACAAGGTAGGGATAATGGTGTACAGGATAAGGTAGGAACTGAGATCGGTTCAGCCAAAAGATCTTGATTGATCCCCTCAGTATCTCTAGAGGATGTGACTGATAAGGAGTCAGGCATGAACCTCTTTGACAAGGCACTAAGATAGCTTCTCCCTAACACAAGTCAGGATACTCTGATATTCTTAGAGAAATCGGGTTGATGGCCCCGCCTTCATTTAAATTTAAAGATCTCGTCAAACCTCAAAGAGAAATAGTCAGAATAATCAATTTATAATATACTCCAGAAATGTTGACTATACCTAGTTCAGAAGATTTCGCACCCTATATTTGGACCTGTGGAATATTGGAAACCTCACACTGCGACAATGGAACAGAACGCTATTTATCAGAACCTATAAGACAACTTCATATGATGTCCTTGCCGTTATGTCTCGACCTCCTCTTGCGAGAATAAGTGACCAAATATTTGAATTAGAGAGAAAGCTCTACAGCACTTCCGGAAAATCTTCAAATGAGGATGGATGCCTTTAATCGATAGACGAATTGCCTCTAAAGGTAACAGATTGAGGAAATATTTCCCCATGTTACAGTTCAGACCACTAGCGGTTACAGGATTTAATTTTGGGGAGGGAAGCTTCCGCCCGAAAGGTTTTTTTTTCAGATATAAAACGATGATTGATTTGGAAAAAAGAAATAAATTAACTACCTATATGAAATGGTGCTTAAATGATTTTTGATGCCGTATTAAATGTAATTACATGAACAATAATACTTCAAGAGAAATCTTTTAAATATTTTTTCCATAAAACAACGTTATATTTTACTATTTGGGGGAGGGAGGGAGTCAACACAAAAGCTCCCCTCCTTTCCCCCAGTAGATCCATCTGTGGTTGGCTAAAGTGGCTAAAGTCAAAGTGGACCCTCCAGATTACTGGATTTCCTAATTCCGAACTAAGTATGGAGGATTTAGATACATCGATGTAGCTTATGTATGGTCATGAATTACACCCTATTTGAAGCATTAGGAGCATATTCATGTTCTCAATGAAAATGAGTTTTGTCGATTAGTAAAAGACGACAATTCCCTCGGTTCAAACAATTCATTTATGAATGTAAATCATCGGTTTGGGGCAGCCCACTTTAGGCATGAACGCAAAGAAGAAGACGAGGCCCTATAACAGGTAGCAGAAGGGGGTTTCAAAGCGCAAGTTGTGCCATCAAAATTTTTTAGGGGGGTACATTTTGACTGGATTTTATATTTTTAACAGGACACATTTTGATGGGTATATACATTTTCGGAGTGAAAAATTTCAAAACAGAAAAGTAGGAGGAAAACTTGGGACACCACAGCAAGCATAATTGTATATCATCTACGATATGTCTTATCCTATTTCTGCTTGAACTATTTGTAAGAAGAGGAGAGAGAGAAATACAATTTTAGGAGAGGAGGAGAGATGATTCAGGTGCCATTGACCCTCTGGAAGTATAATATAAAGTTGAATCAAGAAAATACAAGATCTCAGAAAAAAAATGAATGAAGTGCCGAATAAATAAGTAAAGATGGAAGAAGTTGTAACAGAGGATGCCCAGATTATTTTAGTCATACGTCATTGGATAGTGGCTGCATAAGATAGAGCAACATGGCAGTACTCACTGAGGAGATCCAGGTTCACACAGAGTTCTATTGCTGTTGAAAGTAAAGAATATGTGATACAATCAATTTAAATTAATCAAAATGAAAAAAAAAATTGGGAAAGATTACAGAAAGGCAACAACGAACAGAATATGATACTGGAATATAAATTATTAAAAAAAATGATTGGACAGTACTACTGCTTAGGGAAACTTTCAGATATTTAGCTACATGTCATCCTAAAAATTTGTGTCTTAACAGTCGATGTTAAATAACTGATAAGAGACTGATAATGAACAGTTTTAGATGAGAGTTAGGAGAAACATTAAGGAAGGAAATGAAGATAAAAAAGTAAGGAACCAATAAGGAGTATTTTTTAAAGGTAGCCTTGAACAGTAGCCTTGAACAGTAGCCTTGTAAGGTACAGACTACCTGCCTCACCTGTAATTAGGCTACACATGAACCCTAGGGGTACCTCAAAGCCATGCTTCAACAGTATTTTCCTTCCATTTGTCTGAAACGTTATAATTTATTTGTTTGTCTTTAAAAAAAAAATATAATATTTCACAGAATAGGAAATAATTCTTTCTCTGTTTTTCTTAGTTTTGTATTTCTTTTTATTGTTATAGATTTAGGAACAAAAAACTACTGTCCTCAAAATTACGATAATTGATTTATTTTTCTAAAAAACTACTACTTTAAAAGTAAATATAATTAGATAATTTTAGACTGTTTTTATAAATTCGGGATTTTTTTTACCATTTACAATATTTTTTTTGTTTTAAAACTTTATTTGAAGAGAAGCTTTCGGTGTCAGTGCACCATATTCATCTCTATAATTATAATACTCGAATTAGTATAAACTAACAGTTAATTAATAACATTAACAATATATGTATTACATAATTTTTGAAATGTCATGTAATTATTATCAAATCATGCCATAGCTTTTATAATTTTTGTCTTTTTAAAAAATATAAAGGATAAGAACAGTGTAGAGAACAGGACTCCTCTTTGTCGAATACCATCTTACTGAGTGCTGAGGATTTACTGTCAGCGCACTCTATATTATCTCAACTATTTGGCAACTAAAGTTAACCCACCTTAATTATTATTTAATTTACTATTAGTTTAGTTTCCAAATAGTTGCGATAATATAGAGGGCGCTAACAGTAAATCCTCAGGACTCAGTAAGATGGCGGTCGACAAAGAGGAGTCCTATTCTAGGAGAAAGCTAGCATTAGACGAAGAACACGAACATTGTTGTTATTCTTTATGTCTTTAAATAGACAAAACTAATAAAAAGTATGGCATGATCTGATAATAATTGCATGACATTCCAAAACTTATGTAATGTATATATTGTTAATGTTATTAATTAACTGTTAATTTATCCCAATTAGAGATGAATATGGTGCACGGACACTGAAAGCTTCTCTACAAATAAAGTTTTAAAACAAAAAAGAGATTGTCAACGGTAAAAAAATTCCTAAACTTCGAAGTAAATGTAACTAAAAAAGGAATAATAAAAAAATGTAAAGTATTATAAAGAGGAAAAAAATGTTAGAGGATTATATAGAAATTAATTCAATATATTACAAATTTTGAGAAAAAATAATTTAATTCAGATTAGTTGAATTAGCCACGTGTCCTTCATGAATTAAATGGCAATATTGATACATCGCCCTTTATCAATTAGTTTTGTGTTTAAATTAATAGTCCACTGCCACGAAAAAAGACAAATATTTGAGTTGCAATATAATTCAATTAATAAAAAACATATATAAGGTTGTTATTGCATTTCTAATGATTAAAAAAGTCCACTAGTACCTACTAGATCACTTGAAATAAAATTGTGCAAAATAGAACGAACCATATTATATGTTATAAATATGCCAAACACGAACGTTCTTGGTTTTTAAGGTCTATTTTTTAAACAATTCGAAATTTTTTCAAAAAAAATAATTTTCATCCCTCAAGATAATCTTATTTGTATATATATATATATATTATTTAGTTATTTTATTAAAATATTTAACACCATGGTAGGGCTTGCTGAATATTTAAAATAAGTTAATATTCCAACATCTATGATTAAGGGTGGCGAAAAAGGTTAATATTTATCTAGTAACACATATAAAATAAATGTGTATGAAATAGAGTGAACCTAATAATACTGTAAACTTTTCTTATTTAAAATTAATTAAAATTAATATCTGGAATCGATAAAATTTATTTAGTGTACTTAATAAAATAGTTTCTGCATCTGCCAAATTCAAAAACTTTTTTTCAGGTTTCTTTTCAAACTTTGGATTTTAAGTGCTTGTATTTATTTTTCAATTGATTTTCTTATTAGAGATATTGAGGTTCAAGTATATTTAAAAATTAACAAATGTTTTTATCAAAAAAGATTTTGCTCATCATCATAAAAAGTTAGTATATAGCTTTTTTGGTTCATTTTTTTTAATGACAAATTACTATTTTAAAAAATGTATGTAGATATATAATTTGACAAATATTTGATTTTTTCTTCATTCCATCAGATTGAACTAATGTTATTTTATTCAGTTTAATTCAATTTGTTACTTTAATTTAAATGACAACATTGATAAGTTTGATATTATAAAAAAAACATTTTCTGAAAACAAATTATTTTCTCCCTTAGGTAATATTCAGTTGTATTATTAAAATATTTAACATCATGGCAAGGCTTGCTGGATATTTAAAGTATAAAGTTATATTCCAATATTGATGGTGATTTTATAAATTCATTGGGCCAGGACAAAACGAAGAAGATTGAAAATTGGAATTTGCTATAAACTGGTTCATCTTATCCAATATAAATTCTATCGATTCCTGATATTATCCTTTCAACGAAATACATAGTTTGTTGTATTATTTATGTAGCCTCTATATCGACATGCCGATTTTTAATCAACTATTTCTACCCAAATATTAATCTATTGAACACTGAAGCGTTTCGTTATAGATTGTTTATATTATAATATTTCAAATTCAGACACTTGGAAAGAAAATACAGCTAATTTAAATTACATATAATAATTAACAATTTAAAAACAACCTTAAGGCTACAATTATAAAATTCAACAAATGTATGAATCTTTGAATAACAGACATTTACAGAAAACTGAGATTATACAGAAGTTATAAGTGTTTCGATTGCAAGTTTTCATTATACATTTCGTTATTACAAAGATCCACTATTTGCAAGATGTCTACAGATCTAATGTATTCTAGCAAACTTTGGTGGGTAGTCATATATGACATAGCTAATGTCCCCTGCCAATCACTTCTCTTCTTACAAAAGGGAGTATATTATTTCTGAACCAATGGTTCAAATCTGTTATACTGTTATGTGCATCGAGTAAATATGTCAATTAATTTAAATGGTTGTATCGATTTTTAACTAGGAAAGTTGGTGATTTGAAGTAATATTATTGAATTTTATGCAAAATCTCGTATTGTGTTTTTCATTTGTTTTAATTTTCGTAATAACTGCTACCGATACAGTAATAGAATTAATGTAAAACAGTTATTTTCGACTTAAATTGTACAACTTTTTCACCACATTAATATTAGGTTATTTTCTTGCTTTATATATGAATTTGTAACTTTTATTTGGTGGAAAAATAACATGTAAGATATGGAGAAGAATGCATAGCAGTAATTCCTCACCAGTTTGAGCTTATATAGTGAAGGCGATTTCTCATCCACCACCTTTTCAGGCTTCTTGCATCCATGATCAGGCAATCAATATCTCGTTTATATTTCTTTTATTATTATTTTTTTGACTTTTTTTAAGATCATTAAATCCTTATTTTTCTGTCCATTGTCATTTACAAGGAGTTACCTTAATTATTTCTGAAAATTGCTATACTTTTTAATAAATTATTAGCCGATAGGAAACAATTTTTTTTGTGTGTATTGAACTCGAAAACTAAAATTAAATCTAAAGTTTAATTTTCAAACAATTCTTACTATAATTAACGTTGTCCAGAAAGTTTGCTGAAAAAATAATTTTTATTGATTCGTGAAACTTGGAATTCTTTTCATTTATGATGTACTTTGATATTTTTAAATTGTTTAGATGAATATCATTTTAACTGTAATATTTTTAGCAATATTTCTTTGGAAACGATTGTATTATTATCATTATTTTTTCGTTGACTTTGTAATAATTGAAAACTACAGGGTTTCATTTAGCAGAGTCGAGACTGTTATTGTTTTAAATATATTATATATTTCTTAACAATATGGTGCCAAAAATCTTAAATGTTGGTCAAATGTAAGTTTTAGATACAAACTCCTTTTTATTATTATTTTTTTTTTCTGTTACTATTAGATACCTTGTAGATCTTTCGCCGCCTTGACAAGCCTGCTCCATCTCTGCCTGGCTATTTCTTTCCAGTTATCAGTTCTCTATTACATCTTTGTTGATTCTATCTACTCATCTACTTTCTGGCCT